>JAUMHG010000064.1:17383269-17403065 GCA_032359395.1 Enteromius anoplus | reverse complement strand
ACCGATGCACCTACAACTGCACCTACAACTGCACCATGGTGGTGGCAAAATCAACAAACTACTACTTCCCCTTCACCATGGTGGTGGTGGTGGCAACAGCAACAGCAACAGCAACAATCAACCACCGATGCACCTACAACTGCACCTACAACTGCACCATGGTGGTGGCAAAATCAACAAACTACTACTTCCCCTTCACCGTGGTGGTGGTGGTGGCAACAGCAACAGCAACAATCAACCACTGTTGCACCTGCAACGACCCAGTGGTGGTGGTGGCTGCAGACCACAACCACAACTACAACAACATACCCACCTCAACAGTACACGACTAATATAGGATCCCATCAACGTTCTTATGAACCTTTCAGCAAGCTCCCTCTGCAATTCAGTCTTCTCGGTATGGCTTAAAAACAAGAACACAAGGTCGTCATATTAGTAGTATCGATGTGGCTAATGTGTGTGTGTCTTTCTAATTTCAATCATTGCAGTTGACTCAGCTGCTCCTTCGTGCACCGAGGGACATTACATTCCTCACTTCGTGTCACCAACTCCACGCAATGGAGACGAAATCCCTGCAACGCCACTCCGTGAAGTGGAAATCCGGGTTAAAGCTGTAGCAGCTTATGCAACGTAATGCACATGTGAATGCAATCAATGCATCAAGTTATTTCAATTATTAGAAATGCGTATACCATGTTTCTTTTTTTTTTCTCAGGGTTACTGATGTCATCATCAGCGGTCCTCTGAACATAACTAAACACGCTTTGAGCACTGGAGAATACGCAATCAGATGGACACCAACGAGGAGAGACCTTGGGGATCATTTCCCTGTGTGTTTCATTGCTGAGAGCATAAGCGGGTGAGTAAACTATTAAAATCTAGCCGATAGCAACTTTTAATGTGAACTAAATTTGATAAATATTACTACTTATCATTGATGCACAGAAGCAGCATTTATCAGTCTGAAATGAGATGTGTCATCATCACCGTTGGACACCAGACTGGTGAGTAATTCACTTTTACTTGGACAACTATGTTTTGCCATCACAATTTTGCTAATTAGTTTTACTGATTGATCACATTTACAGTGGATGCACATGTGATTTGCACCGCAACCAACATGGTCGTTGAAATTGAGCAGCTGCACTCAGTTGGGCTCCACAAGGACTATCTGAGACTCAATAATCCTGCCTGCACTTTGGACTCTAACGGCACTCATGTGTTGGCAAACTTCTCCCTCAATGCTTGTGGCACCATAATTGAGGTAAAACTCTTCTCAGAGGTCCAACAAAAATGAGTGTTTGTCATCAATTTCTCATCTTCATGTCCTTCCTAACCCATTTAGTTTCCTCTCTTAAATTAAACACATGTATTCTCCAAACAATGAAAGCATAAAAAGCACCATAAACGCATCATATGAGGTTCATGTGACTTAATTTGTGGTATTCCTTGGTGTTTTTTTTTTTTGTTTGTTTTTTTTGATAATTTGTACCATACATTGTACCATTTATTGTATGGAAAACATAAGCTTGGATGTTCAGACAGGAAAAGCATTGGTCTGTTTAAAATTTTCATTTAAACAGTAATATTTCATACTCCATTTTCTTCTACAGGAGGATGAAGAGTTCATCATTTTCAGGAATGAAATCTTCTCAACTGATGACCCAAACAGCATCATTACCAGAAAGCATGAAGTGGAGATTGAGGTCTCCTGTCGTTACGAGAAGAAAAACAACATCTCGCTGGAGTTCACCGCACAGAGACACATAACCACCATCACCGAGAAAGGCTTTGGTACCCTCACCTACAGTTTCGGACTCTTTAGAACAGCCAACTACCTCAGAGAAATAGATGTGATCGCATATCCGGCGGAGTATGAGCTTGGAGAGATGATTTATATGCAGATTGAATCTCAATCTACAATCAACAACACAGAGCTTTTTGTCGAATCATGTATCGCAGCACCATACAATGACCCCAACTACCAAACATCCTACACGATCATCCAAAACGGGTAAGAGCAACCAAATGAATTGACAATGAGAATCACAGGACTCAATGTATCACGTCTGTATCAATTGCTATATGTTTTACAGGTGCATCTTGGATGAAACGGTTGAGTTCTACACAAGCCACCAACCAATGGTCCGCTTTGGCCTGCAAGCCTTCCAGTTCATCGGAATGCATGATCAGGTATAAATACAATTCTTACAGACAATGCTTCTACTGACCAGTCAGAATCAAGTATTCCAGACAGCCATGACTTTGTCTTTCTCTTCATCTCTAGGTGTTCATCAGCTGTTCAGTGATTCTGTGCGAGGCTAACAATCCCAGCACCCGCTGCTCTCAGGGCTGTGTCAACAGCACAGTCGCTCCACCATCCCACCACCAACACAAAAGAGAGGCTCCCATCCAGACCGGCAGTCACTTAGTCTCCCAGGGGCCCCTGCGGCTGAAGAGGAGTGTAGAGGAGCATGAAGGTAAACCTCAAAAGCAAGACAACATATTAGATTAAAATGATTTTGAAGGAACATTTAACGGGATTAAACATCTTGTGTTATACTAATATATTAAGTCTTTTAAATTATATTAAAAATAAAGAAAATATATTCATTTATAAACTATATGTGTTGTACTGACTGACATATTTGTGTTTGCCACAGTGTCCTCCACGGTCTTGAACCTGAATCTGGTTTTCATTGCTGGATGCTTGCTTGCAGCTGTGGGCATGGTGTGTGGTGTTCTCATCTACAGAACCAAGAGATCAGACGTCAAATATCAAGTTCTTAAGTCAGATGAAATTTAGTGCATCTTTATAAACGTCTACAAAAATGTGTCCTCTTTGCTCTCTCAGGGAAGATTCTGGCTTTGAAAGACTTGGTTGAGCTTTTTTTTATTATTTTGTTTCCTATAAATATTGTACTGTAATCCAGAAATGGTTGTTAGGGTTATTGGGGGTAACTTTCACTGTTTCGGTCTATTAGTGTGTATCTCTGTATTGCACTTTTTTGCTTATGAAAATAAAATATACAAAGAAATAAGCGAGTGTCAGATTGTTTTAAAAAGAGTTCAGATAATGCATATCCACAAAGGTAATCAAATGAACATTACTCATACTGTTGTTTTAGTCAGTTTTCATATTCACCAAAGGCCATTTCTGTAAATACAAGCAACATTAATGCATGTAGTATAGAATTACTATACTATACTATACTATACTAGAATTCTAGAATCAGAATGCATAAGAAATGCGTTCACACCAATCAGGTAAATCAAAATCAATGCCAAATTGACTTACTAAATAGACATGTTTTTTACATAAAGTGTTTGTATTTTAAAATGTTGTGCTGACTGAAATGGCAGTCTTCTGTTGTGCTGATACTTATGGAGTCAAAATAAAATAATTTTTTTAATTTAATGAGAATATTTTCAAATCTCATGACTAATCCATTAAATATCACCTGTAAACACCTTTTACACCAATTAAAATCAATGTCAAATGTACTCAATAGCCATGAAAATAACCAAAAGAAAACAAAATAATACATTATAGTATGTATAGCCAATCATTTTATAACAACAGCTTTTTAATTCAGTAAGGGTTTTTAACCCGTATCAACATGTGACCCAAATGAAATCATAAAAACTGTCATTCTATATGGACGGATTTTACTTATAACAAACGTTCCAGTTCTCTCACTAAGTCTTCACAAAGAAAGCTGTAATTAATCACGGGGCAGGTCTTCATTAGGTTGATGTGCTGATGTACAGAACAATAGTCAAAGCAGCTTCTAGGGTGGTGGCGTGACTGCATTGTGAGGAATCAATCATTCAACAATTGTTACAATTTGTTTATGTGCCATGTCTCCATGACGAAAGGATCACATACGAGACTTCAAAATGAAAGCAAAAATACCCAACAATTTGTTTTGTTTTTTGGGGTTTTTTTTAAATGCATGGATGGAAAGCACAGTCTATTGACAAGCATTCTACTCAGTTGCATTCATGCGCAAAACACGATAGACATGAAGATTCTGTGCACTCTATTTAACAATATTCACAGACAGTACACTTATACTCAGCTGATCTACAGATCTGGGGCAATTGTTTTAGTTGTTTTCCATGGAATGTTTAATTCTAACTATTGTATTGCTTTCAGTTCTGTTACTGTTCATAAAAGAGGCTTGGCAAACATTTATTAAGCTGTCAATCAATGTTAAACACTAAAAGGCCTTTATTATTACTGTCACAATGGCATTCTGCTTGTGAAATGTACTTCTCATGTAATGAATAGAAATGTAAACTAAATGTTCCGACATCATGTAATGCAGGCAATTGTTTTGGATTCATTTCAAACCCACACATCTCAAAGTACAATGTAAAATAATTTTGAAGCTAATGTGCCGAATGTGAGTATAGGGTTTCTTCAGGTTTTATGAAGATATATTAAAGTGTTTTTAAACCCTAACCCTACCAGTCTTCTAATACTCTGCACTCTACTGAGAGTTAGTAGATATGTAGGTGCAATGTTACTTATAATCAACTGAATATGTTAAATGGACCATCAAAATAAAGTGAAACCAAAAAAACTTTTACTGTGCCTGATCAACAAACATGACCTTCCTTATTTTATTTTTTTTGGTCGTTTTCCAGTGTAAATGTACTTAAATCAAGTCAGATGTAAAAACGATGTATGAGAAATGTATAAAAATTAAGGGAATTTATGATCAAAATGGACAAATATCTGCCAAAATGATTATTCAAAAACTTAATTCAAAGGAAAAAATATGTTTTCACACCCAATTGGTTCTTGTTTTAAGCATAGTTTAGTTCAGTTTCTCAGAATGAAAAAATCTCCATTTTGCATCTCGAGCAAATGTATTTTAATTTGGATGTTAGGTTCTGCTCAGATTTAAGATCTTATAAGGCCTCAATTTGTGGAAGGGTAAATTAAGGCTTAAGGCTCACAGCAAAAACCTTGCAAGTAGGGTTCTAAGGACTATTAATTATAGTTAAATCATGTTTGACTTGTGCTAAAAAAAAACGTTGTGATCTCAATCTTATTAGTGTGTGATCAATCATGAAAGAATTTTCCACCCAACCAGACTGATATTCTTGGTTTACAGGCTTTACTTGATATTTTTAGATCATTTCATCACACAGTTTCATCACTGTCATGCTGCATCTTTCACGCAAAGCAAAAAACAAAAGTGTTAGTTTCATCTTGTGCTTTTAAAATGTCAAATGCTTTCAAGCCTAATGCAGTTCTATATGCTCGCATCAGCGAGTACCTTACCGTGTCTGCAGTCCAGTAAGAATTTCTGCATGTGTTTATTAAGTTTTGAACTCTTGGTAAATCTGGTGGTATTTCAGAAAGCAAACAGGCATTGTCTAAGTGGATTTATATCTTATTTCAGATAATTCAGTTTCTCACGTGAGAAACTGAAAAAGAGCAAAGAAGGCATGAAACGTGCTTATAGTCTTACCTACAATCTACTAATTCTAAGATATATATCATTTGCAACAAGAATTTCCAACCCACCGTTGGCACTGAACTGCGATGAATGAAAGAAAGAAACCAGGTAGAAATTCTCTAAACCTGTTTAGATTGCATGATTTCTCAGAAGAGGGTATAGGTTTTAATACCGGATTCAAAAGAAATACTACCATTCACTTTCGCAATTAAAGGTACAAAATCTGCTGGGCCGGTACCTTTTCAAAAGGTAACTACAGGCACAGATTTGGTACCTTAAATGTACATATTAGTACTTAAAGTGTACATATTTACCTCTTATAGGCACAAAAATGAAAACTTTTTTTTTTTAAGGAAAGTCTTTTATAATTTCTATTATAAATAAAGGCTGTACTTTTAAATGCTATTTTCTTCTGAACCCTAAAAATATAGTTTCTCTAAAATTACTAAGAAACTAAATGTTTTCAACAAGGAAGCAAGCTGACATCTGTATTATGTCATTGATATTTAACACAAACGTTTCACTTACAACCTGAACTCTGATCCACACCGCAGTTTGCGGTAAAGAACTGCCCACTTGGAAAAGAAAAGACTGCATGACAGACACATGAAGTGAATTACCTGTTCTTTTTGTTTTCACATGCCACTTCAGGGCAAGTAAATGTCTGTACTATACAATACACAGAGTTAGCATGGATTGTGTGAAATATACTCAGTATTTTCAGAATCAGAATGAGAATGAGCTTTATTACCAGGTGTGTTTACACATACGAGGAATTTTTTTTTTTTTTGACAGAGCTCTATGGTGCAACAGAATGACAGTGACAAGACACAAATAATAAAAATAATTATATACAAATATACAATATAGTGTACAAAATAGCACAAAAACACAATAAATGATATATAGACATTTAAGTGAGAACAGGTATGAAGCGTTTGTTCATGTATGACATGCAAAAAATGACGTTGTTGTTGTTAAGTGTTCGTGGTATGGACAGCCTGGGGGAAGAAACTGTTCCTGTGTCTGGTTGTTTTGGTGCCAAGTGCAAGCATTGACCAGATAGCAACAGATTGATGAGCAAGTGTGCTGGATGTTAGGGGTCCAGGGTGATTTTCTTAGCCCTTTTGCTCACTCTGGATAAATACAGTTCTTGGAGAGTGGGGAGGGATGTACCAATGATTCTCTCAGCAGTCCTGACTATCCTCTGCAGTCTTCTAAGGTCAGATTTGGTAGATATGCTGAACCAGACAGTTATGGAGGTGCAGAGGATAGATTCAATGAGTGTAGAACTGTATCAGCAGCTCCTGTGGCAGGTTAAACTTCTTTAGCTGGCAAAGGAAGTATAACCTCTGTTGGGCCTTTTTCACCCACTTCAGGTCCCGAGAGATTGTGGTGCCCAGAAACCTGAATGACTCTACTGTGGCCACAGTGCTGTCCATGATGGTGAGGGAGGGGAGAGCAGGGGGGTTCCTCCTGAAGTCCACAATCATCTCCACTGTTTTGAGCGTGTTGAGCTCCAGGTTGTTAAGACTGCACCAGACAGCCAGCTCTTTAACCTCCTGTCTGTAAGCAGACTCGTCACCGTCCTGGATGAGGCCGATGAGTGTGGTGTCATCTGCAAACTTCAGGAGCTTGACAGAGGGGTCTTTAGAAGTGCAGTCGTTGGTGTAGAGGGAGAAGAGCAGTGGGGAGAGAACACAGCCCTGAGGGGCGCCAGTGCTGGTCATATGGGTGCTGGATGTGGTTTTAGCCATTCTCACTAGCTGTTGCCTGTCTGTCTGAAAGCTGGTGATCCACAGACAGAGCTAGGGACAGAGAGCTAGAGAGCTGGGTTAATTTGGCCTGGAGGAATGATGATGGTGTTAAAGGTGGAGCTGAAGTACACAAACAGGACCCTCAAATAAGTCCCTGGTCTGTCCAGATGTTGCAGTACATAATGGAGTCTCATACTGACTGCATCTTCCACAGACCTGTTTGCTCTATAAGCAAACTGCAGGGTGTCCAGTAAGGGTCCAGTGAAGTCCTTCAGATAATCCAACACCAGTCTTTCAGATGATTTCATGACCAGTGTGTTTGTTGAGTGAAAACCTTTGCTTGTGTTATTGAAGAATGACTCTAGATCTGTATGAAGTGAATTAGTTTTAGTGCATTTTCGACGCAAAACATATTTGGAATAATGGTTGATAAAAAATATTTTTTTAAAAGGTATAAAAAGGCTATGTTTTGTATTTGTCCACTAGGTGGCAGGCTAGCATTTGAATGCTTTTGAGACTAACTGTACATGCACAAAAACCGAAATCTAAAAAAGTTGTTGTCCTAAAAGGCACTGAGCAGCCATTAGTACTTCCTGTTAAAACTTTATAATTTGGAGTAACTTTCTCCAAGACATTCCTGACCAATGGATATCAATCAATAACCTTTCTTGACTTGCACACACACACACACACACAGCCAGATTTCAAATTAATTTGTTTAGAATAAGACAAAAAGACTATCATGTAAAAATGTGCATGTTTTTTCCATTTCTGACAATCAACATATTACAACCCTCTAAGATTTCCAGATTTTTTTCACATGCATATGACCCTAAATTTAAACTTCTATCAAACCTAGAATTGGAATAAGCACTCATCTTTAAAGGTTATGATATTTAATGCAATCTGAACGCATGTGTATATTCTGTCCACCTGTTTGTTTGTTTTTTATAGGACAGCAGTTTATATAAATACATATCTTTCTGTGGAGTTTCAAACTAACCTGTTTTGATATTTCCGCATTGTTAGAGAAATACTGTTCATCTGTAGATCATATACTGGAAAACAGTGAATTGACAACATCAAATGAACAGAAGAGGTGAGGAACAAAATAATTAAAAAAAAAAAAAATTATCGATTATCATTCTTATTGAAAGTGAGTACATAACAAATACAAAGTAAACAAAACCCATATAAATACTTGAATACCTCTACATAAACTGACACATTCGTGGAAGTTTATGCCATTATTTCAAAAAGATGGAAGTTTGTGCAATTCGTTGTAATCTGAATGTGCACTAGCTAAATATATATATATATATATATATATATATATATATATACATATATGTGTGTGTGTGTGTAAGAGTTGTTTAATGCTAACAAGAAAGCTGCTAAATTTGCTTCTAATTTGTGAACTAAACACAAAGAGAAATTATCCTATATAAAGTATGCACCGTATGTTTACATGCACTGCAGCAGTTTCATTTCTCTCAGTCTTTCCTAATGAATGTTTGATACCTGCTGGATATGTAACTTGGCCTTTAAATGGCATCGATTTTCTTACCTGACGCTCCATTCTGGGGCGCCACTAACAAGCAGTTATTCCAATCATTATGGGCTCCTGAGTCACACGGCACGGCGGGAGACTAATTAATCGATCAAACTTGGGTATAAGCTGGTTATACTGTAGAAGGAGACGCTGATGATGAAATTGACAGACTGTGAGTTTCATTACTATGGAAATTTTTTAGACAAAGACATCAGTTCATTTACACGAGGAATAGTTTTATGAACAGAAAACACAACATTACCATTAGGCAGTAAAGGATACATTGTGCAGAGCTCAGTACAAATCTTCCTTTGGTTTAAAGAGGACTAACAGCTAATCACATTAAAGTCAAAAATACACCGTACTGTATATGGTCTGTGCCGAGGCTACGCTGTAAGACCACGCAAGTAAATTGGATTTTGAATTCTTCTATAAATACCTTTTTAATTAGTTGAGCAAGAAGTGTCTGCCAACAATACTTAATCCTGAAGTCTGAAAATAAACTAAGGGGATCAGAATTGAAAAATAACAAATGCCTAAATAAACGTCACTCGAGATCTGATTGCGTAAGATAAATCAGCACTAATACGGTTTTCTAAAGTGCCTCTGAAACACCAGAGTTAAATAAGGTTAAAGAAAATATGCCATATAAGGTACCAGAAGGCAGTATGGGACATGACAGCACCTTTATGGTGCAAAGAATAGGTGCTTAACAGTTCAGCTTAAAAAACAAAGCAAAACACAAGCATCATTTACTTAATTTATTATAATAAATATATTGTATATACACTAATTTAACATGAATACACTTTATATATACAAATAAACTATAATAGACTGTTTTTCAGAACATACCTAAGGCCCATTTCCAAGAGCACAAGCAGTCAAAGACGGGCCATCTTCAGGAATATAAACCAACAGCTTGCAGAAGGACTAACAAGAATATCTTCGTGTGAATCCTCAGGAGGTCAGAAACACAATGATGAGCAACCTTAATATATTATACCTAGCTATATAAACTGTGAAACAAATACTTGTTTAATATGCTCGACCCTCTGATAACCTTGAGGGCCACAAAAGTTGTAATTTTCAAGGTGTAGGTATTTGCTGAGTGATGAAACTGCTAGTTAAGTGATATGTCAGAAGAGTGACAGTTAATTTAGGATTCAAATTTGCTAAAATAAAAGCATTTATGAGACAATCCCACTTTTGACTGTGATCTGTCCAGTTTTTACATTCATAGGTTGAGCAACCAGTCAGAAGAGTTTTTATTCCTTTTGGCTATTCCCTTTAAACACTGATGCATTTTACACCCATTGAGGTGGTCTGCTTACCTCCACACCAAGAGCATCATAAATTACCTCCACAATTTCACAGGCCTACCGTAGCAACGTGTTGCTTCCTCCATAAGACAAAAAAAAACCTAAAGCCCTGAGCCACAGTCATCCAGATAGACTATCTTCATCCACTATAGATTAATCACCAGGTACCCCAGAATTCCAGCTATGAGCAAAACCGCGGTGAAAATGACGCCTGCAAATACTTTCATCAGCCCAGTTTCTCCTTCCACCGTTTCTTTGGGTTCCTCCTCGCAGATCGAGATGACTCCAACCGATGAATTTCCAACGCTGACGGTGGATTTCAACTCGGCTCCCGCCTCTTGTTTCGCCTCGACTGCCCACGGCGCCACCTGGACCTTCATCTCCATCTCCTCCATCATCTGGTCCACCTGGGCGATCTCGGTCTCCAGCTCTTTGAGGTCCACCGTGTCGATGTTGGCGTCGGCTTCGTACTTCATGTTTTGGACGCTCATAGCTCGAGCCGCGACGGTGGTGGTGCTGCCTGTCATTCCCGTCTGGATGAGGTGTCTCGTCGGCACTTTCAGAGGAAAATCCTGCCCGATCTCCAAGGACCGTTTCATGTCCACCTCCAGGAGCTCCATGCTGCTGGTGAAGAGCACCCAGAGGCGCTCGTATTCGGCTCGGTCATCTTTGCTGATGTTTTTGTCCTTCAAAAGAGCCGTGAGTTTAGTCCTGTTGGCCACGGCCAGCTCTTGGGCTTTCTTTCGGGTCTTTTTAAGTTCCTCTCGGAGGTTTTGGGAATCAGACGTGCTCCCCAAAGCGATGACCAGATGCCTGTAGCAAGCTGTGACTTTGTTGAGCGCGTCCAACATGGTCTTGCATTCGTCTTTGCCCATGTTCGCGCGGAGATACGGATAAGTTTTTCAACCGAAAATCCCCGAAACTAGTGAAAAACGCGCTGGATGCTGGTGTCTTCTAGTTTCCACGGGAGCAGAGCACAGCAGTCATACGAGTGCACTCATCATCATCATCGCGCTCGTCATTGCAAATTCTTCACCATCCATGTTCCCAGTTGATGCAGACAGACAGCAGCAGTCGGGCTTATCACTAAATGGATCCCTAAACGGCTTTAGTTGCGCTGCCGGAGATTAGAAGGCTTCAGTATGTCCGCATGAATTTAAAACGTCGCCTCTCTTCTTCTTTTCGCGCAACGTGCATGCCGCTTGAAACATAACAGGTGTTCATTTTAAAACTCCAAAAGGAACGTCTATCTCCATGACGTCACAAAGGCATTCCGAGAGAGAGCAATGTAAACGGATTCTCTGAAGGCGGAATGTAAACAAACGACCGAGCGTTCTAAACGCGCGGGAGTTGTTGTCGTGTAATGTTTGTCGGTGTCGGTGATGGTGATGAAGATGCCGAGATTTGCAACAGCGAACCGTTATTCGCCCGTCATCCGTGACACGAGCTTAAATAGGAGTAAACGCTCGCCAGTGAAATAACCAGTCTAGCACTCGCATCCTGGAAGATCAGCCAAACCTGTCGCGATTGGTTGGCCGAAACCATTTGATACCGTTTTTTATAGGTCTCTTTAAAGTATTTATAAGCACTGTTTGGGATTTTCTTTTTGGTATACCTACAGCTTTGTCATAAAACGTGTAATATTAGGCTATTTAAAAAATGCTTTCATATAACAGAATAGAATAAAACGTATAAGATTATATTTTGTGCTCGATACCTCTCCACTGTAAACGGTTTGTAGCCTAATAGTGAAGGAACAGGTGGCAGTGCTATCTTAAAAAAAAAAAATAACATGCAGTCCAATATATTTAATCGGAGCTGATATTCATAAACCATTACACTGATGGCATGGCTATATTTGATAGGTCTCTATCAAATATAGTTGTTCCTTTACTAATTTAAATACCAAGTAGTTTTGGAACATCTTACAGCTTTAGCCGAGCTTGGAAGTGTTGATGCTGAGTGGCTTATAGGGTTTATTTTGTTTACAAGCAAAGCTTACAAGAGCTGAAATTGTGATTCTTATCTTAGATGCTGCAAACATGTCATAATTAGTGCTTCAAGAGCTGTGCATTGTAAAAAATTAGGGTTGTGTGTCACCATGATGGTGTTTAGTGTTTGTGTGAATGACTCTGAGCACCTTTTGTAGAAGTTCATATCCTAATGTTGCAAGTGTTGGGCTTTGGTTCATTAAGTGGCTTTCTCATCAACAATGTATTTAAAAGTTACAAAACAGAATTCAGAACTTTAATTATATCAGTTAATAAGCGTGTGGTATTTAACTGTATATTCAACTTAAAAGACACAAAACCTAAAACGTGGTTACCAAATTTTTTACGGTTACATTCTAGCAACCACAGCTGCTAATTTTTTACTGTAAAAAAATTATATAAAAAAATAATTTTTAAAGAGATGCACAATACCTTATTGCAGAATTCTCTTGTGAAACAACTGTTATGATGACTACACAAATAGAATAGTTTACTTACAAGCTTTTGAACAAGTCTGCATTCAACTTTTACTGTATTTGAAAATAAAAGCATTTTCAATATTTCTGCTCCTTTCTAGTCTCTTTCTTTATCTTAATGTTTTAGAAGCAGTGCAATGTTAAGATTTTAACATAACATACAAACATTTTATGTTGTGATTTAGCTTTCGTTACCATTTTTTTCTGACCCTAGAAAATGTTATAGCCAAACTGTGCATTCCCAGAAAATAATTTGTCATGTTCTTTTTGGTTCTTTAAAATGAAAAAAACTGATTTAGAAAAATTTTAAGTTCAAACTAGAAATACGATTTTTAGATAATCATGTGTTAATAATCATGCTATGTGCTGTCTACTGTATAATTTTCAGTTAGCTTTGTTTTCTATATGGGTCACTTTCACGTAATCACCATTGGCAACCACTCAGCCATGTGCTACTTTCAAAAGCATCTCATTTCAAAACATTTTATGTCAGATTGGGTCTCTCATTAACAGACAGCCACTTGTATGATATAATGAAACCAGGGCCAGAGTAGGCTATTAGATGTATTGCTGTCCAAGAGTACTTGTGCATTGACAAATAATATGGATTTCATAAATAGACAACGATTTAGCCTATATCTATCTTCACTGTAAAAAAGAATCTGTAAAATTTGCGGTAAAAAAACAGCAGCTGTGGTTGCCAGAATAAAACAACATTTTTTGTTTTATGTTAAATTTACAGTTAAATACTGTAATTTATAATAACAAACCATAATAACTGATATAATGTTAAAAAAATTTATTTTGTACGTTTGAAATACACTGAGAACTACCAAATGCATGTGAGAAACTCACATGATGAACCAAAGCTCATCACAACTTGCTTTTAATTATTAACATAAATAGAAGGTACTCAGTGTCATTGACACAAACAATAAACACCATCATGGTAAGAATTATTGAACTGAAATGTGCAATAAACATTAATTTAAAAACATTACATGTAACATACAGTACAACCCTAATAAACATAACTGATAAAAAAAAATTAAGAGGAAACATACATTTCAAAGAAATAACATCTAATTCAAACAAAATTTAAAATGCAATGCATGGAACTCTGGGAATGGCAGTTTACAGTGTTTCCCTGTAAATTTAACAGGTATTTACCATTAACCATTTAACAGGTTTTTACCGTAGCATTTTCACAGTTTTTTACAGTTAAAATCACAGTCATTTTTTACAGTCTATCTATCTATCTATCTATCTTATTTTATTTTTTATTTAGTTCCCATGTTCAGCAAGATATAAGTATTTATAGACAGAAATAGCCTAATTGGGGTATTTCTTTTAAACTGAATGAGGAAGTGCCAGAGTTGAGAATGCCAATATTTGAATCAAGGATTTGTCATGCATTAATAAGAATGAAATATTGATTTTTGTTCTCAGTTTACCCTTTCCTTAGAGCATAGCCAGATACAGACCCGCACAGGCTATGTAACGAGAATAATCTGTGCTGCTATAACAAATGTCGTGAGCAGGATCCCTGACTGGGACAACCCTCAGCTGTAGCTTTGCTTCTGTTATGTCACTGTTGTCCCTGTGAGAAAGATGCCTCACCCCTGGTCTGCTCCAGTGGGACTGTCTCTGCAATTAGCTCACTGGGAGATGCTCTTATTAAAAAGTCACTGCCAAATAACAATTAATTTACAGACTGCCTGTATCTCGTTTTAATTGTTAGTAGTACAATTTATACGCATTGTAAAACAAATAGCTATAATTCCCTTCCAAATGAGCTGCATATTGTTTTACTGCACAATACGCGCCATGATGAGACGTCACCTGGTGGGAGACCCAGAGAAAAGAAACCTCCACGTCACCCTGCTGTGTAAATGCAGAGTAGGATTTGCCATTACAACTGCTGCCCCATAAGGTGAGAAACAGCAAGAACCTGCAGGCCACTATCTGAGTCGGCCTTCTATCACATCTGCCAGCTGTGCCACCACAATGCCCATCCAAAGAAACCTTCATGTAGATATATACAGGTCTAATGCATCATGGTATTCTTTGAAATCCCATACCACAAATATGGTAATGCATGCACCACCCTGCAGTGCAATTCATATTTCATTTGGGGAACAAGTATACTTCATTTAATGGTACCTCATTTGTTACCATCTGTTCAAAACCTAATCATGACATCTGGTGCTGGCAGCTTCTAGTTGTTTTTTTTATGAGCACCTTTACAAATTCCATATTCATTTCTGCTTTGAGCTGCCACTAAGAAAATCATGTAGATGCCTGACACACGACCAGTCCTGCTCAGGGAAAATGTTGCTTGATGTTTAATAGCTCTTCTCCAGGGGATGGAGAGGTGACCTGAAATACACCCACGGCAGGAAGCTTTCAGCCTTGGAGAGGGCAAATGAGTCCACAAGCTTCCAGCTGCTTTCCTGTCATAAGCAGTAAGGTCCATATTGGCAGGTTCTTTACTTTCCATGGATATATTGAACTTTAAAGGCATAGTCCACCCAAACATAAAACTGCTTTCATGTTATTCCAAATGGTAGAGATACTTATAACTAAATTGAACTTGTTTTGGTGGACTTAACTGTATGCATTTCTTTCTTCTGTGGACATAAAATAAGATATTTTGAGAAACGCTGCAAAACAAAACTGAAAAAATTATTTCAGTTTCCTTTGGCTTCCACCGCATGGACAAAATACTATGGAAGTAAATATGAATAGAAACTGTTTCCTGCTCAAAGTATCTTTTTTTATGTTCTTCAGAGGAAAGAAACACAAACAGTTTGGAACTAACATGAAAATCTTTTTTCAGTATACTATCCCTTTAAGATTTTGGACCTGATCAGCAACCCTATAAAGAACTTCCAGTAAATTAACTACAAAAATGATGGCACATTTGACTGTGCCGAGTCGTAGAAGCAAAATAAGTGTGTTTACTGACCCCTTGGGGCACTTAAACATTTGCAGAAGATTACATATTAATGAGAAACACAGAGCAGAGGAAGGCATACCGTTGCGAATGTTTACTTAAGCAGCTTCACAGAAGATCAAATATTGAAATGGTACAGAAAACATGCTAATGCACTATAAAAACGGTCTTTCAGGGGGTCACCAGCCCAAACCACAGAATGATCTGCACATGCTGTAATCCAGATTAGCAGGTTACTAAGGGCCCCTGGATTAACACTATAATGCTCACTAATGCCCCTTTTAATGGAAGTAGCCTTTTCCTCACTCATCTTCAGACCATGTGAAATGGCTTCTTCAGATCAAAGTTTTCAAAAGGGACAGAGCACTTAATCTGACGCAGGAGGACATCAGCAACCAGCAAATACATTTACATGCATTTACAGAACAGTCTTTACTTTTAGAAATACAAAATACAGGCTTAATCAAGAATACTGGCGTTTGTAATATGCAAACATAGCATTGTTTTCATGTGGCTCAAAAAATCTGTCACTATATATTAATATATGCTACAATGTTCAAAGCTCAAAAAGCTCAATGAAATCTATCTATCTATCGATTAATTGACCTATGTTTGTTTTCAAACACAAAAACATATCAAAAATATACTGAAAAAATATTTTATTGCATATTTTAAATATATTTAAATATATATTTAAATACATTATTATGGACACAAAAACTGAATACAATTAGTACATACATATTGATTAAAGGAAATATGATTAAAAGTTAATACAAAAAATAATTATGTTTCTTATAATGTTTAATAGAATGCATTTTGCAGCATAAGAAAAAACATTTTTTTAATAGATATATCGATTTGTAACAATTTAATGAGAACTCTAGTGTACACACTCCACTGAGGGGATATTGAAAATCATGACTGATATGAATTCTAATTCATTTGTTACATGGAAATGTCAAGTTTATTGGATTGGGGGAAACGGAAATGAAAAATCAAGTTGCATTGATGATGCATCTCAAATGCAATTTCTTCCAAATATTTTATGCATTCCAAAAAATATAATATGCACAGGACTTTATGTTAAACATGTGCATAAAGTGCTTTTCTGTTCCGTGTTTCTTCCTCTAGATATCCACATAGGCTGCAGTGAATATTTAGAGCTCCTTTTGGAGTTTTTGAGCGTGCATTAAAAAGAGATGAGTGTTTTATCGGCTGAATATGAAGAAAAAATAAAACAGCACACCAGCCAGACGAAAAGAACGGTAAAAGGAGTGCTTGTCTTCTTTATTGAATTATTAATGGTGCACTCCAGAGATTCACAGACTGTGTAGTTCCTGGCATAGTCCTACACGCAATATCTGACCTGCCGTAACCGGAGATTCACATCCCCATACTAGTGCCATGTCTGGATGTCTTAATCACAAGCCTCATCATGGCAAGCTAAATCTTGTTTGCTGTTTTAATCTATTGTCAACCTTTGCACATATGTACCCTTTAATATACATGCCCTCTTATATTCATACCCGAACTTGTACTTTAGTGTAAATCAACTCTCTAAGAGATGGCCTTGATGCCATGCAGTTGCATTATGAACTTTTCTCCACTAAAAGGGATGATCTGGATGGGAGACGAAGCATCTGCCAGTGCCAGTTTTAGCACTAATCCCATCTCATGTTCACCCGCAGAGGTGAGAGTGAAAAACCCCCTCTTGACTCATTCCATACTATCCATCTTCCTACAAACAATCTATACTTAAACTTCCAGAAGATGGGGCATATTAGTACCTGAATAGCAGGCCCACCTACAATAGTAATTTTTGATATTAACGATGCATTACATTAAAATGAAAATAGCAGTATTTTTAACAACATGATATTTACACCATAAAATGTAAATACATACAAATTCTATTTGTACTATATTAAAATAGCAATATTATATGATTTTTATACTACGTATTACAAATAGTGGCTCTTATCTGCACCTCAGTAGTGTAGTTCACTATGAAACGTAATAACACAGGCTATAACACAAACCAACCAAATGTGATGCATTAAGATTCCAGCAACAAGCAATTTGTTTGACCACACCAAATGTAAAATGTCCATGATGCCCATTTTCTGCATAACTGTGACTTTTTATCTTACAGTTCAGTTTTTCTTACAACTCTGTTTATAGCTCACTCTTTTTATATTTCTGAAAAAGAATCATGAGATTTAAACTCAGAAAGCAGACTTTCTTTCTCAGATGTATGTGTCTATATTGTGCAATTTTTACAAAAAATCACAGCCAGTCAGAACCGTGTGTAGGCAGAGTTACGGAAAATAAGATTCAAACTCACATTAATCAGTACCAATGACTATCATTGTCACAAGGACAATTCGGTTCTGTCTCTTGACGAGTAGCCTACCGCGTCTGGTTAAAACATGCGTATATTTAAGCTTCCAGAAAAAGGGGGTAAACATTTAAAGGGGTGTTCATTTAGTCATGGCAGATTTACTAAGTGTGTCCTCTTGTTTGAATACTTCAATTAATGCATTATAACATAGGGCTCTGCCATGTGGGTCATAAAATGAAGGTTTATTAAATACAAAATACATACATTTAAATGCAAATGTATATAGAATTTAATGTTTGATGTGATAAGTGTGGGTTTGGTCATTAATCAGTGAACTTGATTTTAGACTGAAGCACATTTTTGCTGTTTGCTGATTTGGTTGTAAAAATCTGTGTACTTAATCATCCTAGCAGTTTGAGAGACCACAACAAAAACTGAAATATTAATTCAGAGGGAAACATGATGTAAGTGTCATATTACTCAAGAACTGTCACTCAAATTATTCACAGCAAAAAAGGCAAGCATCTCATTGCATCTTGTGCACTTTTGTTTCTGCACGCATGTTCAGTGTTGTGCACAGAGAATGAACTTTGTCCACACACTGAAAAAAACGAACATGGCAGGTCTTTGAAATTGAAAACGAGTCTCTTAAAACAGGTCTATATGTATGCAAGGTCAGAAAACACTTTAGTCTTCTCCAAAAAAAGATTTAATTTTACCCCATTTCTGAATGATTGGTAAACGACTCGTGTCGAAGAATCAGTCTCCTCCTTTCCGTGAGTCACAACTTTGCAGATAGTTTATGTTCACAGAAAGCAGCAGCCGTGAGCCGTCTCCACCGTCTGCATAGAACTGCGACCAAACAACTCACCTGTGTGGATGCACCCAGCAGAAAAGCCCTGTTAGCATGTTATTTGGCAATTGTGACTTTTTCCTCGTCTCCCACAATTATTATAAATTAAGCAGTGTTCTGAACCTGAGATTTAGTTTAGATTTGTAAAATGCGTCATTCCAAATAAGGTTTAAACATGTTAGTGGTTTTATTTATTTTACATTTTTTTCAAAACGCCTTCGTTAAAGGAAAAGTTCTCCCAAAAATGAGCATTCTGTCATCATTTACTAAAGGAAGAAAGTTTGTGACCAGGCTGTTTTGGCTGTATTTTTTTTCTACTGTGGAAGTCAACAAACTTTCTTCAAAATATCTTTCTTAATGTTTGGCAGAACAAAGAAATTCATTCACATTTGTATGAACTACTCAAGGGTGAGTAAATGATGACAGACTTTTTTATTTTAGGTCACCTATTCCTTTAATAGGATTTATTTTCATTCATTTAGCCTACTTAACGTTACATTTGTTTGTTTTGTGCAGGACATAAATGAAGTCTGCATCAGTGGGGCCATTGGAGACACCACTGGCTATTGGACAACATTGGAGACACTGCTGTTTGGATTTATGTTCTCAAACAGCATGCTTTTAATGAACCTGAGAACTATATTAAAATTACAGTTGAACCGCTGATGTCACATGGACTTTTTTACCATGTTCTTACACATTTCTGTTGCATTGCTCACTGTGGAGGGTTAGAAAGCTCACCGATTTCATCAAAAACACTGTTTTTGCACTGTTTGTTCTAGTGGTTTCATGCACTTTAGAGTCTACTGTGACTTTTTTTAACCAATGTTTTTCCTGTTCTTAATCGACAACAGTTAAGTATACAGTAGGTTTTTAAATGTCTTGCCATACTTAATCCACTTTGAGGATACATTGTTTTTGTGTTTTTGTTTATTATTTAGCCTATATTTCAAGTGTGCTTCCGGGCTTGATTTGAACCCTAGCGTGGGTAAGGGCTCGGCGTCCCGCACGAACTTCGGCTGCCCCCCGGAGTGGGAAGATGTGTTTTGAAGGGAGGCAGAAAGGGAGGAG
>JAUMHG010000064.1:17296082-17311014 GCA_032359395.1 Enteromius anoplus | reverse complement strand
CTCACCTGGAAACGTTCAGAACTAACAACCGTGTTCTGTAACGGAACACACACCTGGAAACGTTCAAAACTAACAACCGTGTTCTGTAACGGAACACACACCTGGAAGCTTTCAAAACTAACAACCGTGTTCTGTAACGGAACTCACACCTGGAAGATTTCAAAACTAACAACCGTGTTCTGTAACGGAACTCACCTGGAAACGTTCAGAACTAACAACCGTGTTCTGTAACGGAACACACACCTGGAAACGTTCAAAACTAACAACCGTGTTCTCGGAGCACATGCGCTGTGTGAACGGAACAGGACTCGTCATACACCACTACACTGCACAAACGCGCATCTACCGGGTGTTTTTATGTGTGTTTTGGGTAACTTATAGTGATGAAGAAACGAGCTGCGTGTCATCTGAAAGTTTTATTAGATCTCATCAGTTTTCCGCCAGAGCCGCTCTCATCAGTTTTGTGTTCTGTGCGCGACTCAAATGCTCCGCTCTTCGCTCAAAGCTGCTGTCGGTTAATGAAGGTTTGATGAAAGAACTCCCGCCTCGATTGGACTCCTGTCATGTCAGAAAGTGATTTTTATGGACGTTGCCATCTTCGACATTAATTGTGTCACTGTTGCTAACTTTTTTCTTTCGTTTTTTTCTTGATTTATTATTTATGTAAAATAGCTATATGTTTCTCGTATAGGCCTATTTATCCTTTATAATGTTTTTTGTCTGGTCGCAAAAGTGCTGCAGGCGTATGATATGAAATAGATATGATCACGTAAATCTTCTGTTGTTTGCTAGTTTTTGCGCGTGTACAATGAATCCGCAGAAAACAAATATTACTATTTTTAACGGGTCACATGTGCTTATCCTTTCTAATTGAATGAAATTCTAATTTAAAGTAATGATTTCGGTAAACCGGTAATAATCGGTGAACGAGCGTCGGTTGTCGGTTACGAGAAATAACATTTCCATTTTTGGGTAAACTATTCCTTTAACACCATATATTTTATTGATATAGTGGAGTCAGAGTCCCTTATGTTCATCAGGCCTGCCTTTTATTTGATCAAAATGAATAATATTCTCTTTTTAAATATGTTTTATGTAAATGTAATTTATCTGTGTGATGCAAAGCTGAATTTTCAGCATCGTCACTTCAGTCTTTAGCGTCACATGATCCTTCAGAAATCAGTCTAATATGCTGGTTTGCGGATCAATAAACATTTCTTGTTATTATCAATGTTGAAAACAGTTGTGCTAAGATTCAAAACATTCATAATTTAAAAAAAAAAACTGTATATATAATTTTTGTAACAATGCACTTTACTGTTACTTTTAATTTTACAAGCTAATATTTATGTAAAAATAAAAGTTAATAGAAAAATAGTTATGTACAGCCATTTATATGACAGTTATGTACTTTATTTATTAATTAACTTATTTATTTAAAATAGAATATTTGCAAATGATTTGGTTAGATGTGTTATTGGATAAATCTGTTTAATAGCTACTTAATTATTCATTAATTGGTCACTTAATATTAATTTAATTACTTTTTTATTTAATTGTGTCTTTGTGGGATAGGAAATATGCTATCTGCTGCACAAAGGCTTAGGCATCTTGTTTTTAATCAAAGATATTCATAGTGTTATTGTATTAGGTCTATTTGATCTGCTGTGCTGCAGAGAGTGTTGCAGATGAATATGGCTGCTTTGTAATGCTGTGGGACAGGAACAGGGACCCTCCTCCTGTGGCCTGTCAGAGAAAAGCCCTTTATTTATGATCTCCACGAGCCATAGGCTCTCAGGGAGCAATCAAGCAGAAATGGTGTGAAATGGGTCTCTTGATGGGTCAGTAAAGAAAATTGACTATGATCTCTGGGTGATATTCTGCTGACGGGAGGCCACGTGAACAAAGACAAGGCAGACTTTTAATAAAAGTAAATGGAGATTTCATACCTTTGGTCATTTTGTAACATGTCTGTGTGTGTCTGTGTGTGTTAGATCACGCTGCTGTGTGCAGAGGAAGCTGGCGCGCAGGAACAGATGGGTCAAGTGGAAGAGTGTCTGAAGAACAACCTCTTGAAAATTAGACAAGAAGAGTGCAAGACAGTACAGAACACATCCTTAAACATGCTTCACCTGCTACACACTGCATTTGTTGCTATAGATACACATAGATTCTGATAAGAGGAGATTCCCCAGTTAGACACATGGGTGGATGTTAGATTTATATTTAAAACATCTGCCTCCGGTTTCACAGACTAGGCTTAAGGCTAGTCCCAGACTAAAATGCATGTTTTACTACATTGATATCTTGTTCTGACATACCTGAAATATTTTCTTTTTTTATAAAAGCTGCTTAAATGCCTTAATTTAATTAAGGCCTAGTCCTGACTTGAGAGGGAATAATTTCTTATATTTTGAAAAAAGTTTGTATCCAGACTGTTGTGGGACTGTTTTGGGTGGGTTTTGGTGATATTTCGAAAATCAATAACAAACGAATCTCCTTTTCCGTGATGTAATTATTTAAATATTCAGTTAAACAAAACAATCGTAGCTTCATCCTCTCCTAAAAGTTTGTCTTTTTTGCTGCTGTCTCTTTAAGAAACACCCTCACATGCGAAATGAGCAACAGTCCTTGCTCTCACACTCCGCTATATAAATCTGACATGTACAGGTTGAGTGTCCACGTTCAACTCTTTGATTTCATCATCTTCTCCTCTTGTAGGAGGTGTTGAACATGCTCAAAGAAAGCAAAGCAGATATATTTGTGGATCCTGTCTTACACACGGCCTGTGCTCTGGATCTGAAACACCTCTGTGCAGCCATCAACCCTGGAAGAGGCAGACGTGAGTGTGGCTTTCGTTTGGTTTTTTGCATATTACACAATACATTGACACGAATAAAACATCTTGCTCAACATAGCTGCATATTAAACCTCACATTTCTTCTTGTAATGCCACTTCTTACAGTATTTCTCACTGAAGGTTCCATTTCCCAATTAAATTCTCATTTGTGTTTAGTGCGCAGTTATTATATTTGAGAATTATTTCAGAGGCAAATGGATTATGGGAGTGACAGATGGTGTTTACACTATGTGTAACTCTGTAATTTGGAGCTCCTGAATCCCTGTGTTTGAAATTCTTCTCCAGAAATGTCCTGTTTGATGGAAGCTCTGCAGGACAAGCAGGTGCGTTTACAGCCGGAATGTAAGGGAAGATTACAGGACCGCATAGACATGTGGAGCTATGCAGCGAAGGTCAGTACACACAAACACATCATTCAGATGAACAACTATTAAGAATTTTCTTAAATCTATTTACTTCATAACAGCCCAAACTCTTATTGTGCATTCAATTTATAGTGCCCCTATCATGGGTTATGAAAGGATCATATTTTGGTTTTGGGAGTCCCAAACAACAGATTGGCATGCATGCAAGTTCAAAAAACTCTTTTACTCGAAAAAGTACTTTAATACTAATAATAATGTAATAATAATAAGAAATTTTTATATTACGATGAATTTGTCTTCTAAAGTTGTCTATGAATAATAATATTAAGAGGAAAATGTAGTAAAAATAAACTTTAATTATTAATAACAATATTCAGAAATTATTAATATACATATCTCTGTAATAAATGTATTGATATAAATGATTATAAATATTATTATTAAAGCAATAATTGCAAGAAAAAATATATTATTTAAATAAATGAAACTTTATTATTGAAAATATTTATTATTACATTAATATTAATGATGACGAAGATGCAATTATATTAAATAAATTACCGTTTTTAATATGATACTGTTAGTTATTGTATTTATATTATAATGTGTTTCAATTATTGCTGTTAAAATTAAATATTTTTTTTATTAATTATCAAAATAAAAAATTGTATTAGCATTATTATTGTTGTTATTATTATTATTTAAAAAATTATAAAGAATAAATTATTACATCAAAATAAATTCTTACAATTATTATTACTGTTCTTAAAAATGACGCATGTATGTACAGTACGCATACACATTGTTAGTAGATTATTTGTATTATTGAAAATGTTATACTTGATATTTAGTAGTATTATATTTATGAGCAACATTTCACTGTGTAGAGCATCATGTCAGTTTTAGCAAAATTGTGATTTCCCAGGTGGCCCCGGCTGAAGGCTTCTCGGACCTCGCTGTGCAAGTCATAACATCACCTTCAAAGAACTACATCCTGTTTGTGATTGCGCTGGCCGTGTCCATGCTCTTCCTCTTGGGGCTGCTGTGTGGCCGATTCACCAAACGTGTGACCAGAGAGCTGAAAGACAGGTAGAGCGAGGGTTCTACCCATCCGCCATTTCACGCACCATTTCCTGCCCTCGCTGTTCTCTTCGTACACCTGAGAAGACTCTGGGAGCCGTCAGTGGACCTCTGTGGGCGGTCGATGTTTGGAACCCTCTCGAGCCCATCCTGCCACTGAAACCCAGCTCAATCCGAACGCAATCTTTGAAACGCTTCTCAGACAGGATCAAGATCGTTTTGGGACATTATGCCTTGAGTATATGGTTGTTGTTTGTTTGTTTTGGCAGTGTCAGCCTTACTTCTTGACTGTGCTATGGTCATGTGTCAATGCAGTATTTTAATCGTTGTATCTTTTTCCATTTTTTGAGAACAATGGGGCTTTATCAGCAGCTTACATGAAAATTCAGAAGCCATCTTTCTATTTGTTTTTCACTTGAGTTTTTTAATTCACAAGGTGGAATTCACTTTGGTTGGGGGATGGTTTTTGTGTGTCTCCTGACTGTTTTGGCACTGGAGAGGGAAGATGCTTTTTCTAGTCTAATATGATGAACAGTGGTCTTTATTAGTAAGGAACAATGACGTTTAGGATACATTAGACATCAAATGCTAAACTTGCAAAGTATGAAATATTAATAGACAGTTTGACAGTCAAGATTATCAAGGATGAAGCTATACAGAGCAATACATGTTCATTACAACTTTCCCCAGAATACACCTGCATATTTCCCTTCATAAATCACAGTGTTTTTAAAAATTCCCATTATTCACAATCATTGCTGTAATACATTATTTTCACTGTTTGTATTTATTTACATCAACAAAGGCAGTACAACAAAAGGAAAGAATGTTATGTCATAGCACAATTGATTTTTATCTCAGTCTGAAATATGACAAACATGGTCTTGGACCAGTTTGCGAGATTCCCCTACTGATATGAGAATGGTTTGCACAGTAATAATGCATTAGACGTTAAATGATTAATATACGAAGAGTACGCAATGTTAAAGATGGTTTGATCGTCCAGAGCCAAGTTTCCTGCGGACCAACATAGACTGAACAGGACCGTATACCCTGTTAGATGTATTTTGAATGTTCACAGGACGATTGCACTTTTTTGATGTTTTTCTTGTGTTTGGCTTAAGCCATATTTATTGTTTACGACAAAAGTGCTGATCTTGGTTTCAAATCTGCGTGCCTCTGCGTGTGTGAGAGTGTGTGTGTGGAGATAAATGTGTTTTAGAACTTATTTCATAGCTATGTTCTAATGTTGCCTTGTTCTCTTTCTCTGTCACACCAGTGAAAGGAAACATTCATTAGTCCTCGTGGATGGCGGTGGCTCTGTATTTTTTCAAAGCTGAAAAGAAATGACATACTCGTCTGATCAATTTGTTACTCTGACAATAACTGTGACGATTATATGCATAGCATTTGCTGAAATACAAAAGGTTTTTCTAAAAGTCAATGCATGCTTTTTCCCCAGATCTCATTCTGTATAATCTTATATATGCATTGCTTTGGGAAAATGTAACTGGGTGATTCTCATGAAATCCTGTTCGGGTCACATTTTATCCCCAAATTATTTTTTTAATCACAGTATTTTTACAGTTAAACCCATTTCCGTGAAAATAATTGTCCAAAAACAGATTATGCACACACATTAAACATGATCATAAGTTCACCGTTTTCAAAACCACTACTATTTGAATGGGTTTTGTGGGATTCACCCTTTCATTTTCTTAGATTTTCTTGACAACAGCCGTACCCCTATAGAGGTTTTCTATGGATTCGGTTGTCTAAATCCTTGCACATTTGCAAATGCTGTCTCTATCTAAGAGTGTGCAAAGCTACAATGGCCTTGTATTAAAGGGATAGTGCACCCAGAAATGAAAACTCTGTATTTTTAAGACATTTCAGTTTGCATTAACATATTGTATTTTTGTTCATGTAATGGTTGCCGAACGGTTTAGTTTCATTCTAACATTCTTGGAATATCTTCTTCTGTGTTTCACTGAAAGGTTTGGCACAATACTGAGTGTGAGTAAATGAGCGCACTGCTGAAAAATCTCTCAGATTCCAAAATTTGTACAATATATAGCTTCAAACCTGGAGAGGCCACAGGTGCACTGCTTACCTCTTGCATTGATGACCTCAATGTTATTCTGTAAATAATAGATCTAATGTGCAAATCACAGACAGAGTCCGAGATTTCTGATTGACTGGGACTCGGACTGTAAAATTCTACTGATCGTATGATCATGTTTGACTATATATTGTAGATAAGTAAATGTCAAAAGTTACGTTATTCCAAATATATTTCTCCTGATTCAAGTTTTTTGAGATTGGTGGTCATGATCTGTTTTAGTTTGACTGGTTCTATTCATTTTTTGTCAGGTTGTTTCTTTACTTGATTAAAAAAAAAAAATCAAGATGGGTTATAGATCAAAACAAAGTGAGCCTGTTTGATGTGTACGAGTGTGGAAAATAAGTGATCCTTAAACATTTCTAGGGGAGGTGCATGGAATATCAAGTCTTTCCAATTAATATACTTGCTTTCTCTCTTAAGAAAAAATATTTTAGCTTGGACAATTAGTTTTTTTATCATTTGTTTTTTTTTTTTTTGTTTTTTTAAACACCATTTTTTATGTCTTTGTGTTGAAGAGCCCTTATTTTGAAAGCATCTTTGAAAGCCCAAGCAAAAGCTGCTCTGCTCTGGACGGCGTCTGCCAGACAGCAGTTTGTCATCATGTTTCGCATTAACTGCAAATGGACTAAACATCGTAAAAGGTTATGGCTGTGATATTTTCTCAGTTTCTTCATCTTGCCATGTAACATTAATGCGACAAATCAGACTTTTTGTCCGTTTCCCTAATTCTGTACAGATGAATTGAGTTTAATAAAATACTGTAGATTTTCTTAGCATTCTGTTTCGTCTCCAGTTTTGTGACTCAGAAAGCATCATTATTAATGCAGCTCGTTGTCCTATTCAGCTTCACAAAAATTACTTAATTATAAACGCTTTCTGGCTGGCCTTGCATTTTTAGTTATGTCCATGAAACATGCCTTATGTTGACACTGTTTTAGAACAAATTGTTTTCTACAGCAAATTCAGGGAATATTTTGATGAGAATGAGTGGATGAGTTTGTTCTTTCATTGGAACAGATTTGGAGTGAGAAGCTGATTGTAATGCTACATTGTTTCCAGATTTGTTCTGATGAAACAAACTCATATACATCTTAGCCAGCCTGATCTTGAGCTTTTCTCCTTGTATCAACATGTCACAAAACACCACCTAATAAAAGACGCTAAAGGAACATCTGCATTAATCAGGTGGTTGTAATTAATCACATGAAAAGTTTCAGATGTCTCATTACAGTCAGCAGAGATGTTCTCTGGAAGGTAATTAGTAGAGGTTTAAAAATACAGTTTGCAAAAAGTAAAAAAAAAAAAAAAGAAACATTTTAATTCATTTGGTTAAAGATGACCTATTTAAAAAAAAAAAATACAAAAAGACAAAAAATAAAATAAAAACATTAGTGCGAATCCAACTGAACACACACAGGATGATTACTAATACAACTGTACCAGGCCTCAGGATTGCTGTCACTTGGGCTGCTGCCATCAATTATTATGATAATGAAAGACTCTATGCATAAAATAATGAGGCACTTGTCTTAGTCAAAGCCAGTCTTCCTCTGCATTAAGAGGCTTATGTAACCCAAGAGGACCAGGATAATGAGAGTCCCAGAACTCAAAATGGCATAACATGAATATCAGAATGTCTTAGAATGCGGTTAGTCTCCTTGGCTTTAAAATCAGAGGAACTGCATGAACAAAACCTGATGATGTTCTCCAGAGCATCCACAGAGAATCAGGGAAGAAAGAACATCTGATTATCTGTACAAAGAGTCACATGAGCAATTCTTATTTGATTGGCGACATGGTTAAGTGTGTATTTTTCTTTACTGTAGACTACGTCATGTTGTGTTTCTTGGTTTTAAATGTTTCAGAATTAAAAACAGTTTCAATTCGACATATACTTTCAAACAAACGTGAATTCGATCATCAAACAAGTGTTGCTTTTACCGCCACCTGGTGGTGTTTGGACTGAAGGGCCAAGGTTTGTGATGGACCTACGGGCAAAGATTAATGACATCAATCCAGAATGGTTTAGACATAAATAACTACTGGACAGCCATAAACGTCAGCTAATTTATAACCCACTAGTCATCCGTCATTCATCCATCCAGAATAACCAAGAGGTCAAAGCTGTCGGTCCTGCAGGCGGAAACTCTATTGTAATTGTTAGGATTTTTAAAATTAGAAATATAAAAATACCTCAAAACACAGTTTCTCGATACAAAATAGCCTAAAATTTTAGAACATGTTCATATATTCACATAAACATTAAATCTTTATATTATATGAGTCTCCTTATTCTGAGCAACCATTGCTGTCAATCAAACCATTCATTAATTATTCACAAAAAGGAAAAAAAAAAAAAAAAACTTACTTTTTCAAACTAGTCTCAGGTTTGTCGTTCAATCTGGATACAATACCAATACAGAAAAATTCTCTAGACTCTTAATAGTTTTCAATATTTTAGTTTGTTCCAAAATGTATGAATAAATACATAAATTAATTAAGTAATGAACAAATATATGTATTTTTTTTTATTTTCAATGTAAAACAAATAATAGCATAACATTGCTCTATACTTTGCAAAATGATTGTTAAAAGTAAACAGTACATCACATACGAACATTTCTTTCATATAACCTGTAGTTCTCTGTTAATGTTTCTAAATCCTTCCAAAATAATGAAAAAAACATAAACACAAACGTAAATGTGTTTATTTAGCCTTTTTTTCTAAGCATGACGCTCTCTCTCAAAAGTCCCGCCTTTAGAAGACATATCAGCCAATCCGATGTCTATGGGCAATGACTGACAGGCAGAGAAAGCTTCTCATTGGCTATGACCTCTTTTGAGTCGCATGCAATGTCTTGGCCTGTGGCAGTGGCAAGTTTGTTTTCTCAGCACACCTATTTCAAATACAGTCAGGTAAAAGAGGTCTTTTATGTATGGTGCTTCAAAAAAAGCATCTTTATGACATAACATTTGGTTTCTCTTGAGTTCTCATGTCCCATTACCTTCCAAAGATTTAAATCTGGTGTAGGATACACATGGAAGCAGGTGTGTTTTTCTCCATGTTTTATGGCTTCAATATACATATCAGTCAGTCGAAATAAAAATGTGTCTTTGTGATTTTAGTTTTTAGTTGGCAAACTATCTCATCAGTCTAGATCAGCATGCTGTTAAATGATTACCTTGACAACTATGCCAACTGCTTTCATGGATGACTTTTCCTGGCACTTTTTTTGAGTTTGACAGTCATCATCTTCTCATTCCTTGTGCACTTTTTGGTGCCCAATGGATGAAAGAAAGGATTTGGAACAACAAGAGGGTGAGTAAATTATGAAATTCGCATTTTTAGAAAATCTGTTATTTTAATACATTTCATGCAAAGTAAAGTTTATTTTATAAATAGGGCTTAAATATAATTACAAATACAAATACATGTCGGATTATTGTTGGCATTTTTTATATATTGCAGTCTTGTAATGTCTGGTTGAGTTTGTTCCTCTCTAATACAAGAAGATCTGTTATTTGATTGTTAACCTCGCTGGTTTTCTTGTGTAAAAAGATGCTGTTTTTTTTTTGTTTGTTTTTTTGTGGTGTATATAAGTGATGAATGCTTATGTGTGGTTGTTATTACTTTAATGCTTTTAAAAAATCTATCTGCATTTCCAACAAAAAGCCCAGAAGACACAATGCACAACATTCAACAATTATACTTAATCACTGAAAGCCATTCAAATATGTTACCAAGAATATATCAGAATTCATATACTTGCAGTTGTAATGACTCACTTTTATTAAAGTGACAAAGTCGCTATTCTAGTGACAAATGATCAGTTCAAGAAAAAGTACTTTTATCTATCTACTGAATATTCACAGCGAAGAAAATGCATGTTTTCTCAGATGAAACATGGAGCTTGTGACAGTATGTTGTTTCAGTCATGTAGTTATTCGTGTCTCCAGCAGATGGCGGTCTGTGTACAGACTTTACCCCTTTATTTCTCTCCGCATTTTCATATGAAACAGCAGCTCGTGTAATTTCTCACTCTATCAGTTTATTGTAACATATAATTTATCTTAGATATATACAAGTTATGGAATAAAACGTTAAAATGTGCATTTAATTGCTCACTTTATAGCTAAATCTTCCACGTCCGTACCAATCCTTAAAGTCTTATCAGCTTTCTCAAATCTCGGTTTCTTGGATTTAAACCTATAATCTGATTTCGCCATATTTACTGATGAATTGGTTGAGTCCAATTAAACCTGTTAACCAAAAACACACGTCTATCTGCCAGCAATCATTTAGACTTGTCTGCCCTTCTAAATATTTTTTTTATTCCTGTGTTTAGTAGTCCTGCTTAAATCTTAAATCATGGGACATTTATTTGTTTTCTTAAAATAATAATTTGTGGAGAAACTGCATTTGGGGCAGGGACGCATTTTGCATTGTTAAGATTTACCAATAAGATATAGCCTATAATTATAGCATACGTAATATTATTGGTAGGCTATTCACTTTTTTGTTTTAGCTTAATTATTAATATCGTGTTTAATTATAGTATGTAGGCTATAACATGGACAATGTTATATAAAGTGTTAGCAAATGCATTGGGGACGGTAACAGATTTGTGTGTGTGTATGTGTGTGTGTGTGTGTGTGTGTGTGTGTGTGTGTGTGTGTGTGTGTGTGTGTGAGGGGCAGATAAACACATCGGGCTGCTGTGGGCTTTTGTCCTGGGGTCGTGCACTTGACCTTTTGTCTGAACTGCGAACAGCTGCTGCATCACCAGCTCTTCTGACACTATCTGCAGTGTCTGACGTGGTTAAAGTTCAAAGACTGTACACTTCATTAAAAAAAATGATTGGGAATAAGTCGAGCCACACGAATTCATACTCTTTACGTGAAGCGTTACAACGCTTTATAAACCTAAGTATTAGAGATTTTTACATTTTGAATGGATTCCCACTGAGATCATCCCTTTCTTTTCTTCGTTCGTTGTAACTGCTTTAATTCCGGCTTTATATAACGAATTAATATTATAAGAATGCAATGGACGCGAATATGAGACGATGCATTTATGATTTTGTAAAACCAATGCAGTCACACGTCGGTGAATCAAATGTCTTAAACCTTTTGATTCGTCCTCATAATAAACCTTTTAATAAATAACAATGATTAACATTTTGATTACGCGGCAGAAGGGGTTTTATTGTTGAGAAGAACAGGACTGACGTAAGAAATATGACTTTATGCAAAATATAAGCTTCAAAATAGGTAAATAAGCGTATTAGTAATACAAATAAGGGTAGTTATTATATTTATTTTTTAATTATTTTGAATGATATGTAACGCATTTGTAATTCAGAACAGTATTTGTAGGTTGAAGGTGTTTTAAGAACGAAAGAGCATCTTACTAAACAATAAGGTTGTTTTATTCTCATTTCACCAGCTCTTAGTAATTTAGTTGTAGCATTATTAGTAGTAATATAGACCTAATAATAATAATAATTTTTATTATTATTAAAGCAAAAGAGCATCACGTGTTAAATATATAGGCTGCTTTAAAGATTTGCCAAAAACTTGAATGTTAAAATGTTAATTCTTGAATCAAAGGCCTGATATCAAATTATAATAAGCTGTGAATCGCAATTATACGCTGTATTTTAATACAGAAGAGGCTGTGTTACATTTCAGCACGTGGCACGGAGGTTAAAATGCATGAACATTTCAAATAAGAAATTTCGCAGGTTGAAGAAGAGGATTCCCAAAGCCTGTGTATACGATTCAGACTGTTATTCCGATTTTTATTTTTATTTTACCGAAAAGCTGATCCAGTAATTTATAAGTAGGCAACATAATATAATTCGATGATATACCAAAACATAGGGTACTACCAACACAAGTGAACGCGCTGTATCCAGATTTCAGTGACGCGCAAAATCCGACAATTAAAATGCTTAAAGATATGACATGACGGTCTATGACATTAACCAAGGTATTTAATATAAAAGAAAATGCAGAGCTGGATGTATATAATATAATCTTCATATACATGTGAAGATGATGTTAAAATACGCAGTAATTAAATGACCTTTTATGATCCTGTCCGATCAATGCAGGCCGCTGATTTCCAGTCAAGTTCATGTTCACAATCTCGTCGAGTTTTTTTTTTTTTTTTTTTATAGAAGCAGAAAAATAAAACAAAGAAAGCTTTAGAACTTACTGTACGGTAATCCAAATAAAGAGTTTTTTTTCTAAGGTTATTGTTATCGTCATATATTTTTCAGGTCGTTATCAATTTCACATGCTGTATCAAGTAAATAAGGCCTGGTCTTAACACAAATATTAAAAACATATAAATGATTTATCAGACAACAGTGTAATGTAAAAAGACATTAAGAAGCAATCAAAATGAAAATAAATGTAGCTTTCTACAGGAACAGATAGCCTAACTAAATATTCATAGAATAGACATTTATTTTTAATATGGACTTACCAAAAAAAAAAAAAGCCAAAGCAGAGCAGAGGGCTTGTGGTTGTCCTGTCTGATGATTTTTGCAAGGTTTGAGGAGCAGACGCTGTGAGACAGGGTGTCGGGCTGCTGTTTGAGGTTAAGGTCATGGGGTCAGCAGACAGACAGCAGTCAGGGGCTTTAGCCGTGCAGCACATTGGATGTCATATGGAGGGCAGAAATTGGGTGGGTTAAATAAGGATTTACAATTCTATGAATAGCATCAAGATGCTTCAGTTTCCACAATTTTGACATTTTGAGCAGAGCTGTGAAGAAAGTATGTGTTTTTTCCCCCATTACTGCTAGATTAAGATGGATTTTCTATAGAAATGTGTCCTTGGTCAGCAGCTCTTACTTTCTTTTCCTTTCTAAATTTCTTTTTCTTTCTCTCTTTTTTTCTGAACAAAACAGTACATTTGCATAATAAATATAAATGCATATCCATAAACGGCATCTGTGGCACTCAGTGAAAAAATAATTGAATAATTTGTATAAAAAACAGAATTCAGTATTTCCTGAATTTCATATAAATAAATAATCTCCATTAATACCAAGCTAATTTCAAGAGTTTGAAGTGTTTATATTTATAAGTGTTTATATTCTTTCTATTTAATAGCTACACGCAATATTTACTCACAATATATTAAACAAACAATTGCAATGAATGGCAAGGAACATATTAAATTATATGTGAAACTTGAAAGTAGAAAACTGAAGTAGAAAAGTAGTCAGTCAGTCAGAAATGCTAATAATAGTTTTGAATCCAAATGATAGAGAATATACATTAATCTAATGCCATTCAATATAGTGGTATCTGACAGAATTTAAAGGCCTTATTCTGGACATAAAAAGTGTGACTGAACCTATAACTATCATCCTAGAAAGTTAATATATGTCTAGACTGGACAGCAGCATGTCGGGACAGAATCATTTATACGTGTATGTGTGTCATTTTTTAGATGTGATTTTGCCAGGCCATCTTTTTGGATTTTAAAGGCTCTGTGTTGAGCCCCAGTTGTTCTCTCCAAAAACTCAAATAGAGGACCATGGTTGCCATATCAACCGGCCACCTGACGTGTTACTGTGGCAACAGCAGTATTAGACAGAAACCGCTTATTAGATGTCCCATCTAAGGGTGAGAGGGAGGGGTGAAGGTGAAGGGGTGGAGGGACATCTAGATTAAAAAAGAATGAAACCGCGGATAATACCGGCTCCTAATGCTACTAGTAAAAAGAGGAGAGACTGATAACAGCTAGTTTAAAAATGTGTGGCGGATATTAATTCCTTATAAGAGTATTAACCCTTTCACTGCAGCCCTGCTCCAAAGAAGAGCATCTTAGGACAGTGAGAGGACCGCTGATATGGAGTGGGTGATATTTGTGTCCAAAGAAAGAGTCAGTAGAGAAGTGTGTTGGAACAAATATGCTGGTCACAGTTTATGTTGTTAGTGTCACACCCAGAGATTGTATGATTTTTAATAACTGTGACAATTATAATATTGCTGAGCAGTTAAATGTGGGTAACCATATTTCTGTTGTCAGCTCGTGTTGGCGATATCTTCAGAGGTGATCATCATCATCTTTCCATGTCAGCTAGAATATTTGATTTTTATTTATTCCAAAATATTTTATTTATAAGTTAAATATGGCAGCAATGTCACAGTCTGCAAAAACATGTTTTTTTAATATATATGTATATATATATAAAAGTGCTGTCAAATTATTAATTGCATCCAAAATAAGTTTTTTAACATAATGTATGCATGTGATCTGTGTATACTTATTATGTATATATAAATACTCACACATACAGTATATATTTTAAATATATTCAAAGTTCTATGTATATACATTTATATATTTATATTCTTATATTTTATATAATGTATAAATATTTTATTATAAACAAAATTTTTCTTACAAATGTTTTCGTATTTATATATAATACAAACACACAGTACACTCATATATTAAATGATTAATCATTTGATAGCA
>JAUMHG010000064.1:17252987-17295982 GCA_032359395.1 Enteromius anoplus | reverse complement strand
TAGTATGATAATTAAAAAAAAAACTAAATATGCACTAGATAAGGAAATCAGATGTAAATTTTATAACCTGTCCTATAGAAAGGAGCAAAGATATTCCATTAATTAATGACATTGTTTCTGTGTTTGATTACTACTTTATTAGAAGAATTCTGTATGATGAAGGCTAAATATGCATTAGACAAGGAAAATCAAATGCAAATTGAATAATGCATTTAAAATATCTTTATATTAAACACATAAAAGCAAGTTAGCCTTTTAAAAGTAGCAAGGATATTGCATTATTTGATATACAGTTACGTAAATGATTATTTTATTGGAAGAATATTTTGGTAAATATGCATTAGACCAGGAAATCAAATGTAAATAGAATAATCCACATAAATAATGCTGCTAAAAAGGCAAGTAAAGAATTAACATAACACATCAAGTGCCCTGAGTGTGTGTGTGTGTGTGTTTAGCGTGTTGGGGTAATTAACCCACATTAGATTAATCTACGAGGGTGGCATTTGTATCACAATGAAAACAGTGACCCCCAGCACTGCCGGCATATAGAGGTCTGGCAGCGGGCCAGACACACACGCGTGCGTAAACAAACACGCATGCACACACACACACACACATACACAAACAAAAAGGATTTATGCATTTAGACCCATCCATTAAAGCATTAAATATAGTGTGATTGATTCACTTCAAAGCGTGCAATTTTATTCTCCTAAAATGGGAAAATGTTTAGTGTTAGGTGTCCTTTTTTAAGGACGATGCATCAGTTAGTGCATGATTTTGTACTTATTCCCAAGACAACATTCAGTAATACGGAGTCTAGCAAATCTGGGGTAAACATTCCCACTTGGCTTATCCTAATAATTTCCTTCCAAAAGATTCAAATCCACAGTAGGATTTAGCAGCTGTTGAAACTTTAGTCCGGATCAATAGCGACTGGATTTAAAGCTCTTGTGTTCTGTTATCCTCACAACCTCTGAAGATCCTGAACACAGGTATCACATCAGGAACATAAATAGGATTTCCCAGCAGACATGTATTATTCCAATTCCTCTTTTCCAGCTGAGAAATAGTGTTTATGCAAAGTGGCTCGCACCGTGGCCCACAAATGCTTTCCAGAAATGATAGCTGCTTCTGGGGTGTTGTATTGTTTTACAGATAAATATATATTCAGCATGAGTCATGAAATTACACATTTTCTTATACAAGACCTGGCCTTGCTGCTGCCACCCACATTTATGTAAAGCACCTTTGGCTTAAGCATATAAATTTACACATTTTACAGACTAGTCCGTATGAATAATTTAGCTGAATTTTTGATTTACCTGTTCCACATAAAAGATTTAAGCAAAACCTTGATTTTCAAAGATGGTTATACGACAGAGCTCAGTGTGTTCTAATCTCTAAAACAGAATGTTTAATAAGAAAAACTGTATTTTAAAGATGCTTCTTTTTGCAAACACTCTTTTTTTGTATCTTAACTCACCTGCAAAATGTACAAAATAACAAAGTGTGTTTAAAGGATCAAAACATTCATTTAATCAAGTTAAGGTAAATAAACCACAGTTAGATTAAATAAATCAAATTGATACTTACTGAAATACTCATATTATTTAATATAGAATATGGTAACATGTTTTGTCATTTATTATCAAACGTATTGTTTTTACAGACTTGAAGTATATCTAATAAATGTTACTTTAATTTTTGCAATTTTAGATAACACAAAAATCTCGTTTGCTTAAGGCATGTTTGCAAATTTGTTATCTGTGTTGTATTATAAATGGATTCGATTATTCTGTGCTTGCTTTGGCGTTAGCATTAAAATAATTTTTCAGTAAATGTTTAGTAGGCTACTAGAAGCGGTTGAAAAAGGACTGCAGCCATTAGGTGGCGCTGTAGAAGCACCTGCCTCTGTCATCACCTCATTCTGCACACACAGTCGAGCACGTTTGTATAGTTTGCCAGAGTCCTAGAAACATCCAGGTTGATTTGTGACTACATGAGAAATAGATTTAATATGAAAACCTTTTAATCATCACTCTGGCGATCTGCGGGCATGTGGCAAGAACTAGATGGTTTTTTTTTTAAACTCTACGTTTGGTTAATCCTTTTGCCTACGTACAAAACACACGTGCTTATATAAAGGGAATAAGATGCAGTGTGTTTGTTTTACGGGATGTGTGTTCATTTTAAGCTTGCATATTGCTGTAATTGAAAACAAACAAGAATTATAAACCAATACTTGGTTTATAAAATGCAACATCTCTCTGAAGCAACAGTGGTGTGTTCCTGCAGATGGATGAATGCATGAATCAGAAGTTGTATTCAGCTGTTGGTCCATCTGTGGCTGATGAATTCTGTTCTGTTGTTCATAAAGGCTGTTCAAGAAAATGTCATTATATGGACTTGAAAATGACTGTGATTCTGCTGTTCAGCTGATGCGCGTGAATTAAAAACTAAAACTCGACCATTTTATAGGTGCATGGGGAAAAAACGGCTGCTGCACTAAGATTTTGTAATGCACAATATTTGTAAATGAATAACATTTAAAAATTCACAATAATATATGCGCAATATATATGCACAAAAGCGCTGTGCTTATATTATATACGGATTGTCCCTATGCAAATATAAAATGTACGCGTTATACTTTGGATTTATTTGATGTTAATGAACTTGCGTGTGTATGACAATGTGTGTGGCCGATGGTATATAAGAATACTGGTTCATTGTGGTTCCCTATGAATGCTTCAAAAGTATTTTTATTTGCTTCTATTTTTATTTTTTTATTTTTTTATTAATTGTAAAATAAGTGTCGCTTGGGTTCTCCAATGCATAAGTTTAAGGAAAATAGGTAACCTCACATTTAAGTTAGAAAAGACCAAATAGGCCTATTACTCGTGCATATTAAGTAGCAAAGAACTTAGATCAATTCTTTATGTAACGCAAGGTCGGTTTTTATGACAAAACGGAAACGTTGACCATAACAGCTCGTCAGCCATTCAAGCACGCGCGTGCACGGACACACACACACACACTCACAAAGAACACAAAAGAATTATCATGACAAAAGACACAAGTTGAGTGAAAAACACTTCAACACTCGCTCCTTTCATGTAGAAGTTTTAATGGAAACAATTTTCTTCCTGCTCGTGCACAGATGAAACATATGCCATGTGCTACTGGTAAAATATTTATGCGATTATTATTGAGATGTTGTGTATATGCCACGCTCCTTTGCTCGACCTTAAAGATGTTTTTCATACAGGCTATTTATGTAAACATTTGAAATGTGTTTTCTACGAAATTGTAATATGCTGCAGGTATTATTTCCTTTCAACTTTTTACGAATTATTTGTTGATTTGTTTATTATTATTATTATTCTAACAAGTATTATTTATTACATTTGCATTTTTGTTTACATATAATCTCGGAAATCCGCTATTTAAAACCTGTTCAGAAGATTTTTTTTTATATTTCACGCAACGCTTTAATGGAGAGGCGCTGGGAATCAACAATCTACACTCATAAAAAGAGATTTGTACATTTATTAAATATAAACATAGATATGAAATTATGTAAATGGGGGCCTGTTTATATTTACGTATTCATCTCCGAACAACTACGAATAAACCGCTCTATTGAGTCGCTCAATAGATTTTATTTATTTAATTTTTTGTATAAAATATCGCATTCAGCGGCATTTCTGTCCAATATACAATCAATAAATCGATATTATATTTTAAACCTAAATGCTCTTCTTAAACTTTTCACAAGCCCTATTGATTGACAGAAAGAAAATATATATATATAGCCTATATTAATAATAAGATTGTAGAGCATGCATAATTATATGATTATAACAAAACATTGCGGTCCATTCCCCACTGAATACTTATCATGTAACTAAGTATTAAATATTTGTGTGAATGTTTGTTTTCATCTGGGCTTCTCATTTCACGGCACCTTTGCTGTTTTTTATCCTACTCTTTATTGTTTGTTGTTTATGTGCAAATGTAAAATTGTCCTATAGTCTAATTCCATCACTTCCCCCCTCTCTCCTCCCTACATCTCCCTCCTCTCTCTCCCATACTGGAATCTTATTGATCCAGGAGGAGCTAATTATCTCTTCCCCTCGTGACTGTGTAATCAGCACATGCGCAGTGTGTTAATTCCAGCCATTTTTTTGCACGAAAGTAATTAGCAGGAATAAAGACCGGACTGATTTTTTTTTTCACTCTCTCCTCCTTCCTCGAACCGAAGCCAGGGCGCGTCTGTCGTCTGCAGTACAACCAAAAACAAACCTTTTTAAATGCTTTAAGAAACAGTCAAATACCTCGTTTAACTTCAGCTGCATGATGTGTGAACGCATGCATCTGTGCGAATGGGATCTATAAACGTGTTTACTGGAATACAAAGCGACGCGTCCAAATGTAAGTTTGTATCCGATGACTGTTCTTCACCGACACAGTTGATTCTCTGCTCATTTTACGCATTTGTTTACGCAGCGAGTATAAACAGCAACACTAATGAACTACGTAATGCACGGTTATCTTTCACGACTGCTTGTTTTTTGCTGTTGTTCTTTACTAGTCAGCGTCATGACATGTTTATGACATATTCGTGAATGTAAAGCGCGTCCTGTTCACTTTCTTCGATGTCGCTGTCTTTCGCGAGTTGAGTTTAAAGTTAGAAAATCTCTTCTGGTGTTCTCCTACCTGTTTTCTCCGAGAGTTGTCGCCCTCTTGTTAGTCGCTTAAGAAAATGAGCAAAAAGCGTAAAGTAACGTCCTTTGTGTGTGTGCTTTTGCTTTGACGAGTGCTCTTGTCGCTGTTGTGCTTGTCAACACTAAAGCATCGAGCTTGTTTTCAGCGAATGCATCAGTATTGGTTCGCGCTACGAGTCCATATCTTCCGTGCATCGATACGATACGAAGTAGGTGTCCGAAGCCTCCGTGCGTCCTTCGCGTCGCGACGCACTTGCGCGCACCCAATAGCGTGTATTATTTATTAAGATACGGTGTTACTTTTTGATTCTGCGTCCGAAATGAAGCATAGATGGTGTGAGAAGAAGCATTAGGGTGGCCCTGATGTCCTGGGCATGTTTGGTCAAGCCTGCTTGCACTTATTCCTTCAAGTGTGTGTGTGTGTGTGTGTGTATGTGTGTGGGTGTGTTTTTTCCACAGAAGTTAGGTAAATATAATAAAACCAAAAAGTGACTTACAAAGGAAGAGTATGTTTTATTACATTCTAAAATGCAAAAAATAAATTCTAATTGTATTTAAATCAAGTTTATGATATGTCTGTGTGGTCACAAACCAATACTTTTTGGAAAAAAAATGTTTCTAGAAATTATCATTGATAAAATGATTAATGAAGTTAACGCTTTTTATTGGTTGTGTATGTGGTCATTTTAATTGTTCTGTTTATTAGATCAATACAAATCTATAGGATGCCCTCATTTGGATAAACATGTTGTTTGATTGTGTGTGTGTGTGTGTGTGTGTGTGTGTGGATTCGCTTGTGTGTGACCGACTGACCGTGTGTTTGGGTATTGTTTTTCTGTTCCCTTTGTGAATCTGTCACACTGTGACAAATAGTTTCTTTTTTTATTCATTATACAATAGTTTTTGGCTTAATAGTTGAATAGTTTGTTTTTGAGCAGCTGTGCTCATAAAAGCAAGCACTGATTTCAGACTTGATTTAGAAACAAAAAAGCAAAACAAAACCGAGAGTACCTTAATTAGTCATTTAGCTCCCTTAATGTTGGGAGATTCACTTTTAGAAATGAAAGAAATACAACTTTACATTTCTAGGTATAAAATCAGTGCTTGACCTGTAATGGAGTGCTTACACTAGAGTAACCAGTTCTACAGTGAGAAAATAAACACTGAGCTTGAGGAGCAGATACAAATGAAGCGAGCACAGACTCTTTCTTCGGAGAACGCACACAAACACAAGGAGATGGTGTGGGGCGATAGAGGACTGGCTCACAGGTCAGAGTTCACAGAGTTAGGGAACAGGGTGAAAGGAAGAAGACGGGATGAAAGGGCACAGCGAGAGAAGAGAAAAGTGGACTCTGCAGGGTAGCGGTGTCAAACGGATAGTGCTGAGCCAATGAGAGTGTTTGAAGGAAATTGTTCACGATAGGGATTCGTTGAAGCATTTCTTTTACTGCATTAACCACATTTCGTGGATGCACTGTAAAATATCAGAATGTACGAGATAAATGTAACCCTGCAGAACAAAACCAATCTATAAGTCGCACGGGTATATTTGTAGCAATAGCTAACAGTACACTGTATGGGTCAAAATGGTACATTTTTTTTTCTATGCCAAAAATCATTAGGATATTAGGTAAAGATTATGTTCCATGAAGATATTTTGTAAATTCTCTACTGTAAATATATCAAAGCTTTATTTTTGTTAAGTAACATGAATTGCTAAGGACTTAATTTGTACAACTTTGAAGGCGATTTTCTTCATTTTTTCATTTTCTTTTACACCTTCACCCTTCACCAGTTGTTGTATTTCAGTCAAATATTGTCTTATTCTAATTAACCTTACATCATAGGAAAGCTTATTTATTCAGATTGTTAAATAAATGTACATGTATGACTGGTTTTGTGGTTCAGGAACACAAATATATACATATATATTTGTTTTAACACTCATATGCAAGCAGAACAAATATAAGAGGGAAATTTTGTGGTGTGTATGTAAACTGTTTTGTTTATTCGATGTGTTAGTGTTGTCTCTAACCTTGCAGGACGGTGTAAAGATTGTGTAGATGTTGGGTTTGTAAATAAGGTGTTGCAACATCTGAATAATAAATTGTGTGCGTTCGTTTGTGTGCACACACTGCCTTCAGGGTTTGACTTTTTCTGTTTATCATAATAATAGCTGGGGTTGTGGAAAAGTGAGGCACATCGGCAGATCAGTCACTAAGGCCTCTCAAATACACACACACACACACACATGCTCACACACACAGCCAGAGAACAATGCAAGGGGGCCCAGCCTGTCAGTTCAAATTCTGCTCTCCATCCACGCCTTAAACAGACTGTGTGTGTGTGTGTGGAGGGAAGAAACGAGGGTGATCAGTGATTCTGCCTCACCTCCGCTTTTCTGTCAACTCTCACCAGAATTCACTGCAAATATTGAACTATATTACACTGTCTGCTTTAGTCTAGGCAGAAGGAGGTGGGTGCTGTTTGCGGTGACTGTAGATTGGAGGTATAGTTTATAAAAGGTGCATAAACTGCAGTCATGTAAAGGTCAATGGGATTGTTGAATACCTTTTCTTAGAAATTGACTGGAGGTGGAGACAGAGTGTTTTCAAATAGTGCAGAAATGTTCTGTGGGTTCTGTTCATTTCTATGAAAAAAGCTGGGTTTTACTGAAGAAGAGAGGGAAAAAAGCTTTGCATGACTATTCGGTTTCTGACATCCTTAAATTTTTTTGCAACTTGTATTGTATTTTTAATAGTAATATTAGTATTTTTATAGTTGACATACTACATCTGAAATGATACAATATATGCATTTTTTTTATAATAATTAATTTTATTAAAAATGTAATAATTTTTAAATTATGCATAAATATATATATATATATATATACATTTTTTTTTTTTTGGATTGTTAACTAGCAGTTGCACGGTTATTTAATTATTGTTTATAGTTTAGCAAAAAGGCAATTCGGTCCAGTTTTTGCAAACCAATTAATTTCTAATCACAATGCTATTTGTCCACCACAGTAATTATCCTCCAACAGAATGTAATCTCTTGTCAGTTTGTGAGGTTGCATAAATCATTGGTTAATACCAGTGATTAAAAATATACATATAATACATATTTTTTTCTCAGCTAGTCAATTCCTTTTTTGTTTTGCATGTTATTCAGCTCTAAAGGATTATGGATTTTGGATTATGATCTAGCTGTTAAAAGGAGTTAATCTTGCACAAACGTTTTCTTTTTTCTTTTCCTTTCTCATTTCACAGTGCTTATACTCATGTAATGAATGCAGCATATTTACATGAATAATCCTTACAGATACAAGCTTACAGTAAGTGAACAGTGCCACTTCCCAGTGTAACAAGTGCTGCATTTTGACTGTAGAGTAGCAGCCTACACAAGTGATTCCCATGCGTCGTCAGAGGCACAAGATCAAGTCAAATGAATAAGAACTCTTTCAGAATAGCATTGATCTCATAATCCCGCCGGATCTTGCTGCAGTTTAGATCAATACGTTTACATCACACTCAGACTTTCACACTGGAAACTGAAGTGTGTGTGTCTTACTGTAAGCAGGCTGACGGAATGCATCAGTGTGTGAAACATTGGCCTTCGTTCCTGCCTCTTGGAAACTGAGATACATAAATGCAACTATTAATACATACCTAATTTTTAAGGAGACAGCTGTCACAACACTATCACGGTCCTGCTGTAACATCAGCATTACCTTTTGACCTTTGACCCTACATTTTTGTCAGTCACTTCCTTTTTGTATGTCATATAGGAAGAGCATCAGCATTTTACTTCCTGTTGGCGCATTTGTTCTTTGTTCATTTTAAGGCATCAGTTTTCTAAATTATATAAGTAATACATTTCCCCCACCACTCTAGCACTCTTTCGTCCACTCTTTTTCCTCTTTATCTTTCTCTCTTTCTTTTGAAGTTTCGCTCCTGAATGGGCTAGTGTCTCTAATGGAAATGGGGCATTAAATCAAAGATCAAAGACAAGCACACAGCAGAGAGGACAGCTGTCTAAATACAGTGGGAGAAAATGTGTATGTGTTTGCGTGACTGCGAGAGAGAAGGGAGAGGGTGTTAGCAGGATCAAGTTTGGTTTGATTTGATACTGTCATTTTAGAGTTCAACCCTTGTAACAGTTTTCATTCTTGTCTCCATGCATTCGTGCATGTGCTTAAAAGCATACAAATAAAGCATACATTTCAAAAGCTGGCGTGAAGACTGAGCGCACACTTGGTGCTCTGTAGTCTAAATATGTGCTGTGTCATGTTGTAGGCATGTAAATCATGTTTCATAATTGTTAGTTGTGCTTGTATGGTTGTATCTGTGCAATAGTATGTTTGCTGTGATACTGAGGCAACATTAGATTAGCATTAAAACAGGAAGCAGAGCCCCTGAATCAGCAAACTGCACTGTGAATGTGAAATCACTCTCTCCAACAAAACAGCCGTGCTTCCCACACAATATAATTGTTTTTGTTTTATTTCTGTCTGTCAGATTAAGCACTTCCTCTTAGTGGTCAGAAAATGTTAAAAGTCGGTCCCAGGAGGTCAAACTAAATATTAAATGAGCTATTTAATAACCTTTTTCTATCAGTAAACATTAAGTAACATCACATAAAAATGAATAAAATAATACACTTAAAAGAGCAGTAAGATTGTTACAGCTTTCATTAGTGGCCAGGTAGTTTGGTTACTAACAAACTTCTTTCTTACACAAAATATTTTATAGATGTCCTTGTTACAGTGTAATTATGCATTTAAGTACTGAGTAATATAAATTAACTATTTGTACTTACTATATGGTTAGGGGTAGGATTTTGTTTAGGGTTACTTGCATGTAATTATGCAAAATTAATTGTTATTATAATTTTTAATTACATTACAACGTGCAACAAGGACGCCTTAAGAAGATAAAGCATTGCCAATACATATCAGCAATTATTTTGAATTACTTTAAATATTTTAAAAAAATTAAATTGAAAAGGGGATTATTTATTAGATTTTTTTTTCATCAATGTTAATTTTTTTACAAAGTGGGAGGTGGATTTCCCAAAGATATGGATACATTTTGTGCTAGATATTTTAATCACTCTGAATATGATTCCTGGTCTCAGTTCAAAGCAGGTTTCCTGTATATTTTTTGTGTGTGCATTAGTAGTCGTAATGTCAAAGTTCATATTAGGGTTGGTGCTGTTTTGTGTATTTCTCAACCAACATCTTTGTCTTAATCTAGACACAGAGTAATTGGTTTAAGATGTGTCTTGATTCCAGCTGTGTGCCCCCTATCAGGTATCCCAGAGAGATGGGTAATTAACCTAGCAGCTAATGAGATACATCACTAATTACACCACACACACATGCAAGCACGGAGCATATAAGACTGGATATTCATCGATTTGTACAGGAAGTGTAGTTTATTTCAGCATGGCAGTCTGTTTATGAATATGCATCCCCAGCACTCTGTGTTAAATAAGTGGACTTCCATGTTCATGTTTGAAACATCGCTTTTGGCCTTTTAAGCCTGTTGTTTTAGGTCCTGTTTGAGCTTAAATCTGTGAACACATCCTTTAGCCTGGTTTGCTAGCATTCTGCTCTTGCTTCCAGTAAGATGCTTAGCATTCACACTATTGATTTTCCCATTAGCACTTTAGCCCCCTCCAGTAGAGAGGATCAGAGAGAGCTCAATATAACAGCTTGAATCTGAGTTCAAGAATCTGCACTCTTCAACCTAGAAACAGAGCAATTAGCCCCCCCAACTGCAATTTGCAAACTCTATACTCTCCTCAGACACCTCCTGTGCACATGCTTGTTGTTTTTACACTATTTAGGTGACTTAACTGTAGATAAATCCAGTAATAACTATAAGCACATTTAATTTTTTTAGCTGTAGCCCAAGGTGTAACCACAAGGCAGGCTTAGGTAGCAACATCATATGTTTGTATTTGTAAAATGTACCAGCAGCACAAACTTACACAATTAAAATGCGAACCTGTTTCTACTTAGCATTAATGCAAATTGCAATTATTTTAGGTACCTAATATAAGGTGAACCCTACTGTGAAAGGCTGCATTAATATAATTCAATTTAATTCACTTCAGCTGCTTTACTGATCAAGGCCTGTGGGGTCCATGTCTCTGGAGAAACCTTGGAGTAGAGTCAATAGGGAACTTATTCCGGAGGCGCTGTCACGGGGCAATCCCCTGTAGACAAGCCCCTATGTTCTGCTCAGTTGCCTGAAGGGAAATATAATGCAGATGGAGGGGGGGGGAAGCCGAGACAGACAGAGACATTTAATTGAGCAGATCTTGGTGATTCCTGGAATTGTCTCTCATGTAATATTCAGCTCTCAGTAATACAGCTTGGCAAAGAGCTATTGATCACAGTCTAGACCTCTCTCTGCTTCCCTTCACCGTTCCAGGGTTGCTTGTCACTGAGTTGTGACACTAAAGTTTGTTATGCTGCTCAAGTGTAAATTCTGCGTATGTTACTGTAATTATGTAAAGTGCAAAGTGATTCTGAAAATCGTAATCAGAGTTGTGATTTGGATTCTAAAATGTTCTCTCTCTCTTTCGTTCTCTCTCTAGGCCAGGGTGGGATGAATGTGCTCAGTAGCTCAGAGGATGGAGTGTTGTGACTCTGTCTCCAACAATGGAGCCTCTGGCCCCCACACACAACAGCCTCCTGGGCTCTGCAGACCACTGGCCCCCAGTCCAATCCTACTGGCCAGAGATCTAGCCATTCATCGGAGCACAGCAACTCTGTCCAAGCAGGGTGGACTAGTGGGGCGGGCTGAGGAGGAGAGTCTTGCAGGGAGGCATGAGGAAAGAGCTAGGGAAAAACAAGTTAATGAATGTTCAACCAGAGAGATGTTAAAAGATGCAGCGGAGAGGGAGAAGGAAGATGAAGAGGAAGAATGTGACGATGTGGAGAGGCCTATTGGAGAGATCCTATACCAGCTTGATGGGTCTGCCTATGTGATGGAGAGTAAACTTACGAGTGTTGTGCCCTCCTCTTCTTCAAGGGTCCCTTCCTCCATCGTTAGAACCTGTTACATTTCCTCTTCTCAAAGCCCGACTCCACAGATTTTTCGTGTCTTCCAATTGCATAACCCTGACGACAGTGATGGTCTAGCTCTGGTGACCTGCCAATCCAAAGATAGTCCTCCTGACATGGCAGGATCATCAGAGACAGGAACAACATGGTCCAGTCTAACCAAACCCATCCTGATGTGCTTTCTGTGTCGGCTGTTCTTTGGCCGTACACGCTTATTTAGGGCTCATGCTTGTCGGCAACACAATATGACCTTCAGCGATGAAGAACAACATTTGCTCTCTTTAAAACACACCTCTGCCATTTTACAGCCTGCCGGCCCAGGTGACCGGCCTCTCCTCTGTTTCCTAGAACCAAAAAGGAATTGTGAGTCTGTGGTCCCATTAAACCTGGTATCTCTGACCTCTGGGAACAGCACAGAGGACAAGGCAAGACGGAAAGAGAATGAAGACCCTCTGCCCTCTCCACCCAGAACCTCCCCTGCTACCTCAGTACCAAGCCCTGCCAAAGACCCTTCAACCCTGGGAAAAGAGGGCACACAAAGAGGCGAGGAGGATGAGATAAGAAATAATGGGGGTAGTAGCGAGGGAGGAGAGAGGAGATTGTGTTTAGAGGTAGGCAGCACTGTAGATAACGGTGCTCACAGTATTAGCAGCAGTAGCGGACAAGAGCACATTACTGAAGCTGCTCTGTCAAACCAAAGCATTTCAAAACCTCCAAACTCTGTAACAATAGCAACCAGCTTTATGAACAACACCAAAACCCTTACAGACTCTGAGTCAGAGTGTGGAACAAGCTTTAACTGCCACGACCCTGCACCTGCTTCCCTCGTTGTGGTAAACCTGTCCACTCTCACTACTACAGAACAACTTGCCAACCAAGAGAGTGCCACAGCAACCGAACCAAATGACCAGTTAGAGAATGGTAGCGCCATAGCAATGGAACCAACCACCAGGTTGTCTGAAGATGACAGACATGCTGTCACTCATTCTGACCTGCCTAATAATCATAGCCATTCCACGTCCCCCACACTCAGTCCAACCTTAACCCAGACTAGTCTGCCTGTTCTTGAAGAAGGACACTCAGACACAGCCTCTAGAGGAAGGTTGGTGGTGGCCGGTGACGGTGGCTTTGTTGCAGCCGGAGACGACGTTCAAGGGTCATCTTTCAGTTTTGGCATTCAGGCTTCTCTGGTACACACCAGAAACTCCTGCAAGACATTAAAGTGTCCAAAATGCAACTGGCACTACAAGTACCAGCAAACTCTTGAGGCCCACATGAAGGAGAAGCACCCAGAGTCGGAGTCCGAACAGTGCCCGTACTGCAGCAGTGGGCAGAGTCACCCACGCCTAGCACGAGGCGAGACGTATTCTTGCGGCTACAAGCCCTTCCGTTGCCAGGTCTGCCAGTATTCCACCACCACTAAAGGCAACTTGAGCATCCACATGCAATCGGACAAACACCTTAACAACATGCAGAGCCTGCAGACGCAGTCACATGCACACAGCCCAGCATCCCAGGCCAGTCCTTTAACCCATTCGCATCCTACTCTCACTCACCCCACCCAAGCCAGCTCCCCCTCTCCATCTAAGGTCCGGGGACATGCGTCATGGCGGTGTGAAGTCTGCGACTATGAAACCAATGTGGCACGGAACCTCCGAATCCACATGACGAGTGAAAAGCACACGCACAACGTGCTTCTACTGCAGCAGAACCTGGCACACATGCAGCGTCAACGTAAGCACAATGCCACAGAGCTTTACCGCCACTGCCAACCTCAGAGTAAACTGCCCGATGTCATCACTCCTCTGTCCTGCAGTGAAGCCTCTTCACAGAAACTCTTTGAATGCATTTTATGTGGCAACTTTTCTTGTGACACTCTCGAGGAACTAAGTCAACACCTGACCATGCAGCGGTCACTACCCAATTCCTACTGGAGGAGCACAACAGGAGACACCCATCACTGTAGCCTTTGCCATTACGCCACACCTCTGCGAGCAAACTTCCAACTGCACTGCCAGACAGACAAACACGTACAGCGCTACCAGCTTGCCGCACACCTTCGAGAGGCCAGTAGTCCACATGGAAACACAGAGGAGGAGGAAGAGGAGTGGCGCCTTAGGTGTGTTGCTGCTGGAAGTCAGGTGCAGCTCAGGTGCAATGCTTGTGACTACGAGGCCAGTAGCTTGGAGAAACTGAAGTTACACACCATGAACTCCAGACACGAGACCAGCCTAAGACTGTATAAGGTAAGTCTCACAATCAAAACCAGAAACTCCTGTGTACAAGAACTATTGCTGTCAGTAAAAGCCAGAGATGCCCTGAGTGACGCCATTCTTCCCAAGGCCTATAAGTCCTCTTTGGTAATTGAGATGGATTGTATGTTATTTTTTCCCTCCTGCTAATGTGGTCCATTAACTCAGCACATCTCTAATCAGTTTAGAGTTCTGTAAAACAAGTGGACCGGTGTTTGTCACCATGGATGTGCTTTCGCGTCTATGTGTGCGCATGTGATATTTCACTGAATTCATTCGATTTTAATCAGTCTACTCCGTTTTCATCAGACGTCAAACAGAGGGAGAGATTTAACATTTGTTTGAGCAAAGCTTGTTAAGTAACATCTACATAGGTGTTTTTACAGGGCTGTATTGATCCTGCATTGATCTATATTATGCTGTCCACATTAGAGGAAGCCACATATTGATCATTTATGACTACATGGTCAATATATGGTTTCCGCTGGAGTACTCAAGTGTGTTATTTACTGGTGTTGAAATGTGAGCTAGATGAAGTAGAAGGGTGTTTTATTCATTGATTTAACTTCTTTTCTTATTTCCTTTCTTTCACTGTCACACATGCATACATGTTCATTGTTTATCTTCACTTTCTCTCAGTATTTGCAGCAGCTGGATGGAGTGGAGTCTGAAGATGTCTGGCTGCACTGTGTGCTGTGTGATTTCTCCACTCAGAACAGCCTTTCTTTAGTGCAGCACTCTCATTCATTGAGCCACCAGAGAGGGGAGGGGCTGCTCAGACTACAGCGAATCCAGAAGGGTCTGCAGGATGAGGAGGAGCTTGGTGCCATCTTTACAATCCGAAAAAGCCCTGCTCAAGAAAATGGTATGAGACACACATGCACGGTTGCTTTGTAAATCAAAGAAAACCGAGTTTAGTTCAAGGCTCCTGCAAAGCACCAAAAACGGTTATTTTAAACCATTTTAGTTTAAGGTCACATTTCAAGGGAGGAAAGTAAGCAGAATCCAACACACTCATAAACAGAACACCAGCTTTTGATGCTAGATTAACATTAGCGATAAAGTCAGGGAGAATTCCTTAAAACCCAAATCAAAAGACTAACTGTCCCTTGTGTGTTGCGCTCATGATGCTCAAGGCTCTAAACACACAACAGAACAACAGAGGGGGAGGGGCTGACAGACATGCCGAAAAACAGAAAGAATAGACAAGAGAAGAGGGCAGATATTTACACTGGGGTAATTGAGAAAACCGGGTGGTGGAGGCAATTAGCATATAGTTCTAAGACAGAATAAGCTCAGCTAATGAGTTGAACAATAGCCTGACCTTGGCACCCAGCCTGTTTGTATGTGTATATGTACATATGCATTTGAGAGAGAAAAAGAAAGAGAGTGAGCGGTGTGCTTTTTGTACAGAATGGTAGGAATTGATTCTGTTAATTGACTTGCCAATAATCACATTTGTAACATCTTCACGGGCAAGGAAGAAGCTAAACTAGAGGGTTAGCCAGTCAATGCTGCCAATAAAGGCGCAACCCACTAACGAGCCATGAGTTAATTAACATTCTCCAATTTACATTTTAAAGGAAAGGCACAGGAAAACCTAATATAGATTCCTAAAGACTGACAGGTGAAGTATTCACTGTTTTTGTGCTATGTGTTAATATTTTAGTCTTTTGTTCTGTGATCTTTTGTTATATGTTTTTGTAATTGTTAAAATCGAAATTGTAATTGTAAAAATAGAAATTCTAAAGATCAAAAAAGGAAAGGTTAAAGGACATATTCAGGATGAACAAAAATAGTGACATGCAGGGTACAAGAAAAGGTTAGCTGCTAGTGTGTCTTGTACAATCAATGCTAAAGTCAGTGAGTGAGAGTAGAGTAGCTGTTTTAGTGTGAATTTGAACCTGTAGGAACATCGAATCAGTGCTGCTTCCGACCTGCTGGAGCGCCGCAGCTGAATGGCTGGTTATTGATCTCTTTAGGAACACCAGGGCATTGCCTAATTTATAATCAATACTGGATCAATCCTGCTGAGCATTTGTATATTGATCCCCGGGACGAGTAGGAAGTGCTGATGAAGTGTGTGTAGAGTGTGTGCCTGGAGTGTGTTAGCATGTGTGGGTGCATCTGATCACTTCATTACTGGCCGAAATGACCTCACCACGCTGAGCCACGGCCATCTGTTTTGTCCAAGACGTGCATGCAAAAAGAAGCACACACAGATGCATCATGACCATTCAGAGTGAATTACCCCCCCACCGAGTTTGAACACGGCTTCAGAAATAAAATATTTCTGCCTTTGATAATTAAGTTGCGTGATTGTCTAAAACTAAATTTGGTTACATTCGGATTATTTCTGCATTACAAATTCGCAAAATCTATAAATTGCCATTTTGTCACTATTTTTTAATGTGACATGCAACATATCATTAGTTTTCACTATTTAATGATTTCCTAAAGTGATATTCATTCATTTATTTATTTGAATTCCATCCCTAAGCTTTTTTGTTGTGATTTTCCCTGTGAGAGATGCTCAACAATAGGCTAATATTTTTGGTCAGGTTCAGCGCGGTGTGTGACTTTGAGAGAATGACTGAGCGAGAGGGCTCAATGGGGCGGTCGTAACTAGAGCGGATTTGACAGTTTCAGGTTATGTGTTCTGTGTTTATGGGTGTGTTGGTTTGATAGGAAATCAATAGCGTGTCTGTCAGGATAATTGGTGTTCAGATGGCCTTTCTCGCTCTCTCTCTCACCCTCTGTCATAATCACCTTCTCAAGAACCACCAGAAGATACCTCAGCCTGCCTTTGATTGGGCTGTTATGACAACCCTCATACATTTTTTTTTGTTTCCACTTGCCCCCCTCCCCTAATCCCACAACCCCCCCCCCCCCCTTCCCAAAACCCACCCAAATCAACTCTGTTCTTCTTTTCCCTTCCCCCACATAGCAGAACAATTACTCTGCTAAGAAAGCAGAAAGGCAGAAAGCAGGAGAGAAGAGGATGAGGAGAGGGAGGGAGGGCGTCGAATGGGGTATCTGGTTTAGTGTGTCCTGAGGCTGTGTGTTTTGTACCTACGGAGCTCAGCCGAAGCTTTTAAATGCTGCAAAAGAACAACAGAGCATCATTGCGCTTTTTGAATTTCCAACTCTGGATTCTTTTTGATTGTAGAGTTTCAGAGCTCAAAAAAACAAGTCTAAACTGAAGGCTGTTGTCAAAATACTGCCAGTAAATGTCATCCCACATGTTTTGGATAATGCAGTCAGTTCAATTCTCAGAAAAGAAAGCCTGTTTTTGCAAGAAAGCTACAGCTAGATTCAAACTGAGTACAATGCGGAGACCTATTGTATGAAGATAATTTTTAAAGCCTGTCATGGCGGCATTTTTCGCCAATTTGTGCTTTGAAATGGACTCTTTGTGTGTGACCCTCCTGACCTCTGCTGCATTATCTTCCTCCTGTGACTTTTCAAATCCCCACAGGTCAAATGAAGCACTGCTGACGCCGCTTACTTTAGCTCTTCTTCCCTAATTTTCTTTTCTAGTATCTCTCTTTGTATGTTTGACTGTAAAGGGCCAATATTTTTTACTTTTATGTTCATCTAAAAGAGAGTGTGTACATCTTTTACTGTATTGTGTCGATCTGTCTTTGTGCTAATACGCTTAAGCAGGTTGGTTGGGTCTCTCCGAGCTAGTGGAGACTGACCCCTATAGGTTTGAATATGATTCTGCAGTTAATCTTGTTTTACAATAGCACATGCATGCAAAAGATTTCATGCTATGACTAGTTGCCTAGTAATTCAAATAGAGAATTTGTCAAATGCAATGAGCTCTCTGAACCTTTCGCTTTTTATTGCTTTTTTTTTAGGAGATAAGAATGGGATGGACTCTCCCACTGAGGTTACGGCTAACCAGGACAACAGAAATAAACATGGAGACAGAACAGAGAAAAAATCAGGTCCTTAAAAAAAATTTCCAATAATAATAATAATAAAAAAAAAAAAAAAAAAGACTGGAACAGTGGTGTTGCATGTGGTTTTTCATCAATACCTACATTTTTCATTATGCTTATTATATTTCTTGTTAAAATCCAAAACATTAATAAATATTAACTTATTAATATTATCATACAAGTAATTATTATTTGTATTTTGCATTGTTTTTCCCTACTGTCCATGATCCCAATTGGGAACCATTGTTTCACAAAAAGCTTAGTGTTGTTAATAATGTGTAATAATGTGCGCCCCTTTTAAATGATCTGTGTGCTGTTGCTACTCACAGAGGGATTTATTCAAATGGTAGCTGAGCAAAATGAGTCGTCTTCCAGTCCTAAGCGTCCTTCATCTGGATCTGACGAGTCAGTTGAGCCCTCTCCATGCAAACAGCCACGAATAGAGGAAGAGGTCTGCTGCAACATACTATAACACACACAAACACACACACACACACATATATATATATATTTAAACCACTGATGCTACATACTATATTAATGTTTGTATAAGATAAACAACATTGGCCCATTTTACCACTGCATATCTGAAACAATCTCTATACATTGTGCACAGAAAAAATCCAAGCCTAATAAAATTTAAAGGAACTGGATGCTGCAGAAACAGTATGTAATTATTGTAGCTACCTCTAAATATTTTTGTTGGTTTTCTCTCATTCAGATGCGACTGTGTCCATTCTGTCGGTTCCATCATACTGATATTGAGCGTCTAAGGAGTCATGTGATGAACCAGCATGCAGTTCAGCCGGCTGTCCGCTGCCCACTGTGCCAAGACACACTGCACAGTATTGCCCTCTTGCATACCCACCTCACACATCTGCACAGTGTCACTGCAGACTGCACTCAGAAGCTCATCAGCACGGTGAGGGAAAAAAAAAGAAACACAGTATGCATGTACTATATATTTATATTTTTTGCTTAAATTTATAGTTTGTAATTTGTTCAAATTTAAAGCAACCTGTGGTTTTGGAACAAACAAAATGTCCATTCCAGCCACAATCTTCCATGCAAGAAATATTCCCTAGTCATCTAATCAGCTAAAACAAAATAATTGAAGATAATAAGAATCGATTTAAATTAATATATTTTGTTTTCTTATTGAAATTTATATTAAAACAAAAAAATATTTGTACATGTATTCAGTTTTAAGTATATATGTGTTTACAAGTCAGCCGAATAATCAGCTACTTGGCTAGAATTTTTATTACATATTGCATAGTGCTTGTTAAATTATGCACATTTGTGTAGGCCACATCTTATTTGCTATTATTATGCTATTTTGTCTGTCAGCCATGCTGCTATCTAGATTAAAAAAAACTCTCACTCTAACACTATTCCTATGTATGGTGTAAAAATTGTGTTTATTAAGAAAATGTTGAGCACTGTGTGTAGAGGGGTGTTCAGACCCTGAGTGACTCTAGCGCGAGTGAGTGGAGACAAGTAACGACATTGAGTGGGGGAAGGGAGAGGTAGCTGCCTCAAATCCAATGAATATTAAAATTAGCTTTTTTATCTTCAGAATATAAATTGATACTAATGCACCCAGAGCTTGTTTGAACCCCAAGCAGACATGCCTCACTGTTTCTGAAAGGTTGGACATTTTTTGCCAATTCAGTCTGCTTGCGCTGAGTCCTTTTTCTTGCGTAAAAGGCTTTTCTGTCATTCTTTCCATTCATGTGCTCTCTCCTCTACTATCATTCTTGGTCTTCCTTGCCCTCTCTTCTGCCATCTCTCATGATTTTTCTATTCGGTACTTTGCTTTCCTCTCCCCCCCCTTCCACAGCTGAACTGAAATACAGTAATGAAAATAATTGTGCTTCATTAGTTCTGAGCCAGTGCTAGGTGATTTTCGTTATGAACCGTGCTTGGTAATTATGTTCTAAATTAAATGTGACCTTGAAGAGGACTTGTGTGCTTTCCTCGTGTCCTTTTAATACAGCACTTTCCTGAAATGGTGTGCTTTGTAATGGAAATAGCAGCCATTTTGTCTGGTTGCTCTCCCTCCCTCTCCCCCCTTAAAGTTGCATTGATTTACACATTTTAAAGTTGAGTGGGTACAGAAGGAGAGGGAGATAAATAAAGTAGGTTTTTTTTTATTTTACATCCAAAGTTATCTAATTGTGTTGTCACAGACCAAAGAGGGCTTCCATTCATACTTAACCTTTGAACTCCTTTAAGTGTTGGTTCATGACTGCGATTCCGTTTTTGCCATCTGAAGTTAAGGGTCTATTCTCTAGCACCATGCATCGTTAATGCACACATGTAGCAGGATAATGACCAATAATTTTCAGAGATAACAATCAAATGACTTAATAATGAGATTTTGTGGATTAATTAATCCACAAAATGGATTTATCAAACCTATTATGATTTCTTTTTCCCCCTTGTGATCAGGTGATTGCTTCAGACGTGCTGCCAGAAAATATGTTTCTACCAGTGCATAGCTCGGATACACAGCCGATAAATTCTAATGAAACAAAGAGACTGGATGGTTAGTATTAGCGTCTACTACTAATCTTATTTATTAATATAGGTTAAGCATAGTTATTTATTTGTCATTTTAAATAAGTTAATATCCAACTCAATAAATAGTCTGAAGGTGATTTATCAATATTTGTGCTTGGTTAAATTACCAAATGAAATTAAAGATTTTCTTAAAATGAATTTTGCCTCATGAAAAATTCACATCTACCCTTTTTTTTTTTGTCTTTAGACATTTTAACCGATGCTGAACCTGAGAGAGGTACAACACCTCACTTGGAGACAGCAAAAATCTATAAACAACCTTCAGAAGATGCAGAATCCACAAAGGAGAACAATGCTGCTTTTCCATGTTGGCAGAAAGGCTGTAACAAAGTCTTTACATCCTCAAGTGCACTCCAGACACACTTCAACCAGGTCCATAGCCAGAAATCTCAAACAGCTATATCTGATCGCCACATTTACAAGTACCGGTGCAATCAATGCAGCCTAGCATTCAAAACCCCTGAAAAGCTGCAGCTGCATTCTCAGTACCATGCTATCAGAGCTGCAACCATGTGCTGCCTCTGTCAACGCAGTTTCCGTACAATGCAGGCCCTTCGGAAACACCTTGAGACAAGCCACCTGGAGCTAAGTGAAACCCAGATACAGCAGCTTTATGGTGGTTTAATGATGAATGGTGATACTCTGATCCCCGGAGATCAAACTTTTGGTGAAGAGGAGGGATTGCCCGAAGAGGATGAAGAATGTGATTTGGAGGAAAAACTAAGTCCTACAGACAATGATTTAAGTTTGGTTAAAGATAATGTTGAATGTGACCCTAAACAGCCTGTTTTTCCAATTAGAAAAGGCCCAAATATCCCAATGGAGAAATTTCTGGATCCATCAAGGCCTTTCAAATGTACGGTTTGCAAAGAATCTTTCACCCAGAAGAATATACTCTTGGTTCACTACAACTCTGTATCACACTTACACAAACTTAAACGATCTGTGCAGGACACGTCAGGTGGCTTGAAAGAGCCTGTCAACAATGCAGACAACAAACCATTCAAATGTAGTACTTGCAATGTAGCATATAGTCAGAGTTCAACCTTGGAGATTCATATGCGCTCTGTCTTGCACCAGACCAAAGCTCGTGCATCCAAGCTTGATTCATCCACTTCTAGTACTGAATCTGTTGGCCCTTCCCCAGGCAAGGCATTGTCTAGCACTTCTGCAACCATGAAGCCTGCTACTTCGTTAAACAATGCTGGTCTAAGCCACCAACAAAACCCTGAACACAATGGCACACCTGCAAACCCAGACACCAGTCGTCCTTCGACATCTGACATGAGGAATAAGTTGGTAAACATGATTGATTCAGTTACCAAGCAACAACAGATGTTGTTACAACAACAACCATTGCAACAACAACAGCAGCAGTTAGCACAAGCTCAAGCCCATCTCCAGCAAGAGCTCCAAAAGAAGGCTGCTCTTCTTCAGTCCCATTTATTCAATCCTGCACTTTTACACCCCTTTCCTATGGCTACAGAGGCTCTTCTTCCAGTGCAGCAGCAACAGCAATTGCTTCTTCCTTTTCTTATTCCAGGAGGAGAGTTCCGCATGAATCCAGAGGTAAACTTCAAAGGCTCTGGGCTAACCATAAGCACATTAAAATCTACTGTAAATGAGGATACTGCTGAGTCTTCCAAGAAAGATGTGCCAAAACATTGTTATAAACAGAAACTAAATGAAGATTTTGCAATTAATTCTGTAATGGATAAACAGAATCTGACCAATGATCCACCATGTGAAAAGGACACAGATGGGCAAAGCGGTAATGAAGAGTCAAAGGAAAGTGATAGTGAATGCACCAGTGAAAAAATACATGCTCTTAAATCTCAAGAAAACAAAGATTTAAACAAAGAGAGGTCAACCAGTGGGGACAGTTTTGATGAGTTTCTTCCACCAAGAATAGCCCATGATGCACCTGGAAATGCTTCAAAGGCCTTGCTTGAAAACATTGGTTTTGAGTTGGTCATGCAATACAATGAAAATAAGGAGAGATATCAGAAAAATCTTACTGAACCAATACCAAATGGTGAAGAGGTCTCTGATATTAAAGAGGTGGGTAATTCGGATGACATGGAGAAGCTAGAGTGCGAGTCTTGTGGGAAGCTTTTTTCAAATGCACTGATACTAAAGAGCCATAAAGAGCAGATTCATCATTCCATATTCCCTATCAAGTCATTGGAGAAATTTGCCAAAGACTACAGGGAGCAATACGACAAAAACTTCCCATTGGGACCTACAACTCCAGAGGCTTCTCCTGTCTCATCGCCTTCTCCTTCCCCTCCTGCAATTCCTAATTCTTCACTGCAGCAGCCACAACAACAACAACCAGTGAAACCAATTATTCCTGCCTCTACACTAGCTACCCCTGCTACTGTCTCCATCCCTCAAGTGAAAGCTCCATTAGCTCAAATTCCCTTACCCATGGAACTGCCACTCTTCCCGCCACTCCTAATGCCTCCCATACCTTTGCAAGCTTTAACACCTCAGGTCCCTGTCCATCTGCCCTCAGTGGAGGCTGATTTAACGCAGCTTTATCAACAGCAGTTGACTCCAGCCATGTTACAGCAACAAAGTAAACGACCTCGAACAAGAATCACAGATGACCAACTTAGAATCCTGCGTCAGTATTTCGATATTAACAATTCTCCAAATGAGGACCAAATCCATGAGATGGCCAACAAATCTGGTTTGCCACATAAGGTTATAAAGCACTGGTTTCGGAACACTCTATTCAAAGAACGCCAACGCAACAAGGATTCTCCTTATAACTTTAGTAACCCTCCCATCACAACACTAGAAGATGTAAAGGTGGATTCTAGACCACCGTCTCCTGAACCAACCAAACAGGAGATTTATGGGAGTAAGAGGTCCTCAAGAACCAGGTTTAATGACTTCCAACTAAGAGTGTTGCAGGACTTTTTTGATGCCAATGCATACCCCAAAGACGATGAGTTTGAGCAACTGTCCGACCTCCTTAATCTTTCTACCCGTGTAATTGTGGTATGGTTTCAAAATGCCAGACAAAAAGCTCGGAAAAATTATGAGAACCAAGGAGAGGGAGGGAGGGATAGTGAACGTCAAGACCTATCGAATGACCGCTATTTTCGTACTTCCAACAACAGTTTCCAGTGTAAGAAATGCAACATAGTCTTTCAACGCATTTTTGATCTTATTAATCACCAGAAAAAGCAGTGTTACAAGGATGAGGAGGAGGAAATGCAGAATGATCTTAATGAAACTGCAATGGATTTTAAGACTGAGTGTCATAGTCCCATATCTGGACCCTCTTGCTTTACACAAGCAGCTTCTTGCTCAAGCCCCTCCAGTTCCTCTGTATCTAGCACTAATGTAAAGTCCACGGATTCTGAGCATATGCACACAACAAGTCTTACAGGAGAGCTTAAACAAACAAATGAAGCATCCTCTGATCTTAAACAGGCTGTTGGTATCAACTCTGAGTTTAAGGAATTAAAGAAAAGAATACAGGAGCCAAAGCCTCTCTGTGAAGAGAACCAAAATGCAAGCACAGAGATTCCCTCACACCCACCTACTAAACAACAAATTTCCTGCACATCTGAAACAAACCCAGCTCCATCACAGAGCTCACAAATTATTTTTAGTCCTTTAGAGGTTCCTTCAACTGAGCAACAACAGCAACATAAACCAGCCCAGGATATGAGCCCTTACCACTGCATCCAGTGTAAATTGAGCTTCCCCTCATTTGAACATTGGCAAGAGCACCAGCAAATGCACTTTCTTACCCAAAGTTACTTTCCCACACCACCATTCCTCGATCGTCCTGTTGACATGTCTCTTATGCTGTTTGATCCTGCTAATCCTTTACTTGCAAGGCATCTGCTTTCGGGAGCAATTTCCCAAATAGTGGCAAATCCACCTGCAGTGACCACCATTCCTGATTCAACCATAAACTCTCTGAAGAGGAAACTTGAAGAGAAAGCAGGATCCAGTTCTATGGAAAATGATTGGGAAAACAATGGGGAGGAACCCCAGCGAGACAAACGTATGAGGACCACTATAACACCAGAGCAGCTGGAAGTTTTATACCAGAAATATCTTTTAGACTCCAATCCAACACGCAAAATGCTTGATCATATCTCCAGTGAGGTCGGTCTCAAGAAAAGAGTGGTTCAAGTCTGGTTCCAGAACACCCGAGCTCGTGAAAGGAAAGGCCAGTTTCGGGCACAGGGACCATCTCAAATCCATCGTCGCTGCCCATTCTGTCGGGCTCTCTTTAAGGCACAGACTGCACTTGCTGCCCATATACGTTCACGTCACTGGCATGAAACAAAGAATGCAGGCTATAGTATGGCAATACATAATATAACTCAAGATCAGGAAGGTTCTCAAATCAAATCTGATATCTTTGGTTTTACCAGTTATTCTCAGTTTATTAATTCTACTGATGATGTTGACTCTCCAGCATGCAAAAGCATTGACCTGTCTTCACATCAGCAGCGTCTGAGCCCAAAACCTATTAAAGGTGAGGGAATGGAAGATTTTGAGATGCCTTCTGGGTTAGTTTATCAGAATCTTGAAGAAAGCAACTGTGACGCTAACACAAACATGGTCCATGACCATACAACTGATGAAGGAAATGACTCTCTAGAGGCTAAACATGGAAGTATTGACCACATGTCTCCTAGCACTGAAAAAGAGGCTTCTTCTGAAAGTGATGAAAAAATGTCTTCTGGATTGGTTAGTCCTGCAATGAGCTTTAATGCTAAAGATTTTGATAATGATTTATTCTTAGATTACAGTGAAACCTCCAGCCTGGCTGATCCAGCTTCACCATGCCCTGGTAGCTCTAATAGTCAGAGCTTGGATAATGAAAGACACAGTCAAAAACGCTACCGTACTCAAATGACCAACCTACAGGTAAAAGTGCTTAAAGCGTGTTTTAGTGACTACAAAACCCCAACAATGCTTGAATGTGAAGCCTTGGGTAATGATATTGGACTTGGCAAGAGGGTTGTTCAGGTGTGGTTTCAGAATGCTAGAGCCAAGGAGAAAAAGGCCAAGCTTAGTCTAGCAAAGCAATTTGGCACTGAGAGTACTTCTATTGATAGACCTAAGACAGAGTGCACCCTTTGCTCTGTTAAATACAGCAGCTGCTTATCTATTCGTGACCATGTCTTCTCCCGGCAACATCTTGCTAAAGTTAAGGAGGCCCTGGGTGGCCAGATGGAGAGGGAAAAGGAATATTTGAGTTCAGTATCTACTCGTCAGCTGATGGTGCTGCAAGAAGTGGATCATATAAAGAAGACAAGTGATGTTCTAGGAATTGTCCAACCACAAGCTATGCTGAGCTCATTGGACTTTAACCAAACTTCTCTTCAATGTCTGAGCCAGTCTTCAATGTACTCGGGTCTGCAGATGCAGACCACTGCAAGTCTACCAGGCAGTAGCAGCACAATATCTGAGGATTTTTCTACAGGTATGTGGCTAACTTACATTTAATTTAGTAATTAAAAAAATATATATTTCTTGTAATTTATTCTTCTTTTATGCATTTATTTTTATTTAAGGTACCAGTGACCCTCCTGTAAATGAGCTGACCTGCAAGCCAACCTCGACGTCCACTTCTGCCATATCAGCTATGGATGACAAAGATGTAGTTAGCACAACCAACTCTGTCTTGACCCCAAAGACCACGGAACAAGAACTCCAGTTTCCCAAAGAAAATGACACTGAGAGTAACAGGATTCCCACAAACAAGCTTGACAGTACTTCACTGGGAAATCGTCCTCGGGCAAATTCTTCATGCAAAAGTAAAGAGAAGTCAGACACTTCCAGACCAACAGAATCTACTAGTAATGGAAGAGAGTATGCCATGGACCCAAGTCAGCTTCATGCTCTTCATGCAGCAATGAAAACTGACCAAGCTGCTCTTCTCCCTAATCACCTCCTCCCCTGTCTGATGCCCGGTTTTCCTCCACTTTTTTCTCCCCATATTCCCACTCCAATGCCTGGAGGCCTCCTGCAGCCCATGTTTGGCATGGATAGCATGTTCCCATATGGTCCAGTTTTGCCACAGGCTCTAATGGGGCTGTCCCCGGGCTCCATTCTCCAGCAATATCAACAAAATCTGCAGGGTGCACTGATGCAACAAAGACTCCAGCTGCAACAGAAACAGTCAGTGCAGCTACCAGAGAAACCAAAACCTAGCCCAGTCTCTGCTCGCCTTAAAGCAGAGAATACAGTTTCATCCAAACATGACAAGAAGCAAGGCACACCCACTAGCACAGATTCCCCCACCATAAACTCTGTCAGTGCTAAGCAGCCAGAAGAGGATAATAACTTTCTTCTAAGCCACTTTATTGTCTCCAAAACAGAGAGTAGAGCAGAAGGTAAGAATGGTCACCTTTATGACTGTCTTGCCTGTGAGGTGTCTCTTACTGGGAATGCAGAGCTCATCAAACATCTGGAGTACCCTCAGCATAGACAAAGAGTGGCAGAGAAACTGAATGCCAAAGAGCATGCTTCTCCTCGATTACCTCACATCAGTCCCTCATCTACCTCTCAGTCAAACCCATCCAGTGAACAGAGATCTTCTACAACTGCCCAGTCTTCTTTAGCGACTCCTTCAGAAACCTCCATCCCTAACCCAACCAACTCTGACCAGCCCGATAGACGTCTCCAAAGCTTGCCCCTGACTTCAGCTTTACCCGAGGCTTCCCAAAGCTCACCGACTTCTCCCTCACATCATGTTCTTTCACCTTCAAATGTTACCTCAAGCCTGACAAGCCCTGCAAAGGCTTGTCATGTAAAACCAATAGAATCTGTGGATGGGCGTTGTGGCAGCAACGAGTCAGAGGAGGGACAAGACTTGACATAATATATTGGAGCAAAAGGTTTGATGCTTTCCATAACGATTGTTTTTATGGCTTGGACAGCCTCAGAAAAGACTCCATGGGGGAAAAAAGGAGGAAAGTTGAACAAAACGTCTCCATTGTAGATTACACTTGGGGAAAGCTATGACCCAGAGCTAGTTTGGCAGACTCTTTTAAAAGGACTGAATCCTGTAGGATCCAACTTGCATTAACAGTGCTTGTAACCAAAAACAAGTGTCAGTAGAATGTTTTTTCCATTTCAATATGCTGGTTTTTAACTAAAACTTGAGTATATGTAAACTGTTTGGAAACTAAAGGGTGCACAGCTAAAGACTGGTGAAGAACCTAAGATGGTTTCATGATTACCTAACTAACCAAAAGTCTGTTTATAACACGTATGTTTTAACAGACACTCATAAAACATCCACACTATTTTTTGCCCTGTCAAGTGTTAAGATATTATATTATTGACTTAATGAAGTGATGTAATGTATTTTGATGTTGTCTTCTCTCAGGTCAACAGCTCTCAATTTTGTTCTGTTACAAGACATACCAATAGAAAATATATGAATCCCAAAAGAAATGTGTATTGAATGAAAAAGTCAAATTCTGATTTGTTTTCAAAGTCCTGAAATTGCAGCTAAGCTAGTAGATGTTTTTTTTCTTCTTTGGACATGTACTTGTCCAAACACAAAGCGTTTTGCAGACTGTTGTAAATTGTCAAAAAATTATTTAGCTTTTTTTCCTTTTTTTTTTTCGAAAAATGACAAAAAAACATTCTGTGTTAATGATAGATACATGTATGAACATTTTGGTGTTGGTAGATTGTTGAATTCAAATGACTTAATTGTATGGTAGGTTTAAAACAAATTTACTTGTATATTTAACTTTTGTATTGTCCCAGTCAAAGACACTTGAGGCTGTTTAGCCATGCTCATGTTAAAACATAGCATTTACCCTCTAATGCTGTTGAAAATTGTCACTGTACAACCAACTTCCTCTCCTGCACTGAGCCAAGTTGAAAGACCCTGTCTGTGTATGAATTAGATCGATGCACATCTTTAAGATATTTTCTATTTTTGTTGTCTTCTAAACAGAACATTTCGATTGTGCACTTATTTTATTTTATTTTTTTTGCTTTTTTGCCTTCAATACTGAAATTTCACTTTTAAGAAAGTAGTTTTTTTTTTTTTTTCATTTCTTCTTCACTACATGGTTATTTTATTTCTTAACCTTTCTGCACTTGCCGAGACTAACAATAATTACAGTGATGATATTATGAAACAATAATAACTTACAGTATTGCTTTAATGGAAAATCCAAAGATAAAGTAGTCTTACCATTGGTGCATACAAAGGATGGGGAAAAAAACAAAACTTTATACTTTAGAAAATATTACTGTTTTGAAGGAATGGAAATCTTTTTAGATGATGGAGCCAGCTACGAGAAAACTGTTTTAGCTAACTTATTAGAACATTTCTGACCTCATATATAAAACAACCAGAGAACCAAAAACAAGAACAAAAAAGAAAAAAAGAAAAAAAAAGCTTACTCTGAAGATGTGGGACAGCACTCTTGTGCAGCCATTGTAGTTTGTATTATAGAGGTGGAGATTACACAGTTTGCTTCTCTGTGTCTGGCCTTTCTTTTTTTGTCTGGTTATCTCTTTTGATTTCGTTGCCTATTGTTTGTTCTACTAAATGTACTGGGTCTAATTGTTGAGGAAATAGAGTGTGCTGCTAATGTAGGTTTGTACTAAGATGCATGCTTGATTTTGCTTTTCGCTGAAGCTTTAATGACGACCGTCAGTAGCCACAAACCCTGTCCCCATTCCACTGCAGTTGTGTCCACACATGACTGTGAAGACTGTGACTCTCCAACCAATGTTGAAAACCAATGATGTTATATTTATACAAAGTTTGCATTCCAAATATCACATTTGACATTTCAATTGATTGTTTATTTGTTTTCGTCTCCATTGTATTCTACTTCTAAGGGGACTGTAACGTACGCTCTCACTCCTGAGTCTGGACCTGCTCTGAGAGACTGTTTACTCTGCGTGTTCCTGGAAATGTTATTACTGTAGCGATCGCCAAATAATGTATGTTCATGATGCACTTGTGTTTACTCATGTGACTCACTGGGCTAATGTCTCCTGTCCTCTTATATACAAGCATTCAAAGTGAATAAAATCTGTTTCCTTTTAATAATTCGACATGTCTTTATGGTCCTTGGAGCACCCAAGGAATCTGTCTTTTTTTAAAAGACTTTTTGACTCCCCTGTCTGACAGACTGAAGGTTGCAAGTAACACATTTTCACCGAAAATGCACACCAAATTTGTAGTGATCGAAGTTCTGTGATTTGATCATGTGCATTTCTGCTATGTCCTTAATCTGATTGCATGCACCCTACTCTGCTGAGGCAGTGTAAAGGAGACGGGCAATCAGCCAAAGAACTAGAAATCAATGGAGGTTAAACGAGACAAAATCAATGCAGCTAAAGTTCAAACTGGGATTCAAGTTCATGTGTATTAGCAAGAGACGGCGTTGATAACAGTGTTGACTTGTGCTCAATATATGTAAGGCTCAGGGGTAGTCGAAGTATGTGAGAGTTATAGCTACTCAACTTTTCCCATAAAAGAGAAGTTGAAGTATCTTATGTTCTAATGTATGTAATGTTAATCAGCATTTTTTGAGCATTGTTTTTAGGTCAATGTTTTAGTTCCCAAATTGAAGGTGTTAAACAGGTCAACTGGTCATTATTGCAATATACAAAAACAGGGTGAACATGGCAGTGTCCCATCCCCAAGAAGTGGTTTATTTTGCCATAAGGACCAGATGACTGATATCCCACTCATATCTCACATAAAATAGTGATTTAAATTGCTCTGTTAGCTTGCTTGCAGAGATGTCATGACTGAATTGTCCATTATAATATTCAGTTTAGATATTTGTCTCCCCAGTCGTCACTGCCCAAGCAGGATCAAGTATTAGGCTATGTTCAGGATGGGTAAGTAAAACAACAATTACATGTTCTTATAGTCAGTAAACCCTATTATGTTTTATATTTTGTTACGTCATGTTAATAATCAACTAACGTTCTGCTTACTAAAGTAAAACTGTTTAAAATCTCTGCATCTCAGTGACAAATCTAGAACGTTCCCATTCGCAATACAGAGTTTGTTGATTATAACTAGTTCTAGTTTGTCGCATTATGTCGTTCTGAGGAGCCGCGAGCGTGTGTGATTGCGTATCGTGCTGGGAGATGAGGACTAAATTACATCACGTCTCTGAATGATTTCTGCACATCTCATTAAGAGAGATACGGGAGGGTGATGGGCAGCACTAAACCGTATATCTAAAGAACCGCGAGAGCTTTTGATTGGATTTTCGAGGGTTCGTTTTAGACAGTTATTATTATGGCAGCTATTCCAGGGCCTCCACATATATTTTAATTAGGCTTTGCTGCATATTTAAAGCGGGAAAGGGGAACTCGAGTGACGTGTTTTCCAGAGGTATTCCAAACCTCTCACCTAAAGAGCTTCGCAGCCGTGTTCATATAGCACTTATTCGTACTGCGCATCATAATCCTGTCTGAGCTGAGGTAAATCACGGCGTAAACGAATCAATACGCACTAATTGTTTTTTATTGTACAATTAGTCCTCGGCTTTGCGGAAAACAGAAACCATTTCCCACTAATGACTCATGCATCTGCGTATCCCTTCATCAGGGTGGCGCGCTGCGGATGATTCTATAGAATGACGCCGGTTCGAGTGGGGGCTGCACGTCATTGGCTGCCGACGAAGGTTAATTGACTTTGCGTTTAACATGCTAAATTATTCCAGTTTGCCTGCATGGCATTAGGGGCTGCAAGACTCCCTCCTCCTCCGCCGCCGAGGTCAGCCCGGACCAGTCATTAATTAAACTTGTGACATTTAGCCAGATGAGTTTCCTCTGAGTGAGGATGATATTATTAATATTAACGGCCCTGTGTGAATAGAAGCTGTAACCGACCGTGTTTTTTATGGCATCAGAGAGATTGAATCTTTCCCGAGCAGCAGATTTTAAAATGAAAAAGCAGGATGGGATATGGAGATCTTGCCTCGTGCGTTGTTGGCGTCAAAGCGAAATGTGATGCGTCAGGCGTTTTGTGCGTGAAAGCGTGTTCTTTGGAAGATGACTTGAAGATGTTTTCTCGTTTTTCTCTTTTCTTTAAGGCACTTTGAGAAAAACTACTGACGTCTCGTTGGTTTTTGAACAGCATAGTGCAGCAGACCATGTGTTTGCCTGCTAGCATCATTTCAGTAATTGCCTAGACCTAATAAATTGAAGATGCAATAGCGTCATTGGTTTTGCATGTCGACATATTAACATGGAGATCATTTGTAAAAAATTGCATTAAATGCCAAGCCCACCCGTGTTTCGAAACAAAGTGGATTGTGGTACCTTCAGAGAGACCCCTCCCCCAGCTCATTGGTTTTAATACCGGGCAGCACAGGCAGGGCCGTTATGAGCATTTCAGCTCCTCTTGTGTTCTGATAGATGGGCTCTGCTGATACATGATCTATGATGTATGCGGAGAAAGGCCAGCTCATCTTTATTCATGAGCTCGGAGCTGTGATTTCCTCTTAAAGAGACAGCGCCTCACATAAGCCGCACCTTTCCCTGGTTGCTGCTGTAACTTGATCCTGATGTTTTCTGTTTTTAAAATATCACCCAGCCCCTGGAAGAGCAAAGACGACAATGAATTTTCATCTAAATGATTCTTGTTAAATAGATATTGTTTGCTTCAGATTTCATGAATGTTTTTCACAGAAGATTAGCCTGTAGCGGCATTATCATTATTTTTCAGTTGAGTCATTAAGAGATTCACGGACTGTGTGTCATGTTGTCCCTCTCCATTGAAGCAGGTCGAGGCAGCTATAATGATCTCCCCGAATCAGAGAAAGTACCGGCTAGTGCTCGCTTCCAACTCATTAAAACCACTACAGTGTTCCTTAAGACAAGGGAGCGTCGAGAGATTGGAGCAGCAAATTCTGCCGTGGATGCATGCCATCTTCTATCTGTATTTCATTTAAGAACCCCATTAGATGCAAAACCGCAGGACGTCACCTGTTATCTTTCTATTTCTGGAAATAGGCTATATTGTTTCTGTTTTCTCTGGCGCGCCATTAAAGTATGCTTCCCGCAGTAGACATTTAGAGGGGAACCTGCTAGCTATCTGTCTCTGAAATGACTTTTTAATGGCCGACTTGATTTGCTCATCTATCACAGGTCTGCGGCGCTCTTGATTCTCCGATAAACTCAAATAGATTCGGTTACTAATGTTCACACAGCCGCCATCGCACTGTTCCATATGCAGTTCTTTACTCGGCGTGGCAGAGAAATTCATCTGAGTGGGTTTTTCTCTTACTGAATCGTTTGCTCACGAAGTCAGGTTGCAAAGTAACAATAAATAGCTGTGAAACCAGGGCAAGCTCATAAGGGAGATGTTGCTCTAGCAGTGTTATCCAAAAAAATCTGCTTGGGTGACATTCTGTCAAAGCTGCAGCAATATTTGGATACTGTCAAATCTGTGAATGACTCAAAACACAAAAACATATATTTTATATTTGTATTGTTTATACATATATATATGTATAGACACACATATATATTGTATTGAGGTATTTTTAACCTCTATTGTAAAAATATGGAAAATAGTGCATGGTATGTAAGTCATTTTTCAAGCGTATACTGAGAATCACTGTTCACTGTCATTGTATGGAAAAGAGCAGCTCAAAAAAATCATATGCATTTCATATGACATGAGAGTGAGTGAGTAAATATAAAAATTACTTTAATGCTATATTTAACCTTGGGTATGGCATGTAGTTGATAAAGGATTAAAGTCACTAAAATGCTGTTTTCTTTAGAGCAGAGGTCTTCAACCCAGCTCCTGGGGAACTATTGTCCTGAAAAGTTTATTTCCAACCTGCTTCAACACACCTGCCTTTGTATTTTCAAGCAATCTTGAGGAGCTTGAGTAGCTGCTTCAGGTGTGTTTGATTAGGGTTGTAGCTAAACTCTGCAGGACAGTGGGTCCCCAGGAGCAGGGTTGAAGACCTATGCTTTAGAGAATATATAATTCTTTTGAGATCATATTAAGTAAGATGTGCTTTGAAATCAATTGTAATTTGTTTAGAATGGGTATTAAATGAATTGATTTAAAAATAGTGATAGTACAGACATTTACAGTATCTGAAGGATCATGGGGCGCTGAACACTGAAGTAATTGCTCAGGAATGAATTGCATTAAAAAACAGTAAAAAAAAAACAGTTGTTGTACAATTGAAAACTGTAACAATAATTCACAATATTGCTCTTTTATTTTTGACGAAATAGGCCTTAATGATAAGCCAAAATATATACAACCCTAAACCTTTCATGAGAAGTGAAGGTTAACATTGCTTTTTTGTCAAATCAATGCTTGAAATATAAATTATTGTATGTTGTATGTAGAATATACAATTTATGTTTTATGCGTTGTGTCTAGAAAGTGGAATTGCAGCATAACCTAATTGCAACCGTAATCCAGGTTTGTAAAAATGTCATAAAACAATTTGACAGATTGCGAATATGCTATACGATCATGTTGTTTTTAATATTGTGAAGCGCAGAATGCCACATTCAAACATTTGCTGACTAAGACACCTATCCCCCCTCTCTGTTGTGGTTTGAGTTGTCAGTTTGACACGGTCGCTGTATAATATTTTGGGTGAGCATCTGTTTCTATAGGGCAGGAACTGAGCCATCATGTTAGTAGAATGGGGGGCGTAGGGGGGCTTTTTAAGAATCAAGCCTGTGAAATGAGATGCTAATCAGAGGCAGCAGGAGCATGAACGGGCTACGCGTGGCTGCCGTGAATATCTTGCACTGATATGATAAATTATGCTAAATCTTTGCCCCTTTGACCTTGGGGAGTCTGGCGTATGAAGGTTGGTTATATGGTTTTGAGACCCTGCATCCTGTGTAGGGTGAGTGGTTTCAGATTGGTAGCGCTGTGGTTAGCTTAGGGGTTGGAAAGTGGCACAGGTGGGCATGCTGCAGGAAAAGGTGGGTAGGATGAAAAGATGTACAGCAACAGTGAGGAGGGGTCTATCCAAGCGAAGTCATTAGCATAAGAAAAGCATGCAGTGTAGTGGTTGCGCTGAGCTGTCCTCACTTGATAACGGCATGAAGCGTGCCAGACAAACACACTCTTAATCGTACATGACATCTCACCAGGTGGTGGCCAACACCACATGTCTTTCCCTCGTTCTATTTTTACCCCCTTTCTTTTGGTTTCTTAAAAGAGAATAAATCCTTGAAGCACCGTTTGTCCCTCAGCAATGCTTTGTGACTCGATCCATACAAAAGCTTCGGATTAGGACTTATGCTGGCTTCTGGTTTCTGTCTTATTGTTTACCACATCGCCGGCTAGCCTGTGCCATTCGCCAAAGCAGAGCTAATATGAAAATATTTTAAAACAATTTTATATTAGAAGCCCCTGCATACACACTCTGTCACTTCTTCATTATATATGATGGATAGCCCAATTTAAAAAGCTGCTGAGGGAGTCTAATTTAGGCATGAGATTTTTAACGAGATTAAACATTTCACATTCATAGCGAGTAATCGATGCAGACATTTCTATCATACGTAGACCTTGCTGCTCCAGTGTTTACATACAGATTTAAATATATCCGTCACAGAGTAATTACATTAAAGTCATATTGGAGAATGGCCATTCTTGGGTCTGGAGGTCGGATGCTGTTTTGCACTTTATTTACAAAACATTTAGACCTTATGATGAACGTAGTAGGTGAGTAATATTTAAAGTGCAATTATCAATTTCCTTTCACTTTCCCTTTTCCATTCCGATTTCTGTCCTCCTACTGTGTTTATCATTATATTTCTGTAATGGAAAATTTCTAATTTTCCTAATCTCTCCCCAACGCCGCGTGCAGTCTTCTCTTTTCTTTTATGGAAGATATTGCAGTGGTCCTCTGGTGGCCTATTGGCTGGGGCATGATTTATTTGAGTTATGTGTGGATGTCCAGTGTAGAATAGCCCATTGTGCGAAACACAAAGAGGAAGGCCAGTCTCTGCAGCCAGGCAGATGGCACATCCTGGAATCAGAGACAATAGTCTTCACCCTGAGTTCTATTAAAGAACGCAAAGAGCTGCATACTAATCATGCATACATTAATCTGGTGGCCGGTGCTGGACTTTACATCCTCTGAAACATATGGATTGTTGTATGCCTCAATATCTTAAAATCTCAGTTGCGTTCTCCCACAGAGTGTTTTTCTGAATTTAATGTCCCAGAGCATTGGCATGGAATATCTTAGTACATTATATGATTAAAACAATGTGATATATACATCATAGATCATTCACTTTTTATGAAAGAAAACAAATCTAATACATTTTTTAAATATGCATGGGTAATATTGGTATTAATACAAAAATGGAACGCATCATCAAAATGAGACCAAAAACAGCTTTTAAATCTGCACAGTGTACCCTGTTTTTAAAAAAACTGATATTTTGATCATTTAACATTAAATGAAGTAACTGCTTTAGAAATAGTCTGCTTATTGGAGCTAGACCCTCATTTCTCGTTGTGGCTTCCTCTGCCCCTCTCCCCTCTCTCTCTGCAGGTGCACGAGCAATTTAATGAGATGCAAATGAGATATGCATACAGCCAATCTCATGTGCCATGATTAAGCGCAGGATATTAACCATTCTCTCTCTCTCTCTCGCTCCCGCTCGCTCTTTCTCTCTCTCTCTCTTTTCATCAAGTAAATCCCATCTTCGTCTATGTCACTCAGTTGCAGGATTGCTGCAGCAGATAAATCTACAAGAAAAAAAAAAAACAGTTGAAAATTCAACGCGTTTGTCCTGTGTCTTGGTACCTGGTGCATTGAGGAGAAAGATCCTTTCAGATTTCTGTGCAATTTCTTGCGCTTTGGTGCTGCTGAGGGAGCGTATCCTCCATTTTCTGCACCCCCCCACCCCCTGCAATGTTGCCTTATTCCCTCTTCCTTTGACGCGCCCCTTTTGTGTTAGTGTATAAGTGTGTGCGTATGTGTTTGTGTGTGTGTGTGTGGAGTTTTTTTTGGCATAATCCATTTACATAATAAAGATGAGGTAAAATTAAGATCCCCACAGGAGTAAAGAAGAGAATCCCAGCGATACAAACCTCATTAATACAGCACCATTAGCATATCCGTACATAATTGTCCGCAATCGGTACAAAGAAAGACGTAAAAGCAAAAAAAAAAACAACAGGAACCGCAAATTAGACAGCCCATTTCGCGAGGTCATTAACGTCTAATTTGAACTTGTTTATCGAAGGTTACGCTGAAAACAATGCCCATTTCGGAACCAATCCTGCATCGCTTAACGAGTGCGATGCCAACGAAGGATTCAAAGCACAAAGGTGTGTAAATCCCTTCCTTCGAAAAGCATGAGAAGGAAGAGGAGGAGAGAAAATCTGCATTATTTATACTCCTCTACAATGTCAAACGCATCCAGTGAGGGACTGAATTCTCTCACTCACTCTCTGAACAGCATCCTCTTCTCTCTAACTCAACAGGAAGTTTCAAACTAGTATTCAAGCTAAAGGTCACTCATTACTGTGTAGATGATGGCTTAGGGTCTTCTCCTTGCTTTTGGAAAGCTGTAGTAGGTCCATAAACCTGCAAAAGTATTGTATCCTCCTGGTAAAGTTCACCATGCTAACACCCGCCAACATGTATCCTTTTGGTGTTCCCGACGCGCTACAAAAAGCAGTTCAGTAGTGCAAACCAATTTTTAGGGGGGTTTTAGTGAAAAGCCATATTCCATGATGACTAAGCGTTTTAATCGAATTGTTGAGTCACTGTATGGTAAGTCAAGGCCTGCGGTTTCTTTAGCTCCTCCCTGTTTGCTCGGATCCACAGTTGTTTCCTCAATTCTTCATCTTCTGTCTTGTCCGACAAACAGCAGACTTTTTCTTGACTCTTCCTTTTTCTTCCCATTTATCCTTTTTACAACCCCTGTTCAATGTAAACTGCCTTCGACACAAAGTCGGTGGAGTTACTGGTGGCATGCGTATCACTGGCATCCGCTGACATTCCTTCAGACTGGCTTGCCCATCACTTTTGTTCCTGCCACATTCCTCCTCACCAAATCTGTCACACTAATTAACCCAACAAACTCTGTGAGTGTTAATTAAGCTGTCGGATCACTGTGTTTTTCAATCTTGTTTTGTGTTTCGTCCCTAGGGCTCTTTGTCTTTGCCAAGTGGCACGCGTCGGGGGCTGGTTACCGCAGGAACATTCTGGCACTCTGCCATTCCCAAGCCACCGCCAACTTCCCAGCGGCATACTGCGACGCAGAGATCCTGGCACGCTGCCGAATGTTGGTGTGTGCCAACGAAAATAACAAGACAAGTCGCATATCTCCATTATGGCAAAGCAGATGCCGTCGTACCCGCTTCAAGTGGCAGCGACGCCAGGGCATGTGCTGCTTGCTCTCTAGGGGACGTGCCTACTTGAAGCCTGGCACTGTCACGAAGGAGACGTCGAAACGCCGGATGGCGAAGCCTGCGGAAAGCAAAATTACGAGGTCTTGGCGAAGAGATCTGCATCTTTCTGAAACAACAAGAGGATAAAAGGTTCGTTAAGAGGCACCACGTCAGTTTATGGCAATGCGTTGTACACTCTGATTTGCATACTCACACAGTTACCATGCTGACGAGCTGGCGGACCGATCTTCAAAGAGCTCCAACTTTTTGATGCTCGGCAACATTTCGTTTGGAGGATTGGCAGGAGGGTGATGCCTCTCTTTTCTCTCGTTATCTGTCTCTCCTCCTCTCTCCTCTGTAATGCCACCCTGCCTACACGCCCTCTTTGGCACCGGCGCTGAGTGGATGGCACTGTGCCAACCTCGCAAAACCATAATGTTCATTCGCCACTCTGCACCGTGCCCTTCCCCCCCAAAAACACCCTCCCTCTCTAACTCTTCAACCTTTTTCTCTTTCCGTCCCTCATTCATTTCGCTCTACTTTGGATCCGTGTGCTCCCTTTCATGGCTGAGTGGTAGAAATGATTTCTGATATGTCGAGCGCTGTGTTTACTTCGGCATTCATGTCCGTAAAGCGTGCTACAGTAACTTTCTGTAGCGTTCTCTTGTCGCTGCTCTTCAGCTCTGATGTGCCTTTTATTTCTTGCCATTCAGAGATCACAAGTGTGCTTTTATGTCCCTTATGATACTCCACTTCCAGAGACACCCAAGCCTGTTCGCTGGGCCCCAACAAGTTGTTCTGCCTTCTGTTCGGTTTTCTATTCTTTCATTCGGCGAATCTAAGCATGAAGCGTTTCGCAACAGGAGGTCACTGCGATGCAAATCAAGCGGATTAGCATATCATTTAGTGGAATGCATATGCAAATTTGTGAGTTTTCAGCTTTGAACAACTCAAAAGTCTCTTATGCGTGTCTTGATACCTCTTTCTTTTTACGATCTTTAATCTCTTCGCTCTCGCTCCTTTTTTCTCGTTTACTCTTCACCTTTTGTCTCTAAGGGTTTGTATAGGGGAAATGCCATGCCATCAAGATTACCAAGGAGCTTTGAGTGTATTTCAGGGGAAAATAGTCCGCCTTGTGGGCATGTCTGCCCAGCTGGGCATCAACTCCCAGTGCACAGAAGACAACTAATGGATGTATGACACACATACGGGTGGAGGAAGCACTCATAGTGGTGTTTTAGTGCAGTAATAATGTATTTATGTTAATAATCTTTGTCATTCTTTGAATAACCAGGAAAATGTATGATTTCAAATGGAAAGGGCTTACAATGCCACAATGCTACAAACCAAATTTTAATTGCAATATGCATTTATAAATGCATTTTTTTCCTCTGTTATGTATTTTATTGTGAGAATTGATTCTAATTATATATTTTGGTAACAAATTATTTTACAGTTACACCTATTAGTTGCTTATTAGCGTGCATATTACTAGAATATTAGCCATTTGTTAGTGCTAATTAAGCACATATTAATGCCTTTTTCTACATGACCTTATTCTACATCCCTAATCCTACCCTATGCCTAAACTTAACAACTACCTTACTAACTATTAATAAGCAGCCAATTAAAAATGTATTAAAGTCATAGTTGATTGTTAACTAGGTAAGTCCTACCTATTCTAAAGTGTTACCTCAATTACATTTTCTTCTTATTAAAATTGTTACTAATTATTTTGTTTGGATTGCTTAACCAAAAACAAATTATTGACCCTTAAAATAATTATGTTTTACAATTCTGTATAGTATGCTGCATGTTTGTTTTTCTCAACATTTTATTTGACTTGTGTAAGATAAATAACTGTGGAACCAGGTTATTTATCACTCTGATGTAAATTGGTTTGTCTTAAACATTGCTTTTACTATCATAATAGACCCTGAAATGAAAAATATATATATTTTGACACTATTAGAAAAATGAGGGCCATCCAAAATCTTGAATATGAATGAATAGATGAGAATATTAAACACAATTTAAAATTCCAGGCATGATTTATTGTGCCAGTTTAATTGCATCAAATTGATGATTTATTCTCAGAGATTCAAGACAGTGTCTTTTAAAATGGCTAATGAGGTCATTATATTGCATGTTCATTTCTGAAATGTTTTGGATAATTTGATAATGCCCAGTGTAGTAAAGTCAGTCCCATTTAACATATTTGCCTATAATTGCCATATTTCACTTTCACAAAAAATATTAAAAGTACACAAAAGCTGTAATCTAACACTTACAAACACTTACACAATGTTGCTTATTGCAATTAAAATTGTTTATAATAGTCTACACGCATACACACACACACACACACACACACATTTATATCTATACACTGTATATATCTGTGTAGCTCTATCAGTCTATATGAACACATTTTTGATTTGGATATTTTTGTGTGTGATCTTAAAATGAAAACAATTGTAATTTGGTTACCTATATTAAAATAGCTCCTTTGAATTTAGTTTAGCAATTTCCTGACAGTGTGCGCTTGCTCCCTTTGTACTTGTACTTTGATGTACTTTCTGCGGTTTAAAAATATGACCCAAAACAGTATGTGAAGTTTGCTTCGGCAGGGTGCTTCTGGGGAAACAGGACATATCTATGTAAGTTTACTCATGCCACATGCATACTATCATCTTTGTTGCATAAACCTGGAGATGGGTGGGTTGGGGTGTGCCTTAAAAATGGCTACCGAATAAATGCAAATTGCGTTGCAGTCAGATCATCCATTCACACACAGACACACTCGCTCTATGGACACACATTTAAGTGAGTAACAGTAATGGGAGGCCGCATGGCCGCCTTGGAATATAAATCACATTTCCCATCAGCCTTTGCTCTAACCTCTGACCTCCACTCTGATATGGTGTTCAAGAAAATGTATATGTGTTAGTGCGTATGTGCGAGTATCTCTTGGTCGATAGCTACAGGATCTCTGCTCTTCTACACTACATTATTCTCACATCTGTCCATTAGCAGGGCCGCAGAGAGTAAATCTCCTCACCTACACACACACAGACAGAGAGAGAGAGGTGCGATATTACTGTAAGATCACCGTGGAATAAAACTTACCATGCATGTCACGGGTCTGTCAGGTAGCGTTGCCATGGCGATAAACAGTGGGTGTCTTTATTATGTGCCGGTATCATGTTTGTCAGGCTCTTGCATGTATGTGTGTTGGCATGTTCGCTCACTCTTGCACAAACAGACATGTGTGCTTGCAGGGCTTTCTATTTTAAGGCACAAGCTCAGACTTTTTTCCACACAGGACAAGCAAACCTCTAGCTTTTATTTATTACTTCGTATTCCTTCAGAACAAATATATAATTCAGAACAAATGTATAATTTCCAATCCGTCTCGCATTTTATTTCATTCTCTTTCCATTTGCGGTGGGAATACTTCAGGGCAGCTTTGCTTATTGGAGCTAATGGCTGAATATCAGGAGCTTCCCTCTTTCAAAATGTATTCCGCTCCGAGCTATGGAGTGTGTGAAGTCGACCTAAACTCAAATGAATATCATTAAATCGGTCTGAGCTCTGTGAAACAACAACAACAAAAATATTCACAGAGAAAAATGAAATAGCATTGCTTATTATTATATATCAGCAATTATCTAGATCCTCCTGATGATCACTGTGGAACAAAGAGGAAACATGCAATATTAACAGATCATCTTAAGCACTAAATTATCATAAACCCACCTGGTCCTGATTACATAGAATAGAATAGAATAGAATAGAACAGAATAGAATAGAATAGAATAGAATAGAAAATTTTGTGCAAATAACAGAATTTCATCAGCCATTATCTATGTGTTACAGATTTTTGTTGGTAGAACTCCACCTGGTCAATGGAATAGAAATAGAATAGAATACTGTATGCAAATAACTAATAAGTGCAAATATTAGCAGTTATCATCTATACTGTTTTGTTTGTAATAATAATAATAATAATAATAGAATAGAATAGAATAGAATAGAAACATTTATGCAAATAACAGAATTTCATCAGCCATTATCTATGTGCTACAGATTTTTGTTGGTAGAACCTAGAAAAACATGCAATATTACCAGATACTCTAAAGCACAAAATTATCATAACTCCACCTGGTCAATGGAATAGAAATAGAAAAAGAATATAAATAGAATAGAATACTGTATGCAAATAACTAATAAGTGCAAATATTAGCAGTCATCATCTATATTATGCTGTTTTGTTAGTAATAAGAAGAATAGAATAGAATAGAAAAATATATGCAATTAACAGAATTTCATCAGCCATACAGATTTTTGTTGGTAGAACTTAGAAAAAAACATGCAATATTACCAGATACTCTAAAGCACAAAATTATCATAACTCCACCTGGTTAATGGAATAGAAATAGAAATAGAATAGAATACTGTATGCAAATAACTAATAAGTGCAAATATTAGCAGTCATCATCTATATTATACTGTTTTGTTAATAATAATAATAATAATAATAAGAAGAAGAAGAAGAAGAATAGAATAGAATTGAAAAATGTACGCAAATAACAGAATTTCATCAGCTATGTGCTACAGATTTTTGTTGGGTTGATTTTTGCTGGTGAAAACAAGAGGAAACATGAGATTATAATAGATTGGCTAAAGCGAATAGAATAGAATAGTAAAGTATCAAATAGAATAGAAAACACAAGGAAAATGGAATATTCAAAAAATTAACGTATTAAAAAAGAAAACTTTTTAATGGAAAGCTGTCCTGCAGTGTGACGTGACACTTTTGAAACCATTTTAAACAGTGTTTTTCTAATTCATTTTTAATTATGCATGCAGTGTTTATGTCCTCGTGTTAATTGAGAACCTACATGAAATATTTGTACTTTTAAAAATTAATTTGTCACACCGCAGGATTATTTAAATTGAGCTAGCCAAGGCAGGCAGGATTAAAATGGTGGTGGGGGG
>JAUMHG010000064.1:17183787-17247598 GCA_032359395.1 Enteromius anoplus | reverse complement strand
CTATGGGCAAGTGTATCTCGGAACAGAAGCTGTTTTACCAAAAGCTGTAATACCAAATATTTATTTGATTTAGTTAACAAAAGTTAATTGATAAATTAAATCTATTTATGGCATTATTTTTGAAGGCATCCTCATTTTGCAGCATTTTTACATGAGTGTCTAAAACTTTGAAACAGTACTGTTGCTTTCCAGGTAGGTTTTTTCTTCAACTTTTTAAACTTTTGCACCGTACTTTATGTATATATATATATGTATTCATTTTAACAAACTTATTTATTAAAATTAAGATTTTCTCAACAGTGTCTTTATGATGCTGAGACCCACATTTGGACTTAGTATTTCTTTTTATCATCATCACAATGTACCTGTAGAAGTCACTAAACACACGCTTACAGATTGAAAGCGCTTGAGAGAACGTTGCACAATTTGTACACATTAAAAAAATTATTATAGATGCAGAAACCAAAGCTTGCCGGTATTCAACAAGCTTTTTCGTGCAAGCGAACTAGTCCTGCTATGACGAAGGCCTAGCTCATGAATATTAAGCGCGCAACGTGAGGTATGGCCAACAGTCCTTTCCCATTGGCTAAACAGCCTGATAACTTGTGTGATGGAAGCTGGGCTTTTAATAATATTAATTACGCTACTTGCGTGGTGGTCACTCCAGGAAGATCTCTAAAGCAGCGTCAGCGCCACCTAATTAATATTAATGAGCTAAACCAGGGCCTCGTACGACTGGCTCAGCGGCAGCACCGGAAGTGTTGCGTCACTCCTTGTGGGTGTGGAAGCAACTTTAGGAAACAAAGTGTCCATTGCCTCAAAAGTACCACACACTTAAACAAACTTCACAGTTGGTTTGATATTTTCGATAAAGACCACCCAAAGAGACCAGCAGACGTTCAGATCACTGGCTCGGTAAGTGCGAATGTTATTGTAAAGGTTTTCACGACGTAAAACTCTTTAAAGGGGGATGTTGACTGTTTGATAATCTCTTGTCAAAGCGTTAACGTTAATTTAATTAAGACTTTCATTTTGCAATAGTGATTTCATCAACATTTTTCCCATATGCGTCTTACATATGCTGAATATGTAGTGTAACGTTAGTTATGTTAGTCGTCGTAATAATGTGTGTTAAGTGATCAAACAGCTGCTGCTCATGGGTTTGTGTATTTGAACACACACGTGGCGCAATCCTAGATCAGATCTAGCCATCTCACTGTAATTGTGACCTGAAGGCTCTAAAAGGAAACCCGGAAAGTTACATTTAAAAGTAATGCACTGTATTGCGTTACTCCCTTAAAAAAGTAATTCATTACCTTCGTTATTTTTAATGGAACGTTGCCTTACTTTTGAGTTACTCTTTAAATCTGTGCAGGACTAGATTCAAGTAGTTAAACAGTAACTGAGATATTCCATTCTAAATTAAAAAGTAATGTGTAACTAAAAAAGGAATAGTGACCCCCAACTCTGGGGATAAGTTACCTGGGAATTTACCAGCCTCACCTGGGGAAATACACTGCTTCACTCCCAGATCAGGTTACCTGTCAGGAATGTCTGGTTTTGGTATCCTTTGCCTTCTGAATGATCAAATTTCCACTTATTCTCGCTTAACTGGGGAAATGCTATAAGTAGGGTGTAAAACATATGTTTGTGACTCAGACTTGATGTATTTTTTGAGTCGATGGAATTTTGACTGAAGTTTGAGGCTTTGAGGAACATTTCAATTACTATGTTGTCATTTTCTCAATTCATGTCATTCCAAACGTATATCTTTCTTCCTCTTTTTCCCTGCACAACAGCCGTGTTTTTTCCATGCAGATCAAAGGCTGTTGATTTCATCAGATGTCTTTTAAATCTAACTCTTATGATGTTTGTTCACTTAAGCCAGTAATATTTGAGGTCACGTTGCTTTTTAAAGCATTTTAGACTTGAATATCAGTCATTTTCATGTGGATAGCTGTCATATAACTTAAGTAGACTTGGAATATGGATCTCGGGTGCGTTCACTTTTTATTGAATGCGTCGCAGAAGAACATTCTGCAAATTTGTGTTGCATGGAAAAACATTTTGGTAATGATTCCTAAAATAATTCCTCAAATCTGTCCTGAGAAGAATGTTCCACAAATCTCAGATCATTGAAATGGGCTTATCAGTCTTTCCTGCCTGTTCTAGAGAAAGAAAATAAAATTGGCATAAATTCTAGTCGTGTGTGTGTGTTTTAAGTAGGGTCTTGGCAGGGCTGGGAATCAGGGGTCACATGACAGGATTACAAGAGCACATGAGCACCAGCTGATGGTTATTAGATGAGCCTGATGTTAAATCTTCAGTCCACATCCTTCAGAAACACCAAAAGAGCCTTTATTTAAGCTGTCAGTAAGACTGGCATATGAATGACAAAAATCACTCGTTGTTTAATTAAAGAAGAGTGTTTTGACCCATTGGACAGTGATTTTAATTTGGCATATCTTCGTTAGTCAGGATTAAATCTTCAAAGTCGAATTTGCATAACTATTGCTCTGTTTTAGATGCCTGATGAAAAGTAGTTTTTGTTGTTTTTTTTGTAGCAGGCATCCTTCATGCATCACTGAAAGGTTACAGCTAAAATGTGATCATCCAAGAGGCCAACGAAATCCTCTTTTCATTACGTATCTCACATCAGGTCAAAGGTTATGAGGTTTTTTTTAGGCCTGCATGGCAGTTTTGTTTCTCAAACATACTGCGTGAGAAGAGGGAAGTGGACGAAGAAAAAAAATCAGCTTGTCAGAGCTTGACTGTCGGTGTAAAATGCAAAAGCGCTTCTGAATCTGTTAGCGCTGGCGTATTGCCCAGGGTGGTGCTCTGCTGGGAATGTCTGATAAAAGCCTCCGTCTCTGTCTCCTGGTCTTCCTCATGGCTGTTTTGGTTGGACGGGAAGCTCAGGCATTTTGGTGAGCTCTTGCACAAGGCCGGTGATTGTTGAAGCACATTTCTCTGGATGTGTTGATGTGTCTGGCTGAACTGAAGGGATCAGTCGATCTTCAGTAGTTCACTCCGTGTCAAATGACCATCAGATGACGCAGCCAAACACTCAGCGCTTGTGTCTAACGCCGGGATTGTGTTCATGCTTATATAGTGCATAAAGACGAGGTTGTTTTCGCAATTCGGTGCACTTTTCAGAAAGCAAAAACTCTTTCCGAGCATCTATTTTTTTTGCAGTTTTGTAATAAACTGCATTATGTATGGAAAAACACAAAAGGAAAAGTCACGTTTAGGAGTTGCACGTCTTGAAATGATCCTAAGAGTCTTAAAGCTGAGCAGATTTCAGTGTTATTTCGTGCTTGTTTACAAGCACTGCCCAATTAAGAAGATTAAAAAAAAACATGCAAAACGAATTCCAGTAGTGATATGCATTGGCCAATATTTGTTCATTTTGAGGTTATATGAAGCATTTGTTTTTAATATACTCGGTACTCATCACTTTATATTTCAGAATGCACAGATGACTTAAAAAGTTGACTTGATTTCACTTTTTTTTCTTTTTTTTCTTTTTCTTTTTTAATAGAAATGGTCTGTACCATTATAAATGCCTTAACCTCCGATCAATTAAAATGCATCATTCCTTCCGACCCCACATGTTTAAACTGTATCAGTATTCAAATCAGCAATGGAGAATCATATTTTGAGGGACAACTAGCCATGCTCTTACACTTGCGTGCTGTAACTAGTTTGTTAAATGCATTTCCAACTAGTTTGTGATCCTTTAGATACATGTAACTAGAAGTTTTGCTGAGTGTAAGATGGCTGTAGTGTGCAAATCTTCTAGATAAACATTTTCACTGAACGCTTCCTCTGAGACGCGCCATTATGAAGTGACTGATTTCATCTGTGATAAACACTGTAATACACTCTGGGTAATCTTGTTCCTGACACCACAGCACTAATGTCAGTGGTGAGATTTACTGCAATACTTGTATTTGTGTTGACTATAACTGATATTAAAATAGCTGTCAGGCCTCGGGTGATGCATGTGATATTTTGTAGCGTATAAGTATGTATGTATGTGTGTGTATATATATTTAATTATATGTATATATATATGTATATATATATATATATATATGTGTGGCAGCATAGACTTGCATGGTTAAAAAAGATTGATATCTTGAAAAAATGCTGTTCTTTTCAAGTTGGTATTCATCAACGAATTCCTTGGAAAAAAAACCTTGATAAGCCTAATAATAAATCAGCGTATTAGAATTATTATTATTATTTTTTGAAGGACACTTAAGACTGGAGTGACAGCTGATGAAAATTCAGGTTTGCATTACAGCAATAAATTATATTTTAAAGTGTATTAACATAAACACCATTATTTTATATATTAATAACATTTTGCAGTGTTATTGTTTGTTTTCTGTATGTTTGATCAATTAATAAAAAGAGTCTTCTTTAAAAAGCATTACAGGTCTTACAGATCCCAAACCTTTAAGCGGTATGGTGTATGTATGTGTACATATATAAGATGACAGATGAGATGAACACTAGAAAAGTCTCTGGACCGCTCTGGGTGCTTGGGTTGGTCCCGGACGTTAAGCAGCTTATGGTCAGGATGATGTTTAGTGTGCTGCGTGAAAGAATGTGGCCAATTGTTGGAGATTTTATGCTCTTTCTGCAGTCATATGATCAGCTTTAATACGGTCTGAGAACCCAGTAATAGACGGACGCTTTCCTCTTCCTGATTCTGAGAACGTGTCAAGACAAGATGTGAATGTAGACATGATGAAGTCATAGTGCAGGTATAGAAGCGCTCATACTAAACGTTTTAGTCAAACTTGCACTTCATTTCATCTCACAAAGGAAGAGCCTTCATTGAGGAACTTGTGAGATGTGCTGTCAAAGCTTACTGTAATTTTCAGGGGGCTAAAGCTTTGTGAGACCAGATTACATAATGTTGACTTCTTCACAATAATAGAACAGGGAGAGAGAGAAGACGAGACACATGGTGCTGACTTTACTTAAGCTCTTGTCACCGAATGTGTTAAAATACCTCAGCTCCAAGCATTACAATATTGTACTGACAGATAAAAAATAGAGCATGGCAGCATTTCAAAGCCTGATAATGGTTGTCTCTAGTGCAAACTCTGAGTTAAATATTATAGGTTATGAAACAATTAATTTTTAACGGATGAATGTCTGTCGTACTCTTAATCTACAGTGAAAAGAAACTTGTTGACAAATTGACAAATGTGAGTGAAAATAAAAGCTATTGTGTCGATGCATTCAAGTGTGAAAAGCTGGGGGTTTTTTTATGTCTGTTTCCTCAGTTAGACTCCAGGATTAATAGACTCCCGTGATCAGTGACAAAAAAAAAAAGAGGTTTCAGAAGCAAATTTACTGTTCCGGAATAGATATGCAACACTTGTCTCAAATTCTTCTTTTTGTTTCCTGTTACTGAATCAGCACTGTTGCATCAGTGAAAAAAAACCAGCCTTTCTACATATTCACTGAAGTGCTTCAAAATGCATCATGTAGACTAATAGCTTTATTTTGAGTAGCTCTTTCTCGTTTAAGTTAAAGTACAACACTTAATGGCTCCGTTTAACAGACAGGGCTTCGTCCGAGCTGGGATTAGGCCATTGTTCAGTAAGGACATTGAAATAATTTGTATGAACGTGCCTTAGGGAAAAAGCATTACTGGTGTGTAGTAAGACAGAACAAAGGTACTGATGTGTTTAAGGATCAGTCAGTGCTAGTTTATTTCAGTTTATACAGCTCAGATTTACATTTTACTTTAGGATTAAGTTAGTTCACCCAAAAATGAACATTTTGTCATTAATTACTAACCCCTCCCCCCCCATGTCGTTCCAAACCCAGAAGACCTCCGTTCGTCTTCGGATCACAAATAAAGATATTTTTGATGATATCAGAGAGCCATCTGAACCTCTATAGACAGCAACACCACTGAAATGAACCCAGATCCAGAATTGTATTAAAAGCATCAGTAATAAACGCTAGGAGGATCGGACTTTTGCACAAAGAAAACAAAAATAGCATATCATCAGCATACCATTCTTCTCCTGTGACTTACGTCTTACTCCATTTTAGAGAGTATCACAACGCATGTGCATAATCTGCGTCTGTTTGCAGTGGGAACCATACGCTTATGTAGTGATACTCTCTAAAATGGAGGAAGGCGTATTTCACAGGAGAAGAATGGTGTGCTGATGAGATGCTATTGTTTTTTTCTTTGTGCAAATAAGTAGTATTCTCCTAGCGTCTCAAAACTGAAGTTGACCCACTGATGTCACGTGGACTGTTTCTGGATCTGGGATCATTTCAGTTGTGTTGCTGTCTTTTGGAGGGGACAGATGGCTCTCTGATATAAATGTCTTAGTTTGTGTTCGGAAGATGAACAAATGTCTACTGGGTTTCGAACGACATGAGGGTGAGTAATTATTGACAGAGTTTTCATTTTTGTGTGAATTAACCCTTTTAAGCCTGTGAAAGCGGGGGAATAAAAAAACAAAGACGCAACCAAATTACTGCAGTTTTAAAATTTACAATTAAAAGCGCATACATTTGTTTGTTTCATTCTTTTAAAGAATGTTATTTATTAACAGATCAATGGTTATTTACAGCTTTTTAGGGAGGGGGTTATATTTCATGGCCAAAAACATCTGAATTCGGAGTTTATACCTTGGAGGGGTTTTTTCCTTCAGAGTTGCATGAAAAAGTCCCTCCCATCTGCATGAAGTCAAATCTAATAGTATGTGTGTTTGTCCGTCACAGGTCCTCGTTCAGCTCTCAGTATGTCTGATGGGGATTATGATTACCTCATCAAGTTCCTGGCTCTGGGGGACTCTGGGGTGGGAAAGACCAGCTTCTTATATCAGTACACAGATGGCAAATTCAACTCAAAATTCATTACCACAGTGGGAATAGACTTCCGAGAAAAACGAGTGGTGAGTGTTTTTAATACTGGCACAAAAATGACAAGTTAAGTTCATCAATGGATTTGATATTTTTCATTTAGCAGTAACCCATGCATTTCATTATTTATATATGATATACATATATCTCATTTATATATTTAATGAGTGTTCAACTGTGCTGTTTTTTTTTTAGCACTGTTCAGATGTTTCCTGCTTGATTTGTAATGGTTTATTGTTGTTGGGTCCTGCTCTGCGCTTACCGGACTGTAAAATCCCATGGTCCTTTTTTAGCTTAGCTTGTAACTGCACATGGAAACTTGCACAAAGGGCCAAGAGTGGTCGTTCACGTGTAGATCACAGCCTCAGATGCAAGGAGATATACACATATTCATATGAATACTAGATGCAGGAAAAACACACGCAGAACACTGCATCCGTGCGAAAGCAAACAGACACGCACAAAGTAATTATGCTCTTCCTGAATGCAATTCAGAGCCTGAGGCTGCTTAAACTGTTGGGAACACGCTTCAGGAAGGACATAATGCTCGTAATACACACCTTACAATACCTCATGGATAGACGCAGATGGAGAGATATTCAGATAATATATATTTAAATAGGCAGACAGACAGATAAGTAGATGGATTTTTTTTGTTGATTTTTTAATATTTGTTTCTGATTAGAATAAATAATAAACATGATTAATCGGTCATTATTATGTGTTTCAAAAATCAAGTACTTTTGAACTTTCAAACTGTAATATTTCCAAAATTCATTAAATCTGATAAGTGTGTTTATACTGTTACTGGAGTAATATTTGATCAAATATCAGTTTCTTGATTTGTGTACTTCGTCTCAGTAACAACAGTTCCCATGGCAACAAAAACTGACCAAACATTGGCTTTGAGGAAACTGCATTGGCAGCTAGAGTTACGGAAGTGTGTGTGTTTTAGGGGAAAGATGAATGCAGGATCATATGCCCTTACAGAGCAGGGATCCCTCCTTAAGAACAAACACTTGAGCTCTTAAGACATCAAACAAACGCTGACGTTTCAGAGCCAAACAATCACCAATGAGACTCTTCCCGCTCTCAGTCATCAAGTGCGCGTTACATGACTGTGTTTGACTGTGTGAAAAGTAAATTCAGGTTTCCTGGAACTGCCAACCAAACCACCTTAGCAACCTCATAGCAACACCCTGGCAACCGCCACAGCAGTTTAACATTGTGGTGGCATGTTTTGCACGGGCAGACCTCATGCTGCCTACAGAAAAGGGGCAGGATATTCATCATACAGAGTCTCAGAAATATCTGCTTTTGTCCTGTAAGGTGTACAAATCCAGCGGCCCTGATGGGACGGTCGGGAGAGGACAGAGGATTCACATCCAGCTCTGGGACACGGCCGGTCAGGAGAGGTCAGACGCCGACCAGCGCTGATTTATAATTCTGCTGTCAAACAATTAATTGCATCCAAAGTTTTGGTTTAACCACGTTCAAAGCTGCTGTATTCTCTGAATGCAGGTTTCGTAGTTTGACCACAGCGTTCTTCAGGGATGCCATGGGCTTCCTGTTGCTCTTTGACCTCACTAATGAGCAGAGCTTCCTTAACGTGCGGAACTGGATGAGTAAGTACAGACTCATCGTATAAGTGTGCACCGCTGATCTAGTTTTGATTCAAATACGATTACTGTTCATTATTAGTGTTTCTGTTTCCATATTTAATGAGCAGCTACTTGCATTTTCTTCAAAAAATTGTTTGTTTGTTCTTGGCACAAATTTTCCTTCCTATCAGTTTATTATAATATTAATAATTTTCTAATATTTATATTAAATTTTTTAACTATCTTGTACTAGGAGAACTAAAACATGAAAATATTTGTAATATACGTTTATTAATTTTTTATTTTTTTCCCTCCTACTTCTATTAATAATATTAATAATAATAATAATAATAAGCTTTATTTATTTTTTTATTTTTTTAAATAATTGTATTTTTAACTGGTTGGTGATAATAATAATAATAATAATAATAATAGTATTAATAATAATGAAATGGTTTTAAAATAATAATTTAATATTAATTTTTATTTATATTATTTTTATTGTTGCCAAAATAATAGTAATAATAAAAATAACAACTAAAAATACCTATCATCTAGTACGACTAGAACTAAAGCAAAATTAAAATGTTGACATTAACAATAACATATGTATATTTTTAAAATTAATTTACAACTTCTACCGCCAAATAATCTCTATTATTCTAAATTTAATGGTTTATAAATAATTTTTATTTTTATAGCAACTAGTGGTAACATAATCTACTACTACTGCTACAAAAAAAGTTAATATTTTTTCCTTAGTTTATATTTTACCTTGCAGCTACTACTACTACGAATGAAATATTTAATATTATTTTTTTATTCATTTTATGTGTCATTAATTTTATTTTTATATATATTTTTAATAAGCAGTTTGGAGTGGTTGCCCAGCTAAAAAGTAATATTAACAACTACAAAAACAGCAAAATAATAAATTATTATTATTAATAGATAAACCACTCTAAGCTGCTTGTTGTTGTTGTTGCAATGTCATGTATAATTTGTTAAAGTAATAATAATGGTTAACTGCGGTGATGTCTCGTGCAGGTCAGCTGCAGACGCATGCATACTGCGAGAATCCAGATGTGGTTCTGTGCGGAAACAAATCAGATCTGGATGACCAGCGAGCGGTGAAAACGGAGAGCGCGAGAGAACTGGCCGAGAAATACGGGTGAGAAACACGTCCTGTCTCTGTGACCCCCTACTGTCTTAAATCAAAGCACTTCAGCACAGAAATACCTCACTATCATTCAAAGCCCTCGCTGTTTGAGCAGCTTATTACAAGTTAGTTGTGGTGACGTGATCACATGACATTGATTTAGTTTATTAGATTAAAACGGAGATGCAAACAGGTAAGGGGGGGATTTGTTTTAAAGACCTTTGCTTTACATGCTCATCTGTAGGTACTTTACAGTATGCTTTTAGAATATATTTTATTACCCCGTATGTCCTATCATTGGCTGGTGTGTTGGAGTTGTTTCTGGGTGCGGGTGACCCTGAGGATGTTTGTTTTGAGGGCCGTGTCTGTAGCGTGTTTGCCTAAGATGAGGGCAGCTCTCGTTAAATGTGACACGTTAAGACTGCGGTATACCGAAAGGCTAATATTGACTGTTCGTGTGAGTCTTCAGTTTAGACAAGCACTCACGTCTTTCTCTGTCATGATTACATGAAAATTATCTGCTCTATTAATACAAACGGTGCCACCATCAAGCAGGCTGAGTGTTAAAATATTTGTTTTATTGTCAGTAATGTCGCCTGCGTTTGGTTCTAGTTCTCATCAGCGTTTGCTGTGACTCATCTGTTGAGTGTCATTCATATTCTGTTGACTGATCCTCACATCTAAACTCACCCAGGTGTGTCTGTGTACAAACACTGATAATAAATGGATGATTATCAGCATGCTTTCTGACACTGGAGTAATGATGCTGAAAATTCAGCTTTAATCACAGGAATTTTCACAGAGAAAACAGCTTCTGTGTATTTTTAATCAAGCGAATGCAAGGTTGGTGACCATATGAGACTGATTTCACAGCTTTAAAAACTTTTAGGCAGGTGTCATAAACATGGCAAAGCTTAAGCCAGGACTAGGCCTTTATTAGATTAAGATATTTAAGCAACTTATAACAAAAATGCCTTAGAATGAGCACGGGTGCATGTTGTAGCAGAACAATGACACTAACATATTTTAAGATATGGCAAGATGTCATCTAATAATAAGAGAATTTTTTGCTGTTTTTATTATACATAATTTAAGAATAAAAAACAAAAACAAAATATTTATATTATTTAATAATATTTAATTTTTAGAATTCATGTGAATTGTATTTATTTTTAACTGCCAGTTTAGATTGGGCAACTATCTAATAATGGTAATAGAAATCATCATAATAATAATAATAATAATAATAATATTTGTCATTTTACATAATTGAGTTGAATTGAAGAATAAAAATAAATATTTTAAAGAATATTTAATTTAATTAAAATAATTTATTTAAATTGAATTTATTTAAACTGTCAGTTTAGGTTGGATATCTAATAATAGTAATACCAATATTAATAATAAAAATAATAATAATACATTGTTCAATGTCATATTGGAGGTTTAACTTTTTTAAATTTTTTTTATTTTTAACTTTCAGTTGTATAATAATAAAGTTGTTGCATAATTCAAGAATAAACGTAATAATAAATTTATATACAAAATTGAAGAATAAAAATAATAATTTAAAATAATATTTAATTCTAATAATTTTATTTGAATATAATTTTTTTTAACTGCCAGTTTAGATTTGATATCTAATAATAGTAAAAGCAATAATATTAATAATACATCTTCAATTCAATTTACTTTTATTTATATAGCGCTTTTAACAATACAGAGTGTGTTAAACTGCACTGAACATTATCAAATTGGAGAAAAGAGTGATATAATGTTTATAATGTATAATGTTTATAATGTGTATAATGAAGAGATTAACACTTTTTTTATTAAATGCAGAGATGGCCTCTATTTTTAGCGTCTATCATCGATATGATTACAAAGTGTAGCTATCTTTCAGCTAGCTATGGTCTTGCTTTACGAGAGCTTGTGTTTTTAGTTGTTAATGTGATCATACTGTATATCACACAGAAAGAATATCAAACGTAAGTATTTGTCTATGAGACTGATTCATTTCCCAATCCTAGTGAGGGCAATATTAAGGGCACATTAACATGCTCTCAGTGCAAAGGCTGCTTTGAAAGTTAAGCAGCAAAATGATGCTGTGTTCTCTCACATGCGAGACAAGACAATCCCAAAATGCATAAAAAAAATCCTTCTATGATAATGAGGGATCATGATAACCTTTACTTTTGTCTTTCGGCAGTGTCCCGTACTTCGAGACGAGCGCAGCGAACGGAGAGCACGTGAGTCGTGCCGTGGAGGTTCTGCTGGATCTGATCATGAAGCGCATGGAGAGGTGTGTGGACAAATCCTGGATCCCAGACGGGACTGTTCGGGCCAACGGCCACAGCAGCACTGACCTGACCGAGCCTCGCGACGCAGAGCAGAGCAAGTGCAGCTGCTAATGCCGTAAGAATCCTTCCAGACGAGGCTCTCTGATCCTCTTCATCAGCACCAGCATCAATCACACTTTGGATGAGGAGATGACGAGGACCAGAGACCCTTCGCCGCGTGGGTTTTTTTCTCAGAATGGATGGACTAAAGCCTCCTAGATTCAAGTCTTCATGTTTTGAGAGCACTTTACACCAAACCCTGCGTTCACAAGCCTTAATGCATCGGACTGGATGTGTTTGGGCTTGACTCCTCTTACTGTGTGTTTCACTGTTAAAACTAGATGTGCATCAGTGCCTTTCTCTGATCCGGACACCGTTTGTGTTGATCAACCCCACATTCAATCACTGAAAATCTGAAGAAAATGCATGTGAAAAAAAAAAGATTTGTTTCAAATATATATTTATAGAATGCACGACCTGTATCACTGTTTCATAAAGATTGCAAAAACTAAGAAAAGCATCATATGAAGTGGCGTGATGGTTAGTAATGATGAGAGAATTGTCAGATAAATATTCGTTGAAAATATACATTTATAACCCTGGACTACAAAACCAGTCCTAAAGGGGAAATAGTTTTTAAAATTGAGATTTATGAATCATCTGAAAGCAGCTGAATAATGAGCTTTCTATTGATGTATGCATTGTTAGGACAGGACTATATTTGGCTGAAATACAACTATTTGAAATTTTAGAATCTAAATATTGAGAAAAATTGCCTTTAAAGTTTTCCAAATGGCGTTCTTAGCAATGCATATTAATAATTAGTAATTGAGTTTTTAAATATTTACAGTAGTTACTTTATAAAATATCAATCTTCACTTATTATCCTAATGATTTTTGGCATAAAATTTAAACACTGCATTCCTCACTTTGTCACCTAAAAATAAATAAATACAAAAAAATGCTAGATATATCTATATGAATGTGTAAATATATATAGACAAACACGGTCTGTTCCTGTAATTATTTGTGCTGTTGTCCCTCTCGATTGGACTTCTATGCCATTTTCTAACAAGTTTGAACACTTTTTAAAGTGTTACTATGTTATCAATTAAATTAGTATTTAGCTGTTACTGTATTCATATGTAGGCTAATGGTTGATTTGATTTGTACATTTGTGTAGACATTCAGCTGTTGTTGATGTTGGTTGTGGTTTTTCTGTATCTCTGCTCGCTGGTTCATGTAGATTTCCTGCCACTTCATTTAATCCCGGGATTTGGAATGAGGTTCAGATGAAAAAGCCACGTCTGTACTGTACACAATTGTGGTCATATTTCTCAAAAACGGTTGCAAAATGCCAATCAATGCGTTCATTTCATCTCTTTTACAGTCAATCCATTTCACAAAAGCAAAGCAAACGAATTCTGAGTGACTGTCATCTGTAGGACGTTTCGGTTTCGTTTACAGTATCATTTCCAAAGTGCTTTATTCTACTGTAGTGCCTGTAACACTGTATCACTGCCAAACACTGTCTTTTGTGCCAAATACTGAAACTCTATTCGAAAAAAAATAAATATATTTTATTATTTATTATGATGTTGTCATGTGCGTTTCTTGAAATGCTGCTAATCTGCAGCGGTGTCTGATGAAATGTGAAGTTGACTCGCAGATTACCCCAGCTGTGTGGTGAATTATTGCAAAACTTCAATTGCATCACAAAGAGCTTCTGTTCTCAGTTCAGCAATGCACTTACAATCTGTCTGTAGAAAGACAAATATTGACCGCTTTCTAAGAAGAGAACCCTTGCTGCTTTGTTTCATTGATTAATAATAATGGAACTGAATGCGTCAACCAAAGTAAACTACAAAACTAACAATCATTACTGACAATTTCGAGTACAATTTATTTATTAATTGTATTGCTTTGTCACGTGGACCTGTTACTTTTTTCAACGCTGGTCAGAATCATAGAAACTGAAAATGGTGGTTTTAAACTATTATACAGATTGTTTGGGCTGATTTTGGTCCACACTGGAAAGATTAGACATTGTGGTGTACAAACGGAATGCTCTAAAGAGGATTTATCTTTACGAACTGCGCCCTCTGGAGGAAACCTAACTGGCCTCCTTCCGTGCTTTTTAGTGAAGAGAAAAAAAGTCATTCCAGTTACAGTTTTTCTCAATCGCTTTGTTGCATTTCTCGAATCATCCTTAATATAAGATATATCTAAAAAGTATGTGCCTTTCTCAAAACAATTTAAACGACACCACTTAATACATTTCCTGCAAAAGCCTGTAACTCTAAATCTTTAGTTCAAATCATTCAAAATTAAATATTTATGTCAATGAACATATCAGAATAAAAAGTCCTTGTGTTATTGTTTACAGAAAAGATAGCCAAAATGTTTTGTAGACATAAAAATGTTCCCTTGTCTGATGTAAACTATGACTACAGTTGCTGTACTGAAATGAAAAGGCTGCACTTATGTATGTCATATATCTGTTTCCAAAGTACAGATATACACATTACTGTAGGTTGGATATCGACTGAAAGAGACTGTTTCAAATTGTTTGAATTATTGTAAATTATTGTCTCCGTACCCTTCCACCATGAATCTTTTCTCCTCTTTTTCCTCTCGGCTGTTGACAATGATTGTTATCTGGATGTTCATCCATCATCAGAATTGGTAACTTCTGTGTTGTCCTCTGTCTAAATATGCTTTCCAGACAGATTCATGAGATGCACTCGCTATTTCAGAGAACACTTGCCCTTTAGACAAGAAACATTTTACACCGCTTGCAGATATTCTGGTCTTTTTGTTTTCACACTCAGCCCTTAGCCTATTTATATATATATATAAAAGAAAACCTAGCACTTTAAATAGATTAAACAGTGTGAAATATTTGAGCTCTATGACTTGTATTCATGACACGTTGTTTATGTATGCTTTTGAGTCTAGAGATAGTAAAAACGGGCATTTTTTTTTGTCTTTTATGGAGCTGGAGAGATTTGTTCAGTGTGATTATTTACTTGTGTCTTCATGAGCAGTGTTGGAAAAAGTTACTTTTAAAAGTCTAATGCATTACAATATTGCGTTACTCCCTGTCAAAAACGTACTTAAAACGTTACTTTTCTGTTACTTTTTAAATATGGGCAGAGCTTGAGTGTTTGTTTCTAATATAAGTTTTATTTATAGCAAATGTAAAAGCACAGCAAAAAGTGTCACGAATGAACCTCAGGCTGAAGAAAAAGTTAATTCACATCCGTATAGTAGAATACAGGAGAAAGTTCAATACGCTTCAATAAAAAACAAACTATCAAGCACAGTCATTTTTGCTTGTAAGTATGGTGGAACTGGATCATCAAAGGTCAGCAGGAAATACATTGGTTAATAAAATGAGATTAGTTTATCTTAATTCATTTTGATGAATACTAAATCTGTATTTTGAGAGTGAGATGAATTAATGCACATTCACATTTAGTCTAGAACTATACTGTATTCACACACCGCACACAATACTCTGTATTTCTGATTTCTCCCAACATGGAGTCAGGAGACTTGTCAGTCAAAAAAAAAAAAAAAAAAAAAAATCTAACTCTAAAGTAACTCTAAAAATTAAAAAGTAATGCGTTACTTTACTAGGAAAAGGTAATATTATTACGTAATCACTGAATACAAATCATATTACATTCTATTTGCTATTATTTATCTATTTGACCTTTTTTACTATTTTACTATTTTACTGTGCACTGTATCAGTGTATAATATTTTATCACTGTAAGTTTCACTGGATCCATAAAGGATTATCATTTAACTACATTGGTTTATGTTTGTTGTGGAATTATATCTAGAGTGTCGTGTAAATAGGAAGCAGACTAGCAGATTGTCACTGTTTGATTTGTATTCACTGATTTTATTCAATTTTTAAAATTATGTTAAATTATTAGTACTTAAAGGGGTATTATTTAGATTTCCCCCCACTATTTCAAAGGGAATGAGCTTTCCTGACCTGAGGCACAAGGTTAAGGCAGAGAAAGCAATGAAAAAACTGAATTTAATTGAATGTACAATTAAATGACATGACATGAGAGTTATACTATAAATTGTTAACAAACAAAATCAGCCAAATCAAGCTTTCATGATTTATTTTTTTAAAAATTCGCAATTTTCTAAGCCGAGCTAAATAACTGGAGTTATTTTTAAGTCCATGCATATAAAAAAAACCACTGAAATCACCTTGATTTAAATGATTTGATCCAAAAAGACGCAGCTCCTCCATTCACCGATATTTGTTTTTAAAGCAGTCTTGCCCGTAGAAAGATGGCGGGCGCGTTGACGTATCGCAGCAGCGGCCAATGAGGCGTCTAGGTATTTATATGTCTATCCTTGGTTGGCTGCCACAGCAAGTGTAGCTCCGCCCCTCTAAAGGCGCTGGACACGTTGTTACATACTCATCTTTCCTCTTCTACTAAAGTTTAAGTAGTTAATGTACGTAATAAATTCATAATCACAGACAGTTTCGGTAATAAACAAATGGATGTGACATAAACAAAAATAAAAGCGATGATGTTGATGCTGCAGTCGGTTATGAAACCCCCGCAGCAGCTGCTTGCTTGTGTAACCTGTCAACTCATCATTCATTTGTTTTGTAACGCGGCTCGCGGAGACATTGTATCTATCAGGAACGACGCAAGCAGCTGGAAATGATCGTTATATATCATATATAATCTAACTTGTATATTTACTGGCTGAGAGAATGTCTACAGGCAGAGATACGAAGTCTCAGGTCCGTGAACTGCTGAGAGAGCTGATGTTGGGTCGCGAGGATCCGGATGGGTTTTTCTGTCTGTGTTTGTCTCTGCTGGGGGACAGAAACACCCGAACACACTTTCTGGACCTAATCAAACCCCTTTCATCCGGACATGAACATCTACACAGTCAGCTGATTGCAACCTTCCTAGAGTACTTCTCTAAGGTAGTGTGTACCAGTCAAACGTTTGGATGTTTGGACGTTGGATCTTTCTTCAAAAGCATAAAATTAGCATATTATAATGATTTCTGAAGGATAAAGTGACACTGAAGACAGGAGTAGGCTGAGTATGCTGAATATTTAGCGGTGTATGGCAGGAATAAATTGATTTTTGAAATACATTTAACTACAAAGCAGTTATTTTTTAATTGTAATAATATTTCAGGACATTGCAAATTATTTTTGATCAGTATAAATGTTGCCTTGGTAAAAATAAGACACTTGTTTAAAAAAAACCCCCCAAAAATCTCACTGAACCCAAAGTTTTTAACTGTTAATGTGTGTAAGTATATGTATAGGCTATATATATATATATATATACCTGCATAAAGAGCACAGTAGCTTATGTTAAAAACATATTTTATGTGTTACTTTTTCAGGATGAAGCAGATGAACTAGAGCTGGCCTTAGCACTCTCGGTTTATGAAACCAAACAAACCAAACCAGATCATCAGCCTCATGTGTCTCCCTGTGACAAAAGCTATGCTGACGTGACTACAGGAACTTCAGGTGACGATCAGCCAAACGTCAAGGCATCTGTAGCATTAGAAGAACAGGCTGCTGCACAAAGGACGATAGATAATGAAGTACATAAAACCCCATGTGCCATTAAAAGCACAAGTAAAGACAATGACGATCTCAAAGTCACAAAGTCAACGAGGCCACAAAGGCGTCGTCAGCGCAAGAAGCAGCATTTGTTGAAGAACCCATCGGGACCACAATCGGTTCTGCTGTGGTTCAGAAGGGACCTCCGAATGTGGGACAACCCTGCTCTGATTGGCTGCCTGGAGCTTGGTGCACCAGTCATTCCTTTCTTCCTGTGGAACGCGGCGGAGGAGGAGGGTCCAGGGGTTACTGTGGCAGCCGGTGGGGCGTCCAAATACTGGCTGCATCAGGCACTAGTGAGTCTGAGCCGCTCTCTGGAGCAGCGTGGAAGCCACTTGGTGATCCTGAAGGCAGAGGCCTCATCGTTGACAGCTCTGCAAGGGTTGATCGCTGAGACGGGGGCAGAGTCGGTGGTGGCAACGGCCCTGTATGAGCCATGGCTGAAGGAAAGAGATGACAGCGTGTGGGAAGCACTGGAGAAACAAGGTGTTAAGTGCTGTATCTATCACTCTTACTGCCTTAGAGACCCCTACACAGTCAGCACTCGGGGCGTTGGACTGCGAGGTGGGTAAATTAAGTTCTAAAAATTATGTTTAGTTATGCAAATGATGCATTTCTGAAATATTTAAATATGCAAGTGATTGTCTTATTAAATATGAATTAATTTGAATACTTTTCCTGAGCGGATATCTGCATATTGGATGAAGCAGAGATGGCTTTGGATATATTTTTATCATCACACACATCAGAAAATAATGTCTACAGCCATAAAATATACATAACACCTTGTTTAGGCTTAAACCCTCCATAAAACCTTCTTAATTTAGCTAGATAGGAATAAATGTGTAAAGTTTGTTATATGCATTAACAATATGTATTGTAATGGAAATCTATAGACACAAAAAGATAAAGTACAATAAAATCAATACTTAAAGGAAATGTTCACCCAAAAATGAAAATTCTGTCATCCCTCGAGTAATTCAAAACCTGTATGAGTTTCTTTGTCCTGCTGAACACAAAGGAAAAAACAGTTTGTAGCCAGGCAGTTTTAGGTCCCCATTGACTTTCATAGTAGGAAAGAAATACTATGGAAGTCAATGGTGACCCAAAACAGCCTGGTTCTTCAAAATATCGTCTTTTGTGTGAACAAAGAGTTATATACAGGTTTGGGATGAATCGAGGGTGGGTAAAAGATGACAGAATTTTGTAACAATGTTTTATGTGAACTATTGCTTTAAACGTGTATTTTCATGGAAGCCTAAACTTCCTAAATTAACCAGTGGCCAAAAAAACCCCTAGTGTCTTGCCTTAAATAATATGTCTTGTAGAGAGAGGTGTGCTGTTAAATATCTAAAATAAATAAATAGTTAATCAAATTCAATTATTTTCACACGTTTTAAAATAATACGTTTTAAAATAATAAACCAACTCACATTAAAAAGCAAGACACCAAAGAATAGCTTAGCAACGATATGGCAGTGCCCTGACAGCCACTTTTTATTACTATTGGGGGAAAAACCACCAAAATCATCTAAAGTTCTGGTTATTTATGGTTTCTACATTTATTTGCAGGTATCGGCTCAGTCTCTCACTTCATGAGTTGTTGCCAGCAGAACCCTGGCAGTGGACTGACCGCTCCCCTGGACGCCCCCGCTGTCCTGCCTGCTCCCTCGACATGGCCACAGGGATGCCCGCTTGTTGATCTAGGACTGGCACGCATGCCATGCAGGAAAGATGGCACAGAGGTGAAATATTCAAATCAACACTAACACATAACGCTTATGTTCATATTACTAATGTCAGACAAGTCTGTGTTTTTTATTTAATGTATCTATGCTTATTATTATTATGTTAATGTTGTTCATGTCGGAAAAAATAAAGAATTTATACTGATTAAAGTGCTTTTGTGAAATGACAGATTGACTGGGCCGTGAACATTCGGAAATCATGGGACTTCAGTGAGGAAGGAGCTCAGGCCCGTCTTGAGGCCTTCATGCGAGATGGTAAGACATATTAACAGGCTGCATCTTTTAATATAGCAGGATTACAAACCCATCCATCATTTTGCGTTCATCATTTGGCTTCATTGTAGGCGTGTACCGTTATGAGAAGGAGTCAAGTCGTGCGGATGAGCCCAACACCAGCTCTCTATCTCCATATCTGCACTTTGGGCAGCTGAGTGCACGCAGCTTATTATGGGCCGCCCGTGGAGCTCGCAGCAGACCTCCCAAATTTCAGCGCAAACTGGCCTGGAGGGACCTGGCGTACTGGCAGCTGTGCCTTTTCCCAGACCTGCCCTGGGAGTCCCTCAGGCCACCGTACAAGGCAAGATTAATATTTATAACACTGTCCTGCTTCATATTTGTTGACTATACCCAAAATACTGGTTTCTTAATAACTTTGGGCTGCTGACTCGGAAAAAAACAAAACAAAAAAAAAAAGTAAGGAAAAAAAAGTGCCTGTTTTACACATAACACTTTCTCACAAAATGCGATGCATAATATATCATTTTTGCTTTCGACAACCATTTGTAAGGTGAAGAAGTCTTGCATTATCCCTTAAATCTGCAGAAAAACCACCACAAAGACATGATTTCAATAAGAATGGTATTTTAGCTTTTAGAATCAGATTTATGAATCCTGCTTGTCAGATAATAAAACATGCGCCTACAACATCCTACAAACTTTGCAGCATCAGAAAATGTTTAAATTTAACTATGCAATTATTGTTACAAGTTTGTAATTACATTTGCGCACTCCCATGTGCAGGCTCTGCGTTGGAGTTCAGACCCTGTCCATCTGAAGGCATGGCAGCGTGGAAGGACAGGATACCCGCTGGTAGATGCAGCAATGAGACAGCTGTGGCAGACTGGCTGGATGAACAATTACATGAGACATGTGGTGGCCTCCTTCCTCATCGCTTATCTGCACATTCCCTGGCAGGAAGGGTACCGCTGGTTTCAAGTGAGACATACAGAAGACACCAAATTCTTACTTCCTTTTAATTATGAGGAAAGGCACAGTTGCAGAGAAAAGAAAGTATTTTGTGATATACACTTGCATTTCTGAGATTTAAACACGCAATTTGAGAAAAGAAGAATGTTAGAATTGTGAGATCCTTTAATAATAATTTTTGTAGTTTGAGGCATTTTTAAAAACCTTGTAAAAATCGTAGGCTGTTAAAAAGTGTCATATTTTTCTTCATTAAATAATCCATTAGCTCTCACTTGGGAGTGGATTGTTTTGACATTTTATCCAGTAAAAAAAGCTACCTAGCAACCAGCCAAAGTACCCTAAAAACTAAATAGCAACACCCAGGCAACCATCTGCAACACAGAAGCCCTGTGCCAACGAGTTCAGCATTTAAACACTGGGTTTCTGGTTTGTTGACTTTATCAGAAATGACCTGTAACCTCGACCTCAACACTCCTTCTACAGGATACGCTGGTAGATGCTGATGTTGCCATAGATGCTATGATGTGGCAGAATGGAGGAATGTGTGGACTGGATCACTGGAACTTTGTCATGCACCCTGTTGATGCAGCGCTGACCTGTGACCCCTATGGCGGCTTTGTGCGACAGTGGTGTCCTGAACTGAAAGCGCTTCCTGATGACCTCATCCATAAGCCCTGGAAGTGCCCAGCATCAATGCTGCGTAGAGCAGGTTTGTTATACTATCTACGTAATCTGTTCATGGTTATCATGGACTGAAATAGATTAAATAAAGTGTACTGCTGCTTCAAGGTCGATTTAAAGTTTTATATTTATAGTGGTCAAAGAACTGAAAATGCATGAGAATCCAGTAAAAATGCTGGTCAAGGGTTTATTGAAATGCAGATAAACTGAACATTTCCATGTGCCATTGTAGCATCGCACCGTTTTTTCTTTTCATGCTTTGCTCGGCCCATTTGAACAGTTATTTTTTAGCAGTTTTGGTTTGAAAGCATGCGAGTACAGAACTGTTGTTGTTTTTGCATTTAACTGCACTTAAAAAGTGATTAATGTTATAAAAAATCCTTACACACTCACTTTCTGTTCACAGGTGTGGTTTTAGGCAGCAACTACCCAGAGCGGATCATTACTGATCTCGAGGAGCGACGTGCACAGTCTCTACAGGATGTTGCATCAGTGAGAATGCGATTTAGGGAGTTTGTAGACCAGCGATCAGGCTGTGACATGGTACCTGTTCCTGCAAGGCTGGTGCAGGACGCTCTGGGTAGTATGGAGGATGTTGTGAGCCGTGAAGGAACCGGCTTTCTCCTCCCAGTCATCACCCGTATGGAGTTTAAACACCACTCAGAGGTTCCAGACAGCCAAGATAACCCGTACAACGCTGTGCTGAAGGGCTACGTCAGCCGCAAACGGGACGAAACCGTTGCCTTCCTAAATGAGCGAGACTTCACAGCCAGCGTGATGTTTGAGAGCGCACAACGTAGAGAGAGGGCAGAGAAGGACTGCCGTCTTCTGGAGGGTCTGCCTCAACCCACAGTCTCCCGCGGCCGGGCCAGACGTACCCCAACCAGAGATCCTTACAGCAAAGTGCCTGGAGGTGTCGCTGTTCCCCACAGATAACAGACTGACACATCGAAGCTGGAATACACTACACAACTTTGCACAAATTTTAAACCAATTTGCATGATGCGCCAACTCCAATCAGCCAGTCTGCAAATTTTTTAGCTTCAGACTAACATGTTTGATATTTTGAGCCAGTATGTTCAGCTTTTTATATTGACTATGGATGCAGCATTCATCTTTACAGAAATTTGACATGTTTTACTTTCCCTAAAATAATGACTTTGCAGACATTGGGTTTGTTTTTGTACATTTAAAAAGCAAGATTTCTAATGCAATAAAACCATTTGATGCAGATGTAGTGTTTTAAATAGTTGTTTAATGTTAATCACTTTAACTCTGGTATGAGTCCTTAAAACTAACACAGATTTCACCAGGTATTAATGGCTGTCCTCAGACTGGACATTGGGTGCCATTCATACTACCACATTTTATTTGTAGCTTATTGCAAGCAATGACACGTTTTTAAAGAAACAGTTTAACATCTAAAAAAGAGAGATGAAACTGTTACATAGAGTACATAAAGTAACTGGCTCAATCCAAACAGGTTTGCTTGTTGTTTTGCAAACCAAGTACATCATGTTGTGTCCATGTGGTGTCGGTGGATGGGAAAATGTAATTTAGGAGAACATCTAAACTAAATCAACTACTATAGACATTCCTTAATTGACTGTTTTAAAAATCCTCTCCTATATGCAACATGCCAGCAGCACACTCTAGTCCTCCATAGATTTGATGTATCTTTCATAAGCAGCTTCATCCATCAATCCATCCAATTCCTCAGGAATAGATACGGTCATCTTCATCAGCCAGCCTGTGAACAAAACACACACTTAATTAAGAATTTTTGTTGTTGAAGAAACCAACTCAACTACATTTTGGCTGGCTTGAGAGGAGGTACATCTTCATATTTTTTTATAATAATTTTGCAAAAAATGTCTCACCGTCTTTATAGCAAGATTTGTTGACCAGTCCTGGGGTGTCTGCCAAGGCGTCATTGACATCCGTCACCTCCCCAGTCAGAGGAGCGTACAATTCACTTGCTGCTTTAACACTTTCCAGAGCACCGAATTCATCTAAGGTACAGATATAATATATAAACAAACAAACAAAATAGTAATACATAAAAATTGCTCAATTTACTGCTAACAAAATAACTATATATATTTTTTATAAATAGCTGTATCCTACTGTGAATGTGCTCTTTACATAACTTTTTTCTTTCCAAAAATAGTATTTTTTTTTTTAGAGCAAGAATAGTTACCAGACTGTGATAACTTCGCACCAACTTCAGGGAGCCCACAGTAGACCACGTCCCCCAGTGCCTCCTGGGAACATTAAAAACCCATGACATTACATAGTCCAAAAACACCTCTTCCTCTAAAAACCAAGCTTTAATAACCAGTCTTACCTGTGCAAAGTTACTGATGCCCACTGTTGCCACACCGCTGTCCACGCGAACCCACTCGTGCTTGTCTGTGAACTTCAGCGCTGCAGAATCACAGAGAAACAGTAAAACAGCGTCGAGAGTAACATGTGCATGCAATATAGTTCATTACGAGTGTCATAGCGTTTGAAAATGACTGCAACCTCAATGAACAGACAGACAGATCTAAACTTTCACGCGAGTCGACTGTAAACATTCAGAAGTTTTAATACCTGCGCAAAATCGGGTGGTGGTGCTCAGGGGTCTTTTATAGCATGTCCTCGCCAGCAGTCTAGCTGGAGCCAGCGCGTTTCTGTTTGACAGTCGAGTCACAGAGGAGGTTAATCTAACAGGAGCACATCGTAATATTGTGCACATCGCCATTATTCCCCGCACGCAAACATTAATGGACACCGGCGCGCCTCGATGATGTCATTATTCGAATGGCCTATGCGCGCCAAAGCACTGCTTTGCTTTGACGTGTTGTGTGTTTTGGTTGGAGGGAAAATATCTATTTATAATTATTTATGTTTTAATAACAGCAGGAAATATATTTGATCTGGAATAAATCAGTTCACCATGAGCAGTGAATCCAAACAATAAATCAACTAAAAAAAGTTTACTTAAATGCGCCAATAACATTAAAATGGCAGAAATTTACTTAAAAAGTGCACCCTTTAAAACGAATAAATTGTAACCATTTAATATCCACAAAACTTTTCGATTAACGATTAGCTCAGTAAATACGCTCGCGATCCCAACAATATCAGCTCGAGCGCTTTCTGTGAGGAACTCTTAAAGTTACTATCATTATTTGTGCAGCATATTTCTATATCTCATTTCGCAAAAAAAGTGTTTATTTATCAAAAGAGGGGCACTAGTCTGGAGACTAAAAAAAACCTCCTTCCCCTTTAAAAAAAGGTCACTGAATGGTAACGTTAACGTAATCTTAAAATAACATTTGTAGGTTTGCTTTTTGCAACTCATCATCATTGTGACACTGAGCAATTCCATACCCTCATACTAGATAGGCCAACAGATTAAAATATAAAAATATAAATAATCATATCGACTGTTCTGTAAACCAAAGGGAAATTTAACTTTAAATTTAACTTGTGTTCGGAGTACTTCACCTGTTACTGGGACATCATCTGATCTATATGTCAATCCGTGCATCAGTTACCTGTTACCTGCGCGCAGGTGCGCTCCGTCCTCCTGATGCCGCAGGAGCGCGCAGGTACATCATCATCCTCTGACTGGACAGAAGATGGACGTTTATTCTTCACTACTCTGGGACAAATCACTTTAGTTTGTTAATCGCACCTGAACTTGATTAATCCTGTGATAATCTTTTTCTGAAGTAGAATTTCAGTGGATCCTTCTGAAATGAAACTAGTCATTTCTTGATCGTTGAAGGACGCCCGTCGCTCTGAGATGAACGAACAGCGGGACATTCAACTGTTTTCACTCTGTACACTTTTCATTTTCAAGCTATTTGTGCTTCAAGGTACGTATCATTTTTAATTTTGAATAATTTAGAATGTTTAGAAATCAATAATTTGAATATTGCAGTTGACCCTTTTTAAAAAATCTGTACAATCTTTTTTTATGAAATACTTTATTCTTTATTCCTACTACAGTGAAATTGTGATATTAATATTCACAATGATACTGATATTGTTTAAGTCATTATATATTTAACAAAATAACAAAAACATTTTAAAATGGCTTTTTGAAGGAGATTTAAAATTATTTTAATTGTATTTTGAAAAAAAAAAAAAAAAGGTTAACAAACAATGTTAAACAGTCGCTGTACCTTTTCAAAAGGTGCACCTTTTAAATGCATATAAGTAAGTCGCTTTGGAAAATAGTGTCTTCTAATTGGCTAAATGTAATACCTTTAAGGTACAAATATGGACTTTTTTGGTAAAAGTGTGTTTCTTCTAGTGACAGCTTTTGTACGTTTTTTTTCCCTGTGAGTTTTATTTTCTATTTTGGGTAACATTTATGTAAATTGTGAATTATAAATTACCTAAATTTATCTTAAGCTTAAAGAAATGTAAAAAAAAAAAAAAAACTTTTATGTGGTCTCCTTATTAAATAATTTACTAAATAAAGTTTTGTTTTGATCCTATGCTGTGTTTACACTCTAAACTTGGTTAATATGATATGCATGAGTTTTGTTTATGTAATTCTTCTTTTAACAGGATTTATTTGCCAGGAATCAAACTCAGAAAATAAACTACCCAGGTATGTGGTTTTAGACGTATCCTTACCTGTTGTTCTAATGCAGAGGACTTGGTGATGTGTATGATCATTATGGTTTTAGATATTTAAACATGTTGAGCATAGATTGCAGTTTGATTGCACCTTTAAAAACTGGTGAACCCTATCAAACATCCGCTATTACAAGGAGGTTTTGAGCAGAGAGACAGTGTCAAGTTCTACATGCAATCACTGATAAGATGTTAAGTGTTTGGTCTAATGTTTTGCAGTAACCATTAAACCCGTTCCTTGAGAATCATGCAGTCCATCAGCGTGACTGTGTCTGTATGGCATCTTAAGTGTTTCTGAACCTTTAGTCTCACAGTCGCCGCACTTTTAATACTGCTCTCTTTGTGCCACTTTTAAAAGGAGGGTTAATGCACTGCGGCAGAAACGGGATCTCTTCCGTGAAGAGGTGAGTATACCTAAGAGAAAGCGACAAGGGACAGAGTAACCACACACACACACTCACAAATACTGAGATACACTCTCAGTGCTGACAAAGCTGTCTTTGTGAAGTTTACACAAATGCTACAGCCACTGAAAGCTCCACTCCCAAATGTCTGCAGTGTGCAAAACCATGTGAAGGAATTCCAAGACAGGTTTACCAACATGGCTTAGTGGCTAGACATGGTACTGTTTCCACGATTAGCCAATAGGGCCACGCACTTAGCAAATTCTTAGTACTGTTTTTGTTCTGTGCAGACCCTTAGCACTGTGCTGTCTGATTCAGCTCTCCCTCGAAGAGTTCTACATAATTATACAGCGAGAGATGCATCAACAGGTATTTTGTTTACTTTGTACACACAAACTCATACGATTTGCAGAGATATGTACAGTTTCCCTTCACAGTTATGATTTTATATTTCAATAAACTAATGTTTCGTGAAGTTACGCCACTGTCAGCTTCATTGTGAGTTAAGCTTTAATGTTAATTTTACCGATTATGAATAATATTGATACGATAAAGGATTATGCGGGGTTATTATAGTAAACCGAAACCATTAAAAAATGTTAGTTGAAATAAAATTTTAAATAAAAATAAAAATAATCTGAAAGAAAATATTTAAAAAATATCTTAATAAAAACTATATAGACATTTAATTTCCCCAAAATTAGTTGCTAATAACAAAATTAAAAATCAAACTAAAATTAAAATAAAAAACTGAAAATACACAATTGATTTGAATGAAATATATACATACATATATAATATATATATGTGTGTGTTTGTAAGTATGATTTAAATTCTAATAGTAATCTCATGCTAAAATAACACTGGGAATAGGCATAAACTAGTGGTCAATTTAATGGTTAGAATTTTAAATGAATGAATTATATTCAAAACCAAATATATGGTCCTTTTAGGTTGCTTTAGACTGCCAAGGAAAATCAAAACTCTGTCACAACAAAAACACTGGAGCTATTCTTCAGCGCTTGGCCCATAATTTTAAGTTTCATATTAATGCTTTGTGATATGTACCCTTCTGTGTTTATTTGTGTTGTAGAATATTGTGGGTGTCTTAATGGTGGCTGGTGCCAGGAGGAAGGACGCTGTGATTGTGCTCAGTTCCAGGGTCTCGGGGATCGCTGTCAAATCAGTAAGAAGCAGACAATCAAGTTATAATAAAAATTCAAAATTTGTTTCTATGTAATTATAGTAAGGCACGGTCTGATATTATCATCTGCCACCCAGTGCTGACCATTAAATGTGGATGAAGGAACCCTGAATTTAATTACTAGAATTCAAGTGGCATTACTCATTGGTTCCAGTTAATCTACGTGACTATGTCTTACTGCATTTGGTAGCATTGGATTACACATGTTCTAGGAATAGATTGCTGGTCACAAAGAGCTCAGTATGTGTGTTTAATTAACCCCACACTATAAAGCCAGGCAGATGGTATGACCAACAGAATAACGGGTTACTACGTATACAGTGTTCAAATAAGCTATACTGATTACATGCCCAACGAGGCATTGATTACATAAGGCACAAATATTGAATTAAGTGGTTGAATAATCACTAACAAAAAAATGTTTCCACAGACATATTAAGCGCAAATGATTTCAACGTTGATAATAATCAGAAATGTTTCTTGACACACACATGAAAATCATGTGACTAGTTAAGCTTTGTCAGCACAAAAGAAACGAAGTTGTACAATTTCATAGGAGAACTTTTTATACTGTATTTCTAAACAAATATGCGATGAGCAAATGAGTCTTCTTCAAACCGGTGCATGTATTTGTGATCATTCAGTCCCAGAATTCTATAGTATCACAAAGATCTACCACCATAGGATTTTTTTTTGCAGATTTTTTTACAATTTTTTCTGTGTCAGTTCCCAACCATGGTCAGGACAGGGATGGGATTTGCCGTTCATGGGGTCAGCATCATTTTGAGACCTTTGATGGAATGTATTACTACTTCCCTGGAACCTGTTCGTATATCCTGGCCAAAGACTGCCATTCCACAGAGCCCCAGTATACAGTGTGGGTAAGTTACAGCTGCGATACATCTGTTGCTATGTATGTTTTTCTTCTTTTGCTAATAGGTTTCTCTTTGTCAGGTTCATAACAGTCGTTCATGTAGAGGTTCAATGTATTCATGTCCACGTGGTCTGAGTCTGTTCTTCCCAAATGAAGAGGAAATCTATATTAGTGGCTATCAGGTGCTAAAGGGAGGACATAGGTGAGTTTTAGCAAATGTTAGCAAAAACATTTTTAACAGTAGTGCTGGCGAAGAGAGAGAAATCATTTGATATGTTGTGTATGTTTTGTCAAAGGACATTCGAAACCTTGACCACTGTTGGTATTAAATAGGCAACGAACTGGATAAATACATTGTTGTGGGTTTGTCTGTTCATTTTATTCAGACTGAGTCTGCCACAGACAGTGCGTAATGTTTTCATTGAGCGCTTGGCTGACTATATCCTGGTGAAGAGCACGTTTGGCTTCTCTCTGGCGTGGGACGGGAGCTCTGGAGTCTACCTCAAAATGAGCGAAGCACACAAAGGAAGGCCTTGTGGTCTGTGTGGAAACTATAATGATGACGGATCGGATGATCTCAGCAGCAGCCGCGGTGAGACAAACAGGCCCAGACACAAACTCATCATCTCAGTCAGCAGCAAATTCAGGACAATTATATCAAAGCTGAGCAGAGTTGGATACTCTGTCTAAACACTGCCATTCCACTCTTGTCTATTTAGAGATGACTTGTAACATTTTAGTGGCAATTTAAATCTTAAGAAACAGGATTTGAATTTGAAGTGTATTATGGTGTCTTTAATCCTTTGCGTTTTGCGCTGTTAGGTGTAGTCTCTGACGACATCGCTGAATTTGGGAACAGCTGGGCAGTAGATTTGCCCCAAGAGAGACCCTGTCCTGAGGTTGATGATGATTTCGCTGGACCTTGCTCATCTGAGTCAGATATGGATGTAGGCTTTCACGCATTGCACTATGGGTTTGAACTGAGCTGAATGGGTCTTAGTATGTATGACAGCTTAAAAAGTTTTTAAGCTCAGAAAATGTATATTTTTGGTTATGTAACTGAAGATGTGTTTTGGCAACTTTGCCTGTTTGTGTGTTATCTGAGCAGGATGCCATTGAGAAGTGCAGTGCATTGCTTTTCTTTCCTTTCATCTCCTGCCATGAGAACATTGACCCAAATCCATTTGTCGCCAGCTGTGTTTCGGACATGTGTGTGTAAGTCAAGTGTGGTGCTTTTGTGTAAATGGTGTAACTGAAATTGAACCCTGCTAAAAAAAAAAACAAGATAAAGGTGGATTGCTGATCTTTGCTGGATCAAGCAGTACTGACTGGTCTCCCAGCCCGGACCAAACTGGTGTTTAGCTGCTGGTCTAAAAACACTTTAAAACCATCTAAACCGACATGCCTTACCAGATTTTGTTAGACTGAGAGATCACCTTAAGCCCGGCTCACACTCCGACTGTGTGAACATGATGAATTTGTCACACTGGGATCTCGGCGGAGTTTATGACATACAGAGGAAATCTCTAGCAATGATTCTGATCATGGCTTGTCTTGATTAACAAAGACAGTTTGATGTTCGTCATAGGAGAAGTCGCACTTTGTGCCAAATCTTCTGACACGGTCAGAATTATAGACTTGATCGCAACTACCATTAATGGACTAATGTAAAAACTACGATCAAAAAACTACAGATTTTAGCCTAGGGTTAGGCAAAGTGTTATTCAGTATTTTTGTTGTGTAATTTACAATGTATTAATAGTAAATCTCAGTTAACTTTTTTAGAAATGTTTAATTTCTTAAGTTTCTTAATATTAATTCCATTTATTTTTAATTCCATTTTACTGTTAGTAATTTGTCTAACATTAAGGGTTTTAATTAGAATAAGCATTTCTCTCTCTGTCCCCCTCTCCCTTCTTGAATATTTTTTCTCCCTAGCTTATTTCCAGCGTTCCACACCTCCCAATTCCAACGGGATTATGTTAATTATAGTAATGAAAATACCTTGCATATAGCAAAAGCCACATAAAGAGTGTATATATGTAGCCTACAGGTATGTGTGTTCATGCATGCGTTTGCTTGTATTAGAGTTTGTAAGATTCTGTGTGTGTGTATTGATTACAGTGGTGAAATGGCTGCTGGAGGTTATGAACAGAATCAGACTCAACTGTTGATTGAAGAGGTAGTGAGAGGATCAGGTTGCAAGAGCATGTTGAACTTGCAGCTGTAGTGCTCTTACAGTCTCATATCACCATACTGAAAGAATTGGCTTTCCCCCCAATGTTCTTTCTTAGAGCCATTTGGCTGTTTAGTGCTTATTAAACTCACATTTTTTAACATTTCTAGGTCAGATGATGAGGAGACATTTTGTCGGACTCTTGTCGAGTACACCAGGGCCTGTTCTCATGTGGGATACCCCGTCAGAGAATGGAGGGACAGTTTTCCTACATGCGGTCAGTTTCATGTCATTAAGGAAACACATGCCATAAACCTCGCAGGTTGTGATGGGAAATGTTTGTGTTTCAGCGGACGGATGTGAGGAAAGTTTTGTCCACAGGGACTGTATCAGCTGCTGCCCACCTACATGTACCTTTGAGAAAGAGTGTTTGGGAACCAATCTGCACTGTCTGGATGGATGCTACTGCCCAGATGGTACAGCGAGACCAATAATCAGTTGCTTAAATAGGCATTAAAAAATTGTAGTATTAGTGAATGTTTGCTATCCACAAATAAGCAACAGAGCACTTGAGAATGCATGTTACAGTTATATATTGAACATTTTAACTTTAGTGTGATTTTAGTGCCTTAACCACAGTAAACTTTTACTCAAGGCTCTCTTTCTGTCTGTCTATATCAGGTCTGATTTTACAGAACGGCACCTGTATAGCAGTGTCTCAGTGCCCCTGTGTGTACCATGGTACACCATATCCTCTTGGTCATGTATTGGAGCAGGGCTGCACTATCTGGTTAGAAACATCAAATCTTTACTCTTTTACACCTAAAACACCAAAACAAAACAAATAAATTGTTTTTATCTTTTGAACCCATAGTTAAACGTAATAGCTTATAATAAAATTCTGTTAACCTGATGAATCAATTAATGAATTAATCTACATTTTCAGTGTCTGTATGGGAGGAGTGTGGAACTGCACAGAGAACAATTGCACTGGTAAATAACATTTGTATACCCTAGTTATACAGAATAACACACAAAAAAACTATTTTAAGAATAGCACAATTTATGAGATATTATTACTATAATATTTTGATATAGCCTTCTATACTGAGACATTTGTTTTCTTTCTTTTTTTTTTCTTTTTTTTTTTTTATTACATTTTTTTCTTTTTTTTAAACCCCTAGCGGAATGCACAGTATTGGGTGACGCTCATGTGACCACTTTTGATGGGAGGATCTTCATGCACATGGGCTCTTGCCAATATGTGCTAGTGAAGAGCCGTGGCAGCACCAAGTTTACTGTGACTCTACAGTACACAGCCTGTGGAGAGGTAAGAAGAGTGTTTCTGGGTGCGTTTGGCATTAAGATGTTTTGTTTGGGTTTAATGGAGTCTCTCTCATCTCTCAGTCTCAGGAGCACTCTTGCATCCACTCAGTGGCTCTGGTGGTAGATGAAGATATCAGCAGGCAGGTCACTCTCACCAGAGAGGGGGAAGTTGTAATTGGGGCCAGTATGGCTGTCAATTTGCCTTACTCAGATGGTAAGGTTCTCAGTTTTATATCAGTATTGGGCCACTTTAATAGTAAATAGATAATTTTGAAGAAAACTAAACAGATCATATCAAGGACATGTAAAAAGCAATAAGTAGAGCAATAACTAAATGTACAAAATAATCAAAATTGTTACAATTACACATGTAAATATTTATTTTACTTGAACAAATATTGGATTAAATTGTGTTTGTGTTTGTTAGACGTGGTGAACGTTCGCCGGCTGACATCTTTGTTTGTGGGTCTGCGGTCTGTCTTTGGCCTGAGGTTTCAGTATGATTGGCATGGTGGGCGAATCTACCTTCAGCTAGAAAGCACCTGGATGGGCTCCACACTCGGCCTATGTGGAACCCTCAACGGAAACCTACGGGATGATTTCCTGTAAGACACGGAGGCTGGTCCTTTGAATTTACATTTAGCCATTTATAGAAAATAATATAATAACAGAATAGTAGTAATAATAGTAATAATTAATAAATTATATTATTAAATAGTAATAATCACAAAATAATTTCTTTTGGTTAAACATTTTAAATGTGTTTAACTCTTTGGGTTGCATAATGCAGACACTTTTATTAACATGAGTCTGTTCGATTCCCAGGGAGTGCATAAATTTATACCGTAAATGCGATGTTAAGTCATTTTTGAATCAAAGTGTCTGACAAATGCATTATCGTAAATGCTTGATGTGTTACTGTCCTCCAGTTCTCCTGCTGGAATGATTGAAGGAACCCCACAGCTGCACGTCAATGCCTGGAAAGTGACTTCAGCGTGCATAAGCCCTGTTAACATTCCTATTATAGACCCCTGTGAAATGAACCAACAAAATGGTACTTATGCTATCTCTTCGGTTGGGCCGAAAAATTAGCACTGAGGTCACAAAACATTTTTCTTTACTATGAGATTTTCTTCATATTACTTGTTTAATTTTTTATGTATGCGGGTCAAAGATGTTAAGGTGTCCGCATCAAAAGAAATCGAAAAAAGGGATTTTATGTCGGTAGAAAGCACATTACAAGGTTTTTGGAGAATAAAATGTCAAAATTTGGATTAAATGTTGTTACATTGTCATTCAGTGCAACACAATATTTATGTAAAAATTCAAACAACACGCTTATTCTGACTACATCTAAAAATATATAAAAGGAAACCAAAATCAAACTCTTTGTGTGTTGTTTCAGTGTTTTATGCTGCCCGGTGTGACGTGCTTTTGGAGGAAGTGTTTGCGGCATGCCATGCGTACGTTAGTCCCGGTGTGTACCACCAGCAGTGCCGTTACCAGGCCTGTCGGTGTGGCAGCACCTGCCTCTGCACTGCTCTGTCCCATTACGCATACGTCTGCAACAAGCATCATGTCACCATCAACTTCAGAGCACACGTCTCTGAGTGCGGTTCGTTGCTCATACCTACACCTCTCTGTCTGCATATCTGTCTATCTATCTGTCTGTTGCATGAGTATGTTTAGGAGGTCATTTGTCAATGCCTGTGTGTAGGTATGGTGTGTTTAGGAGGGATGATGTATCACCCGTGCACATCAGCATGTGGGAAGACGTGTCAGTCCGTCAGCAGTGGTGAAGTGTGTGATGGCGACTGTGCTGAAGGATGCAGCTGCACCGAGGGAACATTCTACGATCACACTCGCCAGCGCTGTGTGCCGCTGTATGTCTGAATACACCAAATGCCTTGTCATTTTGTAAACCACGTATCTTATAAAAGGACTTCTGACAGGGTCTTGTTTCCTTTCAGCTCTCAGTGTTACTGTTATTTCATGGGCTCAGTTTATCAGCCTGGTGAAGTGTCCTTCAGCTCATCTGGACCTTGGTGAGTGTGTGGACAATGAGGATTGCATTGTTGAACATGCATGGTCTCACGAGCGGAGTTTGAATTCTAAACACATCATATCCCAGTCTTGTGTTTTTTTATGTCAATGATATCGGCTTTGCTGTATTTTTGATCATATAAATGCAGGCTTGGTGAGCATAGGAAACGGATTATCCATACATAAGAATGTGTGCTATTTATCTATTTAACATGTTTATTTTTATCATTTATTTTGGATATTGCTGTTTTTGTTTTAATTTCATAATGATTTTTCTTTAGTCTCTGCAGAAACGGCCGTATGGAGTGTGTGCCTGAAGAGAGAGGTAAACTTCTTTGCTCCATTTCATCAGTCTTTTTGACCCTCTATTCACTTTCACCTCTATTTTTCCCGGGAAAAAACTGTTTTCATCTTAGAGGGTCAGCGGTACATTCCTCAGAGGTAGCGCATTGAGCAGGCTGAATGCTGGACAGATCTGAACCTCAGATACACATGCACAAAGAAAGAGGGAGACTTGGGGGTTGGAGATAGCAAATTCCACCTTTTTTTTATCTTTTTGACATTTTTCCAGACTTTTTCAAATGACAAAACACTAAGACATTGCTCATTTGCAAGATTTGGCTGTGATTTTAAAAGCTTCAGTAAAGTATTCAGGTATTAATGTGTCCATTTATGTTTTTCAGTTCAATTTATTTTAAGTTGAGTTGGTTGCATCATAATTATTAGTAGCGCAATCATCATTATTACCCATACTCATGAGTATGCATTTGAACACAGCCCTAACTCAAATGGCTGAACATTGGCACAAACCTCTCTCTTTTCATCACATTTTTTTTATTTATTTAATTTTTTAGAGCCTGAGAGAGGAGATTGTCCCAGTGGAAAAGTCTACTATAGCTGCAGGGGTCAGAGTGGGCGTGGACCTTCAGGTGTGGGCGTGGCCTGTGATCTGACCTGTCGAAACCTGATGCTGAACCTGACCTGCCCTCCCATGACCCCATGTGTACCAGGATGTGGATGTCCTGCTGGGTAATCGCTGTCGTCTTTACATTTGGAACAAATGTTTTGAAAAGAATGCATGTCTATTGACACCAGAGCATGTAATGTTACACCATCTTCTTCAATTGGTGCAGGCTAGTGGCTCATAATGGAGAATGCTATTACCCGGAAAACTGCCCCTGTGCGTGGCTCGGTCTAGAGTATCTCCCTGGAGAGTCTGTGGACACTCCATGCTACCGCTGGTCAGTTTGTTTAGTGTGCTCAGCTTCCATAATTCAAGGTCACTGTGATTTTGCCAAATAAGACATGATCCTGATCAATTCTGATTGGTTAACTTGAATGTTGTTTCAGGATCAACAAGGGTGTTGATCCAGAAATATCTTGTACGTGGTTAAATCACGCTCACCAGTTCTTCAATTAGTGGAAACTTGTTCAAACTACTATTTCCAAATTAAGAGTGTTGAAAGGGTTATATATGACAGAATATCTTTTAACTTTTAAAACGTGTCTCTTGCACCAAATCAGCATATTAGAATGATTTCTGGAGTAAGGATGCTGAAAAGTCAGTTTTGCATGACATTATGCATTTATATCAAATACATGCAGCCTTTATTGAGCATAAGATACTTCTTTCTATATATATTAAACATATATAACCAAAACTTTTAATATTTACTCGCAAAATAGATTACCATTACAAGTCAATACAAAAAATCCACTCCATGGTGCATTGTAACACAATTCAATTTATGGTTGGTAAAGGCTATGATTATAACTCTATTGCACATTTGATAGTTGATTTAATATACAGTAGATGAAACACAGGTATAAAATAATCAGAAAAGTCACTAATAAAAGGATCATATGGTACAGTATGTGTGTATACTTAAGTAACATTTCACTTGGTTTCTCTGGCTCTCTCCAGTGTGTGTCATCGTGGGTTCTTTAACTGCACATATTCGCCGTGTCCAGCAGTGTGCACCGTTTACAGCGACCGACATTACCACACATTTGATGGCCTGGAGTATGACTATGTCAGCGACTGCCAGGTCTTCCTGGTCAAGGTACTTCCTGAGTGTGCATGTTTGGGATTTTGGGTACCCTAGCAAAAAAAAAAAACAACAAAACTAATGCTGTGTAGTTGATGAGCAGATGTGTTGACCAGATTGACAATTCTCATATTTGTCTCTTTTAAAAATTAGAGACTTTGTTAAAAAGTTTAGGGTCAGTAGTAAATTGAGATAGAAATGTGCTGTAATCATTGTAAATGTCTTTAATGTTGCTTTTGATCAATTTAATGCATACAATAAATATCAACTGAATGCATTTAATATCATTAAGTATAATATATTTATATTTGTATATAATATAAAATACAAAATAATATATATGTATAATATGTAACTAGCATTTAAAATGATATGTTACAGGCTTTACTGTATATTACCCACCCTTCACTGTAGATATAACCATTGTTCATTTAAAAAACCCAGAGTTGTTGAATGTTTGACAATGGCTTCTGGACATCTATCTTGGTTATAGTGCTTTTTTTGTAATGCATATCTTTGTGTACGAGTGCTGTAAAACGGTGACGATCGTTTGCCTTGTGTGCTGGTCTAAGGACCAAGTGGAGAGGTGCTTACCAGTTTGCTTTCAACAAAGGGTGTGTTTCACCAGTTGAAAGTGTTGCACCTTTAAAACTGAATTTTTTTTTTTTTTTAACGAAGGGCCAAAGAGTGTGTGTGTGTGTGTGCTCTCACACGTTGCAGACTTCAGTAGGGATGGATAAAGTAGCAGGAAAAGAGATCTGCTTCTACCGCCACTAATCTTGGGAAAATCAGAGGGGATTTTTAATTAGAACAGGGCTGTGGTAATGGAGCCAGAGTTAATGTCAGTCCCAGCACAGAAACTCAGCAAAGAGCCGCACATAACAAAGAGCAATCTGTTCCCTATCAGCCTACGCAATGCAACCTGCTACTGGCCTTAATGACTGAGAAAGTGTGTATGCATGTGTGCGTCATTTGTGTGTGTGTGTGTATGCTTAAGATGCAGGTGAATAGACTTTGGTGTCTCCTAAAGGCCAGTGATTCTCTGAGGAGTCTACTGATCTACCCGGGGGACAGACTTTTCCATCACAACAAAAAGAAATGGCTTTAGTCACACACACACACACACACACACACACACTAACACACACACACACACACACACACACACACTAGGTTTCATTCCTTAAATTATGATAAAGCGATCACTGATTATTCAAATATGTGTCACTTTTCAATGTTAAATTACTTTGTTTTGTCTTATTTTATATGTATATATACAGATCTATTATTAAAACATTAATTGGTAGATTTCCAGAAGAGTGTAAACAAAGTGACTCTGTGTTTGTTTGAGAGGTCCGACATAACAGCTTCTTGCTCAACCAATGGGATGAGACGAAGTCTGTTATACTCATCAAGGCCGCATTTATTTGATTAAAAAAATACAGTAAAAACAGTAATATTCTGGAACATTTTTACAATTTATTACAAGTTTTTTTTATTTTAATATAAATTAAAATTAAATGTATTCTATTGAAGCAAATCTGAATTTTCAGCATCATTACTCCACTCTTCAGTGTCACATGATCCTTCAGAAATCATTCTAATATGCTGATTAGCTACACAAAAAACAATTCTGTGCTGGTTAGTGTTTTTTTGGGAAGGATGATTTTCCTTCAGAAAACGTTTAAAAGAGCTCAATTTTTTATAGATATCTTATTATACATGTCTATTTGATTAATTGAATGTATCCTTGCTGAATAAAAATATTAATTTCTTAAAAAATATCTTACTGGCCACATATTTTTTTTGCAGTTCTTTTAGATAGACGTCTGGTGGCACAAAAATCACACACTTAGTCTTTAAGGAAAGGTGTTGTTTTTTTTAAAGTAGAAACGCATCAATTGCATACCATAATTGCAACAATCTTGTATCTAAATATAGAGTGTTGGTGAGACGGAGGTGTCCATCATGGCTCAAAATAAAGATTGCTACGAAAGTGGCATTGTCTGCATGAAGTACCTGCTCATCTATGTTGGACTTACAAAAATCTACTTCAGTGACAACTCTGGTAAACCTGTGAGTAAAAGACATCTCCCATCCCATTTAGCTGATTAATGGCACACTTTCCGAAAGCATTTACCATAGTCTGAGCTGATTTTAATTGGTTTGTGTTTGCCCTTCAGAGCTCATCTACTGTTGTGGGAAGAGGATATGAGTTTCAGCTATGGGGTGCGGGATACTACACTGTGGTCCACTTTCCTGCTCAAGATCTGACCATATTATGGGACCGCAAGACCACTGTCCATATTCGTGCTGGACCCCAGTGGAAGGTCAGAATCATTCTCTTTGAATCAGCTGTATAATTGAATACTCTATAAATCACATTTTTTATTATAATTTGTTTTTAGGGTCAGATGAGTGGGTTGTGTGGAAACTTTGACATGACAACAGTTAACGACATGACGACAGCCGGACATATGGAGGTCAGTAACGCACAGGCCTTTGGAGACAGCTGGGCTGTTGGACAGGTAGGACACTTCAAGATACTAAATGTACACTACTGTTCAAACATTTGGAGTCAGTAAGATTTTTCTTTAAAATAAATTCTTTCTTTTTCAGCAAGAATACATTAAATTATTCAAAATCAATAGTAAAAATGTTCAAATATCAACAATAATAATAAATAAATCAAGAGTTTAAATCCTTTTGAATATAATAACTGTTTTCAAAACTGATATTAGTTCTTGAGCAGTAAATCTGCAAATTAGAATGATTTCTGAAGGATCATGTGACACTGAAGACTTTAAAACAAATCAAAATAGAAAGCATTTCAAGTGTTAAAAATAGAGAATTATTTGAAATGAAGAGTGTAAAATCATAGTAAACTGTGCTGTGCACTAGAGTTACACCTAGACTGACTAAACAGCTTTTATGTGTTTATTTGTGTGCAGTGTGAGAGCGACTTTGTAGTTCGCAGACCGTGCGAAGGAGATCTCAGTCGGCAGCCGTATGCTAAGCGGGAGTGTGGCCTTCTCTACAGTGACGTATTTGCTCCATGTCACAATGTGGTGAGCAGCTCTCCTCTGGGGTTTAACAGCACATTTGGCCTACAGATAAAAAGGCCACGTCTTACCCACAGCCACACACAGGCTGGAAGACGGCATCAGAAAGACAGACACACTGTCTGCGACGAACCATCTGATAGAAGGGTTAAGATGGTTTGCCGTTCACAATCTGGCCACTAGGGGGCTGTAAAGGTTTGAAAAGCTAGAACATTCCACCATCAACACATTCAGGTGGAAGTCGATAGTCCTGAGTGTGTGTTGCATAACCAATTGTGTGTTTGTGACAGGCTAATTGGGATTTTAGGGATCCATGTATTGTGTGTAACTAATCCTTGTGGTCCCCCAGGTGGACGTGACCTGGTTTTATAAGAACTGTCTGACGGACACCTGCAACTGCAACCGTGGGGGTGACTGTGAATGTCTGTGCACCAGCATTGCAGCATACGCCCACAAATGCTGTCAAAATGGTGTCACGGTGAACTGGAGATCTCCCACCGTGTGCCGTGAGTGCAAACACACACATGAGGAAGCAAATGAACTTTTGACCCGTTTGTGCTTGTCTGTCATTGAGGTTAATAGGTCAAAGACGAAAAGGAGTTTTCAAGCATAAACCATTAAATTAGAATGTGTGCTGTTTCATTTTATTTTTATCTGAGCCAATAATAATGACTGTCATTCAGTATAACAATAACTCCAGAATACCAGAAAATCTTGTCATGCATATTTAGAACCAGAATCATTAAAAGAATCACATTGCAGCCCTCAAAAATTAATAAATTGTCATTTATCATACAAACCACTAGGTTTTACCCATTTGTCAGCTGTTGATCATTTAAAATATAATGAAATTTAGTATGATCACATTTTGTTTTATATATTTTAACAAGTACATATTATTACATTTTTAAATAATTATGTAGCTGTTGCGTTGATTGACGATGGAATTTTATTTCGCCCATATTTTGACATTTTATGTTCTCAAAAATTACTACAAGTGAAAAATAAATATACTTAAATGTAACCGAATTACATTCATTTAATTCTCAGTATACTACAAAAACATTTTCATATTTATGTGCTTAATAAAATGCCATGCAATTGTATTTTAGTGTACTAAACTGGTATGCTTAAAGTCTGCTGAATTGGAACAACTCATTTTGTACTTAATGCACTTTAATTGTGCAGAAGTAGTCCAATTAAAGACATACTTAGTATATTAGATTGTGCTTAAGTGGAACTGTTGCATATACTTTAGATACACTTTAAATATTTTGCATTTAAAGGGCAATACTACACAATCCTCATTAAAAGTTGCATTAACACACATTTTAGGCTCATTAATAAATACTTTTTTGCTAGAGAAAATTTTGTCAATAATCAAGTGTTAATTTTGGGACGGAGTAACCCTTTAAAGTAGACACTTACTTGCATTTAAGATGCTTTCTATTTATAGAAAATAACCTTTTTAAATTTAATTTGATAAGGACACCAAAATGAGATGTCTTGTTTTCAGCCCTAATACCCCAAGACAAACTAACATTCCTAATGCAAAACCAACCCTGCGTTTCATTTTTATATACTTTTTCAAAACAGCTCCTCTTTGGTGTCAGGATCAGTTTATATAATCAGACTTTGATATCGTATTCTGTTTCAGTTGCAGATTAAAAAAAGTTAAATGCGCAGCTAATGCTGTTTCGTGTTGCTTTTTAAGCTGGTAATGCTGAAATAATGCATGCAAACTCATAATACTACATGATTGTGGCTAATATAAATATATTTCTTTTAACAGCATATGATTGTGAATATTACAACCAAGGTAAGAATGATTTATTCTGTTTATTTGCCTAGAATATTTCTGTAAGCACCAGAAGATCTTGGCGCTAACCTTTTTATTTACGTATGGTTGTTTAGAGTTGGGAGAGGGTCCGTTTACTCTGTCCAGCGCAGAGCAGAATGACTCTGCATGTGTGTTTGGGGCAAATGTGAGCAGCGGTGAAGTGTTTCCCCTTCTGAGGACCAATGCTCAACCCAGCACCATTTTCCACTTCATGATCACTACTGGATTATATAAGGACCGAGCTTCTAGTAAGCACATGCTCTTGACTTCAACATCAAAACAAATGAAAGGAATTGCAGAAGAAAAGGTTTCACTTTATTGGATAGTCCAAATAACTTGTAACTACATGTCAACTACATTTCAACTAACTCTCATTCATTTGCAGCTACATGTCTACTAGCTCTCAGAGTAGACTGTTTTAGGGTTAGTAGAATAAGTTGACGTATGTAGTATGTAGTATGTATGTATGTAAGTATGTAAGTATGTTGTGGACCCATCTGTAATGATTCAACTGGAGGCGAGCGTAGTGAGAACCCAAGTGCAGATTTGTGATTCAAATAATTGAATAATAATTATCATTAAATGTTTAGATCTTTTTTTTACATTACAATCGTATCGTTTTTGATTTATCGATTTATTTTGTTATTAATAATTTATATAATATTAATAATAAAAGTAATTAAAATTATCACCTAGCTTTTTGCATGGTTTATCTCTAGCATTAACTGTATCTTTAGGCTGAATAGCAGCAAGCAGCATCCACTAATGTTGTATTTTTTTTTATTTTGCACTGTTTCAGGACTACCTGTTGTTTCACTGGAGTCTGCCGAGAGGCCTAACTACTTTCTCTGTGTTACTGGGAACCGTGGCTTACGTTTGGAACACTGGCAGCCTGGGGAAGAGTTCAGACGGAGAGCGACTTTTATCCACCACCAGGGCCTGTGGTTACCTGGGAGGTCGTCCTTTGAGTTGCACAGTCAGAAGGGTGTCTTCCTCACTCTCTCTCATACACACACACGTGTTCAGAACTACGACCATTCATACACCTTCAAAATCAGCAGCAGTTTTATTATTGAGGGTAAGACCGGTCTGCAAATATCTATATATCAGATATGCTGTGCAAATATAAAATGTGTTATCATCAGGCCCATATTACCTACACTGATTGTGGAATGAATATAAATATAGTGCAGGTTATTAAAGGGAGCAGGCACACTTATTGGAAATGTGGAGTTGTGTTGGTGCATGTCATAAACTCATATTACACTCAGAAAGCTCCTATAAAACAACAAGCTTACCAACCTCATTTGCAGTGCTTCCTGTAATGTCTCTAACATTTATGATGGCTGTGTTCCTGCATTTTAGAGAGCAGTTTTGTGATCCCCTACCGCTTGATGTGCGAGTGGAAGTATCATGCATGTGCCAGTCCATGTGTGAAAACATGCAACGACCCTGATGCCATGCGCTGCCAGTTTTTACCTCCGTAAGATCATGTGCATATACTAATGCAATAATATAAAAGGTGCTTGGCAGGTATTATTCACTGTCATGTTTCACTTCTAAATCAAAAAGGAAGATATTTAAGAAAACAAAGTCTTAAAGACTAGGGGGTGGGGTCTCAACATGACAAAAAATAGACAAAGAAAAAAGATTTAAATGAGTAAATTATGAATATGTTACACAAGTCAAACTAATCTAATTTAAAATGCATAACTGTATGTTATGCCCCCTTTAAGAGTTTTGCTCTGTGACATTATCATAGCACTTAATCCCTTAAAGTCACGTAATAAACAATGTTTATCATGAAAATCATGTCACAATGTTAAATAGGCTACATGTTCTTTATCCAAATCTGTTCACTGTCTTACTGTTGTTTAGGGTTGAAGGTTGTTTTCCACGTTGTCCCAAGTCTATGCTGTTAGATGAAGTGACCAGGCGGTGTGTTTACAAAGAAGACTGTACGTGTGAAACCATCATTCGCATCACTGTCATCATTCTCCTTGTATTTCTGCACACTGTTAAATTTGTTCTAGCACCTGTGTTGTTTGTGATGTAATTGCAGGTGTGATGCTATCCCCAACCCCGACTCCTTACATGTTTGTGACCCGATTAAACAGAACCACAGCGGCTCCAACCTCTGCTCCTACAACTACAACCACAACAACTCCCTCCACCACTACGGCAACACCAAGCACCTCTCCGAGCACAACTGCCAGTACTCCAATCATAACTACACCTTTGGAAGCAAAGGATTTAATTGGCAGCCCAACTACACCCACATTACCACCTACCACAGTCTCCTCAACTTTGGCCACCACCACCACCACCTCCTCCACTGAAAATCCAACAACTCCCTCTCCACCAACCACAGAACCCCCTCTAACCAGCACTGCCCCGTCCACTACAGAGCCAATAACAACAGTTTTAACCACTATGTTATCTACCTCGACCACAGAGGTGCCAACCACACCTGAGCCCACCACTGAACCAGAGACAACATCTACAACCACCACCATCCCACCTGTTACAACCACCACTGTCATTACAACACAGAGCACAACATCAGAACCGACCTCAACAACCATCACCACAGAGACAACATCTGTCTCCACGACAACCGAGGAGCCTTCGACTACCACAGCAGCCGCACCAACAACCTCTGAGATACTGCCTTCACCTTCCCCTTCACCTGAGACAGCAGGAATAACAACAGTGCTTCCTCCGTTCCTTCTACCCACAGGGCCCTGTACGGTAAGACTTTGTATGTGAGGGTTGGTCATTCTTATTAAACATTTCAAATGTATTGTATCTAGTGGTATTCTTGGTCAAATATAATTTAAATATGGAAGTTTTGTTAATGTTGTAAGATTAAACATTGAATAAGAGACATAACACAAACTCATCTTTCTAGTGTTGTCATTGTTAACTAAACTACTGTATAAGAATCTAATAAAGCTGAAATAAAACCTCATAAACTAAAAGAGAAAAAATTTAATAAAATACAAAACTAATAAAAAATATAGCTGCAAGAAGAAATTATGGGGAACTCAAGCAGATAAATCAGGAGCTAAGCATGACATGGAGCATCAGACCAAATCCAACAAAGAGTTATAAAAACAATTTTAGGATCATTGTGATTTAAACAGCAAAACAATCATAAATACAGCCTCTAATAATGGGATAAAATGGCTTACACTTTTGACCACAAGTAGACCACAGGTTTTGAGTACTTTCAGGTCATGGTCTTGATGGTACATACAAAGTTTCATAAAGATACACCAATGCATTGGTAAAATATAGCATTTTACATCACAATACTCCATTGTAGTCAATGGCAATTTCATGTTTTGTTCAAGTATAGCGACATTAATTGGTGCAATCCTACCAAATTTTGCACGTGTCATTAGAGTGTGCCCATGCATAAGTGTCTCAAATTTGGTGAAAATATCTCATTTCGTTTTGGAGTTACAGGCATTTTTGTTCAAAAGAAGAGAAAAAATGACTGACTTCTGACTTTGTTTGCATTTTTGTGCCACATTCTATCATAATTTTGGTAATTGGGTATTGGTGTTTAGCCGGCACGCTATGTTTCCGAATTTCCTATGGTGGTTTTGTGTCAATCGGAGTAACAGAGTAACGGAGTAATTTTTTAAGCGCTAAAATGCAACGCTGCACAAACATGACATGTTTGGTATCGCTGGACTCGGGAATGATTCTAAAAAGGTGACTCCCACGAGAATAAATCGAACACACCATGCGAGTATTAAATTTTTACCACTAGGTGGCGCTGACTCTGAACTTTTCAGACTCCTTCAGATGCTTCAGGTGCTGAACATTTTTGTAATAACTTTCGAAAAAATAGGCTAATGCGTTCTTAAGAGACAGCAATTTAGAACAAAATTGGCTTTGACTTGACTTGACTTCCATAACGTTTTGCCAGCATGGTCTAAAGATGTTCTGGATCAATTTTTGTGACAATTGGTGCAACGGCCTAGGACGAGTTCGAAAAAGCAGGTTTTATGAACAATTGAGAATAGAAAAAAAAAAAAAAAAACCGTATGATTTTTTAAATATGGAGCTCTTTTCAACAAGGATTGTGTGGCGTACGTTTTCAAACATTATTAGCATAAATCTTTTGAATGTTTTGGACAGTTGGTGGCGCTAGAGAGTTTGAGTTAGAGACTCCAAACTTGCTATGGTTAATTTTAGGACTGTCCTCTATCAGTGTGCAAAATTATACAACTTTCCTGCAAACCGTTCTATGGGCTGCCATACACTTGCAGCGGAAGAGGAAGAAGAAAAAGTAGAAGGAGAATAATAATAACGCCAACAGATACAATCAGTGCTTGGCCCCTAATGACAATAGCTCAAAACAAAATTAGTCAAACTTAAAATTAAAATATGAAAACTTCAGTATTCATTTTTATCTTTACATTTGAAGTAAGTATTTAAATAATACTAAAATCACACTGTTGCATGCGACTGGAAACTTTGTGGCCAATGTAGTTAAATCACTGAACGAAAAATTCTGTGATTCTGAAGTGGTTCTGAAGACGTCTTATTAATAAATTACTAACAACACATAAATCAGTCTTGATTTCATGTGTTGAATTTGTTTGAATTGGTTTAATAACTCACTAACTGAACCAGAGAATTGCTTGTTGACTCACTCCTCATTAAAATGACTGAATTAAAGCTGTCCACCTAAGACTCGTTAGACTTAATTGGGTGTAATTAGTCAGTGATTGTTCAGCTTGCAGATAAAGATTAAGAATCAGAGAATTGTTCAGGAGTCAGAAATAGCTTTATTGCAAAGTGTTTGCACATACAGTACAAGGAATTTGTTTTAGTGTCTCAAGCTTCCTGTACACATAGACATTGTGAATAAAATACACATATGTATAAATATAAATAAACCACACTAAAAAATGAATAAGTATGTACATGTATGCTATAGATAAAATACAATATGAAGAGAATAAAATAAAATCCTATTCCTAATATGTTTGAGTGTTCTAAGGAAAATATGTTTTGCCTCTGATGTGTCAGTGATGGATTCAGGAGTGAGAGTGAGAGTTGACGTCTCCCATTTCCCTCCCTGACCTGGGTACCTCTCTGATGCATTTACACACACGCTCATAAATATTCACATCTTCAAGATTAGTCGGTAATCCACATAGGGTGAACATTACTTCCAGTCTTAACTCCTTGTTCTTGAGTCATTCCTGTCCAGTGGCCAAGATCTTGATGTCCTGAGAGAAGAATCAGTTTGAGTTAAGATGCAGGACAGTGAATAATTGATGAATCTGTCATAATTTGACACAAGAACAGGCATCTGAAAGAGAGCTAATCAATGCATGCTACCTGAAATAATCCCAGGGTGCCTTTATATAGTTTTTGGTGGTGGAAGGGTTTATGTGCTGTCTGTCTCATTAATGTCCCTGTTTTGTATCCTTACAGCCTCCATATTCATTACGTGTGGATGAGTGCAGCGAGTACATCTGTGTTAATGGGCAGCTGATGCTGCATAATTCCTCTCAGCACTGTAGATACAACATCAGCCAGCCACAGTGCAACCTGCTGGGCACACCGATCCAGATCAACACAGACCCCTGCTGCCCACTGTGGCAGTGCCCATGTAAGACAAACACACAGATTTGCTCTAGCTAGGAGGTGTTTATAGCTGTGGTACTGTAGTATTATTTACTGTATGTACTAGTATTTATTGATAATTTAAAAAAGCTTTTATTTTTTTATATTTATATTTTTAGTTTTCTTTTTCATTTTAATTTATTTTTAATATGTGACCCTGGACCACAAAACCAGTCATAATCATTAGTTTCCTGAAATTGAGATTTATACATCACCCAAAAGCTGAAGGAATATTGATATATGGTTTGTTAGATTAGGATAATATTTTGCCGAGATAAAACTATTGAAAATCTGGATTCTGAAAAAAAAAAAAAAAAAAAAAAAAAAAAAATTAAAAACTGAGAAAATCACCTTTAAAGTTGTGCAAATCAAGTTCTTAGCAATGCATATTACTAATCAAGAATTTAGTTTTTGTATATTTATGGTAGGAAATGTATAAAATATTTTCATGGAACATGATCTTTACTTAATATCCTAATCAATTTAGGCAATAAAATAAAAACCTATGGATATTGGATTGGATTTTTGGATATTGTTACAAATATACCCCAGCAACTTCAGACTGTGTTTGTGCTCCGGGGTCACAAATATGTTTCTACAGTATATAGATTTAATTTATTTTCAGATAGTTGCAAAGGCAACATTTCAAATTTTCACTTTATTTATTATAACATTTTTTGATCCCACCAATAATGAAAAAGTATTAGTTCTGTCGACCGATTAATCACATCCAAAATAAATATTCTGGTTTACATAATATATCTGTGTGTACTATGCATATTTAAACGTGTACTGTATGTATAAAGACACACACATAGTGTATATCTTGAAAATATTTACATGTGTGTACAGTTATATATTCATATTCTTTTATATATTAATATTTTATATTGTATATAAATACATTTAATATATTAATATAAAATACATACATGCATGTGTTTGTATGTGTATATATACATTTAAAAAAAATATATGTATAAATATATATATACACACACATTATACAAACAGATTTTTATTTTTATTTTGGATGCGATTAATCGTTTAATAGCACTACTTATTATATACCAAGGGGAGGGTGAAGGCAATACTGACACTTATTATATAACACAATATATAGTTTTAAAAAGAATTCTAAATTAATAAGAGTATCCGCATCTATAATGATAATTACACAAATATATGATATAAGGATGTAATTGGAAAGACCAGTCAGTCTGCATCTTGCTATAAAGAGCTCAAGCACTTACACTGGCAGAACATTACAGGACGGAACATTATTGTGCACTCTAATAAAGAAAATGTTTTTCATCTAACATGAAAGCAATTTGTTATAGTTTTTTGTTAAAGTGTTCCTTAAAACCTGTTTGCCTTTGTTTGTATGCTGTCAGGTCGCTGCTCTATAATCTCTGACCTGCGTGTGATTACGTTTGATGGGAATAATGTGGCTCTGTATGATATCGGTTCGTACATTCTGGTCCACCTGCCCAGAGAGAAAATAGTCGGCCACATTGAGAAATGCCCAACCAGTGAGGTAAATCAATGCAAATACTCTACCGTGGAAAAATATGCTGTCTTACATATATGTTTTTGAAATTTTGATGAAATGTTTGACTTTTGCTTCCAGAGTGTGAACTACATCAGAAGACCTGTGAGTGTGTTATTAGCTTATTTATGTATTATTGTAACCGTCTTAATGAGGATCACAAGTTCTTTTACTTACCCTCTTCCCATTAGACTCCCACCGGTGGAACCTCTGGACTGTGTTTCAAGAAGCTGAACATTACATTACAATCATACAGAATTATGGTCAACCGCTTGGACCGGAAGGTGGTACCTGCAGGATGTGACCTGTTTTGTCATGAAGTTATACTGTTCTAAACACAACAAAATGCTAAGATGTATTTTTAGTAGCTATTATTTCAGCAGCCATTAAATGATCAAAATAATTAGCGCTGTCAAAAGATTAACTGCATCCAAAATAGAAGTTTTTGTTTAAATAATATATGTGTATGTACTGTGTATATTTATTAAGTATATATAAATATAAATGCATGCATATTTTTGAGATTTTTTTATATATTAAATATATATATATATATATAATATAAGTATACAAATATATATACATGTAAATATTTTTTAAATATATGCAGTATGTCTGTGTATTTGAATATACATAATACATATACACAAAACACATACATACAGTATATAAACAACATCCTGTAAAAAAAGCAAAAGGAATTCTAAAGTCAAAATGAATGTATAATTCATGTATCTTGTGTCTCCATTTAATCGTGGCCCATAAAAGTGATTTATGTTGTTGAGTAACTGTGGTTTGATTTAACACAGGTGTCAGTGAATCAGATCACGGCACGGCTTCCTCTCACAAGGCAGAGCCTCCATATTGATGACACCGGGACCATGTATATCATTAATACACCTGGTGGGATCAACATAAAGTGGTACCACAGCACTGGCATCATGGTCCTACAGTACACGGCTCCTGATAACACCTCCACTAGGGGGCTCTGTGGTCAGTATGTTGTACTTGCACTTTGTAGACAGCTGTGACTCAAATACGTCTCGGTTTGCTTCCTTAATCAATGTCTGTGATCTTATGAACTAATGCATGCTTGTGCTAAAGAGGAAAAATCCTATTACGACCTTTCATCAAATGTAAACCTTTCTGCTGATGTAATCAGGTTTCATGGGTGGGGAAAATATTTGTAAGCAATAATATAATATCCTACTTTTCATAGTATGTCAAAACCCAGATAAATGCATGGATATTCATTTCGAAATATGTCACATTGTACAAGAAAATGTCTTTATTCATGCTGCTTTTAATCGTTTAACAGACTACGCTTATTTGTGGTCATGTAAGTGTGCTTGATGTATTTTGTTTTCCTTGACAGGATGTTGTGATGGTAATCCAGCTGATGACCTGCGGCTGCCCAACGGTACAGTGGTCCGGGATATTGAGGACATCCCAGTATTTCTGCACGGATGGATGGTGGATACGTCAGAGGATACAGATTACTTCCGCAGAGTGGGAGACAACTGCACCACCGGAAACTGCTCCAAATGTTTCACCATGCTCAACCAGAGACCTTTCTCTAAATGTCACCACAAGGTACTACACACAAGCATACATATTCATGTGCAGCCAACCTGTTTACTTTTAATAGATACTATTGATCAGCATTAACAATAAGCTCTTAGTTAGCTTGTTTAAATAATTAAATAAGAATAACATTTTCATCATAAATAATTTGGCCCATACACTCTTTTTAGATTTTACACTTTGTCCTCTCATTTTCAGCTATGTTGTTATTGGTGAGTAAGGGTTAGACTATTGCAAAAAGTTATTTAGAGTAATTTCATCCCCACAGGCTTGTAAATGTTCATACTGACCCTAAATGTGATTATTTTATATTGTATTATTCTTCCAAATGTTGTTTTGAAGGTTTCTCCAGAACACTTTTGTGATAAGATATGGGCTGGTGACCTACATTATAAAGAGCACGAGTGTGACTTCCTGGCTGCTTATGTGGCCATTTGCTACACCCATCAGATCTGTTTCAGCTGGAGGAAGAGCAACTTCTGCCGTGAGTGTGTTTACAGATACTGTTTGGACGCATTTTGCTTAGATGCTTATTTTTTGACTGGTAGCATATTTGTATGTGTTTGTACGTGCAGCACTCAAATGTCCTCCTGGTAAAGAATATAAACCCTGTGTGAACACATGTAAGACTCGGACGTGTCAAAACCGAGATTACTATGAGGAGAGCACCTGTTCTTCTATCAGAGAGGAGTGCGTTTGCAAAAGCGGTTCCATCCTGCACCGAGCGGACTCTGCCTTCTGTGTCACCGAGGACCAGTGCGGTGAGAATGCCACACCATGTGTTTGCTCGCATGAGCAATAAAGTGCTGTTGTGATTATGGCCTGTTTTTTCCATGTGATCAGTGTGTACGGATAACGACGGTGCTCCCCGTGCCCCGGGTGAGGTGTGGAACGGCTCTCTGCGGGGCTGCTGTCTGTTCAAGTGCCTGGAGAACGGGAGTGTGGTTCCTGTGGAACCCGAGTGCAGTTATGAACCTTCTCCGCTGTGTGAGAGAGAGGGGGAGTATGCAGTCGATGTTTTGGAGGAAGGAGTCTGCTGTCCTAAGAAGATTTGTGGTAAAAAAAAAACACTCACACATGGATGTTTAATTCACAAATCCATCAGAAATATGACATCCTGGATCATGTGACACTAAACACTGGAGTAATGATGCTTAAAAATCAGCTTTGCATCATATGAATTTGTTACATTTTAAAATGAATTACTAAAGAAAGTTGTTTAAAAGTGCAGTAATATATTGGTGTTTTTATTGTATCAAATAAATGCAGTCTTGGTGAGCATAAGTAACTAAAAGTAGACAAACATCTTATATACACGCGAAACATTTCGATTTTTATAAATGTGTTAATTCTTTTTATTTACCTTGAAAATGTCCTTAGATGCCGATATGGCACAAAACATCCAAATAAAGAATGAAACAAATCAGATACGTAAGGTAAAAATGTACAGTGTTCTCAAGAAAATATTGCTTGACTGATGCTTGTCTTTGTGTGTAGAATGTAACCTCACCATCTGTCAGAGTGAGGTGCCCAGCTGTGAGAATGGAGACAAGCTGGTGATTGGCTACAGCGCTCTGTCCTGCTGTCCTGAATACAGATGTGGTAAGAACTCATGTAATCCTTACTCTGATTGGCTGTTTACTTGGACGGTGAATGAAGGTCAGACGTCTGATTGGTCTCTCTCAGATTGTGATCCGCTGGCATGTCAGAGTGTTCCCGCCCCAATCTGCAGAGAAGATCAATTCCTGGTGGAGGTCAGAGGGTCGCACGCTTGCTGCTACAGCTACATGTGTGGTAATAATAATATATGATAATATATACCACAGCTGACATTCTCATCTGTTCACAGTGCATTCAACTCATAATGCATTCGACTTTCTATTAAATTATAATTGATAATAAAATAGTAATTATCAGAAGGTTGTGTTTTTTTAGTATTTAATTATACTGGGACACATACAGTGTATATATTTATAATTGTAGATAAAACACATATATATTAAATTATGTATAATACTTTAAACTATGCATTAAAATGTAAAACATATTTACATAAGATACTCTTATATGTAGTGATAGTATTAATGTGAAAATATTTTGCAGTGTGCGAGTCCTGTATTGACCCTGTACCAGTGTGTCTGCCTGGAGAGATACTGGCCGTGGATGTGAACACCACTAATCACTGCTGTCCACAGTATCATTGTGGTAGTTATAACAAACACAATTTTTGTAAATGTGACGTGTTTAAAAGCTGTGACGTGACGTGACGTGTTTAAAAGCTGTGTCTCGCTCTTTCAGTTTGTGATATGAGTCTGTGTCCTGAGCCCAGTGTGAGTTGTGCTCTTGGAGCTGTGCTGGTGAAGAGCCCCGTGCCGAACAGCTGCTGTCCAGAGACACACTGCGGTACTGTGCACATGAGATATCTAAACAATGACTTCCCTGTGACTTCTTTTTGTTTTTAAGATTAACTCTAAGATAAGCTCTATGCAATCTTGCAAACACTATGGGCACAGGATGTGCACCAAAGCAAAAGCAAACTTCGTCCAACCAATCAGGAAAAGGAGGTGGGGTTTAATGCGCATTAAACAGCGCCTCTTCTTGCCGATTGGTTGGCCGAAGTTTGTTTTTGTTGTGGTGCCCATAGTGTTTGTTTTGGTACTGCAGCCTCTGTGTTGTCTTTCGAGACCGGGTTTTTTCCCATTGTATTCAGAGGGCAGCAAGACGATCAAGGGGTGATGCATACGGTTTAAGTTAAAAATGAAATCGAGCTAAAATCCTGCAACATTACATAGAGCACTATACTCACTACAGAATAACCATTACTCAAATCCTTAAATTCTCCTTTTGACATTTTAGAAGGCGTTATTTTGTCTCTTTATTTATTCCTTTTGTGAAAATGTATTATTTTTTGTTTATTTAGAAATCTTCTGTGGACATTTTTTCAACAGTTCTCTCCTAAACGAAGCTAAACTAAAACATGCACAAGCACACAGATACAGAAATATTACACTAAAAGTAACATGCTATAGGTATGTGTTTAGGCATGAGTATAGTGTCAATTGCAATTTTTAAGAAATGTAATTAATATTATGATTTAGCAAGGATGCAAAAATTGCTCCAAAGTGACAGTAAAGATATTTGTAAATGTTCTAATTATCAAAAAATAATGAAACTATTTTCAGCAAATCAGTGATAATTTGATGATGCTGAAATTTCAGCGTTGCATCACAGGAATTAATCATGTTTTGAAGTATATTACAATAGAAAACAATGATCATATTTCACTATATTACTGTTTTGAGAAATAAATCCAACCTTGGTAAGCAATAAAATTAAAACTTCTTATGTAGTTTATGTTATGCCATCACTTTACCATGGTATTGCCATGCAAGTATTCTTTGTATGCTTACGGTTTTATTTGTAACATTTGTTGTTTTTAGAATGTCAGTGTCACAACGTTACACTTCCTGTCTGCACTGCGGTAAGTGTTTTAAAATGTATTCTGTGTGTGTGAGGACTGTGCATTTTGTTGCCATAGTGAATTCTCCTCTTACCACGGTGTTATACCGTGACGTTTGTGTTAAAGGGTGAAATGAGAGTGGAGGAACCAGACCCCGGCGGCCCGTGTGGATGCCCACTCTATCACTGCAGTAAGACTCGTACGAACACCAACACACTCCAAATGCCACGCTATTCAATGAAAGTGCTTGTTCATGTGTCTCTGTCTGTATGTGTGTGTAGAGAAGGCAGAAGTGTGTCTGTTTCAGGGCGTGACGATACTGAACCCGGGCCAGTCTATGGTGCAATACTTTGAGGGGGAACTGTGTTACACCGTTCTGTGTCTCACCCATAAAGACCCCAGCACTGGGTTCTATGCCATGGAGGTCACCACTGCCAACTGCTCTGAGAAGTGTGAGCCCGTAAGTCACATGACTAATGCAACTTTCAAAATATGCATTAACAGATGCTTTCACAAACATAGAAAAATGTAGCATGATTTTTCATGAAATTAAAGGAAATAATTTTAGAAGGGACATAAGATGAAAGAAAATTGCTGTCTTAACCTAAGTATTTTAATATACGATATAGAGTCAAGGGAGGTGCAGCACCAGTTACAGCTATCTAAGGGTTTTGGTGCAAGAACATTCCAATAACATTCAAAAAATGTGTGTTATGGATTGATCATTTATGGGTTTTATTTGCATTTAAATATATTATATTATATATTTTTTGACTTTTGTTGCTATGCAGTATCAGGTTTACGTCCCGTCATCAGATCCACACGTGTGCTGTGGCTCCTGCAAAAACATCTCATGCTCATATCCCAGCGAAAACGGGACGACAGAAGTATTTATGGTAATCTGCACTCACTGGTTCTTTTAGTCAAGCTCGTAAAGTTTGACATATAAAAAAGTAGCCAGAAAAAAAACATGTTTTGACAAAATATTGTTTAAATCTATATGCATGTATGCGTTGAGTTATTTTATATATATTTGATATTTGATATATCAATCCTTTATGGCTCATATAATATGATATAGGAGAATATGGAGCTCCTTCTCAAGAAGGAAAACCAGCCTAATATTATTCAGGAGCACAAATATTCAGTTGCTGATATTCATGTGAGCAAAACATTAGATGAACTACTGATGCTTGTAATGAGAGCTTTATAATAGTAAGTCTAAGTGTGATCATATTTAAATGCTTAGTTTTATGATAATTGACTCTTCTCTGAAAAATGATAAACCTAAGGGCTAGTAAGTGTTCCTTTTAAAATGTTATTTACAATCTAAATTTATAACAATAAGTGAAGATTTAAAACCAAAAAGACCTGTTAACCACAACCTTAAGGGACAATTGTACAAAAGGTCCTTTTACTTGCTAAAAAAAGTACAAGTAAAAGGTCCATAGAAACTGGCACATTAAATACGATCCAGTATGCAGTATAGTGTTAATCCTTGAAAGAAACGTTCTGCATTTTAAGATAAAAAAAAGCTATATTTGTGAACATTTTCCCCTTTGAGGATGTGCACAAATGGATGTTTTTCACTAAATCTATCCACAAAAGTATTGCTACTGCAGGTCAAAAACAAACATCATAGTATTCATGAAATCCAAAAAGCTTGAGCCTCAAGTGCATTAACCTGATAGTGATGTGGTTTGCAGGCAGGAAGCTCATGGGTGGCTAACTGCACACGCTTTGACTGTATGGAGACTGCGGTAGGCGCCGTAGTTCTGGCCTCTGGAGTGGTCTGTCCTCCTTTCAATGACACAGAATGTATTCAGGTCTGACTAAAATCAATGCATTCTTACAGCTTTTCTGTCACCGTTTGTGTTGTTGTTCTTCTAACCTCTGTGCTTTGTGTTTCAGAATGGAGGCATAGTTCAAACGTATGTGGACGGTTGCTGTAAGACATGTAAGTAAGAGTGTCTGGGACTGGCTTTGCTTTCTGGGAACGCTGGGGGCTGTTTGGAACAGCATGACGGAGAAGCAGTGCTGGGCTTTACTAGCTGCTGGTTGCGTTGTGGTTAGATCCTCCCTGTTGTCCCGGAGGGAAAAAATGAGTGCTGCACAAATCTCATGGGTCTCTTTCATTCTTTCAGTTTCACTTTCATGTGCTTTTCCTTGTTTTTAATTCCTCTCTGTAATACAATGCGAGTGTACACACCATGATCTAGGAAGAAATGTGTATATTTCAGGACAAAACAAAGTGTTTACAGGGTTTTTGTGATGAATACCAATGAAAGCCAGATTGCTATATGGTTCTCCTCTCTCTGCGTTCTTAACTTTATCTTTGTCTTTTGTGGCTCAAGCTGGATTTTGTGCTATGGGATTGGTGTTTGTGGTTTATATCTGCCTCTTGTCAAAGCTTGGTTCTTTATGTACAGCATAAGCAGTTTTAGATGAATGCAATCAGAACCAGTATGCACGGTAATGACTTGTTTGAGTTCCCAAAATACGGTTTTCAGTGACAAAATGATATTGATGCCAAATCTGGGTTCTCATATTTTTGTAATATCTAGGCCTAAAAAAGTGATGGAAATCAATCAAATCTAAAAACAACTTACAGAAGCATTATACATTTAATACATTTTTGCGGTCAATATCATTTTTGCTTGTGTTTAGCCCAAAATAGATAGGCTTGGAATTTTGTCAGTGAATTCGTTATTAACATTTCTATTATATTTAATTGAAATGCACAAAACCAAATATTTGAGCATTTATTAACTGTGGATCAATATATTGGTCTATCACTGATAAGAACAAAAGCATTTTTATTTATATATATATATATATTTTTAAAGGAGTCTCTTAAGCTCACCAAGGCTGCATTGATTTGAAAAAAAAAAAAAAAAATACAGTAAAAGAGCAATATTGTGAAATAATAATATTCCATTTGAGAATGCTGTTTAATAACTCATTTTAATATAATGGAAAATGTCATTTATTACTGTGATGCAAAACGGAATGTTTAGCATCATTACTCCAGTCTTCAGTGTCACATGATCATTCTAATCCTTTTTTTCAGAATTCATTGATTAATATAAAGTAGAAAAACAACATTTATTTGAAATTGTTTGTAACACCGTGATTTGCTTTATGTTTGATCAACTTAATGCATCCTTGCTGAATAAAAGAATTCATTCCTTTAAATAAAAAAAAATGATCGACCCCAAAACTTTCGAGCAGTAGTTTATGTATTTTTGCATTACTTATAAACCAAGGAAAGCATATTGGAAAATGCTGCATGAATCTGTTTTTAATAGCCTCTTAGATAAGAGCCGGTGGTCTTGATTACACTGGCATGGCATGCTAGAGGGATTCAGAGGTGATTTTGAGGAAAACCTCCACATGTCTGGCATGTGCCTTTGCTGGCTATGTGCTATATTTGCTTCCAACAAACTGGTATGCATTTATTTTGTGTAAGTGGTGGGTCTGTGCATCTTTTTTTTAACGCATGAGGGCGCAGGTTTGTGTGCGTTCGCATTGGTTTGGGGCTCTTGTGTTGGTGCTACATGCTGGAAGCTTTACGAGCGACTTCAAACAAAAAGGCTTTGTTATCGACTTGTGAGTTTGTGAACCTGCCCCATGTGTGTTTCTCAGGTGCTGGACTTGGTTTGTTGCCTTTTTCCGTTAGTCCAGTAACACCCACTGCTAGTACTAACTGTGATACAGGTACTCACTCATCTACTGAATTATCTTTATCTGTGTCTAATAACATTGTGAGTGTTTTGAAGAAAATATTTTACACTCATCACTTTCGGTCTTGCCATTATTTTATTTTAGTTTGAGTGAACTGATTAATTAAGTGTGCGAGACGTTTGGCCTGTAATAGAAATATGATTGAATCCCCCTCCTGTTGTTTCTACAGAAAGCATCCAGATTTCTTAAATCTCATGTTTTAATTCAAATATGACCTGGTTTGATGTTTATTACCTTTTGTAATATGAAAACATGTTGTTTTTTTCTTATGTTTTCTTAATTTGTCGTCCCTTAAAGCTTTTTTGTAATTTTTAACTGTTTTGAGACTTTAATGAACTGTAATGAACTTTCATTGAAAAAATTACGTACAGTAAGCGATGAGTAAATAATGGCAGAATCATCTATATGAACTGTTAATAATAAAAATGATTATACTTTGCATAGGCACATCTCACCTCCCACCATCTCAGACACACAGCTGTGAAGTCCTGATTTATTTCCTGTAGAAAGCCCCTGATAAATCTTCAAAACCTGGCCTCCGTTTGAACCTCCAGAATCCCTGTTTCAAAATGAATGAACCTGAAATTTATAGCACTCACACACTGCCCTCAAAAGAGTTTAATGCCTTTTCATTTTATCATTGTTACACAAACAAAAATTGCATATGGGTGAAAAGTTCAGCTCTCAATGGTGCCACTCGATCATTGTCAGACAACTGTCACCATGGTAACTAACATGTCAATCAAGTGGAGCCCCCAAGATGCAGCAATAATAGTCACTGAGCCTGCTGTGTTAATGTGTGTGTGTGTGTGTGTGTGTGTGTGTGTGTGTGTGTGTGTGTTTGACTCATTATTATAGCTGCATTTACAAAGATTAAACTCTGCTTGGTTCAGATGTCAAAACAGGCCACGTATCACTAAACATCAGTATGCATTTCATTATTAATAATCTAGTGCTGTCAAACGATTAATTGCCTCCAAAAGAAAAGTTTTTGTTTACATAGTGTATGTGTGTGTGTATATAAATACACACTAATGCATATATATTTAGGAAACATTTTACATTTACATATTAAATAAATTATATAAATATAATTATATACAAAATATATATTGCATGTATGTGTATTTATATATACATAATAAATACCTAGTGCACACATATTTTTTATATGCATAATGTAATGCAAGTTAAATGCACCGTTTGAGCAATAATAAGAAATAAAAGTAGTCAAATCCAGATGGATAATAAAATCATGTTGACACGTTTTCAAAAGTTTGCATAAAAAAATACATTTTGTTAATGTACGATAATTTGTTGTTAATGTGTGACATTCCAGAAGAAAAAAATGGCCTATTAATATAGTTTCATGTTGAATTTAAACACAAAATGCCTTGTTTGTGTTCGTTTGTTGGTCACAGTTTCTCTGTGTGCGTGTGTGTGTGTGTGTGTGTAGGCAAAGAAGATGGTAAAACCTGCAAGAGAGTAGCCATTAGGACCACCATCAGAAAAGATGACTGTAGAAGTAACGCACCAGTAAGTGTGAAAGAACACTATGAACATTATTGTATATTCTGGATTATCTATGAAATACAGTGCAATAGAGTGTGATTCATTTTCTGGAGTGGTAACTGTTAACATCACCTCTTTTTATTGTTCTCTTCCCAGGTGACTGTGTACTCGTGTGATGGAAAGTGTCCATCGGCCACCATCTTCAACTTTAACATTAACAGTCACGCACGTTTCTGCAAGTGCTGCCGTGAGAACGGACTCCAAAACCGCATCATTCAGCTGTACTGCACTCGAAATGCCACGACGGTGGACTATTACTACCAGGAGCCAATGGACTGCTCATGCCAGTGGAACTGATTCCACGCGGACTGTGTGTAGTAAAGTTAAGAGCTTGGCGCGGACAGGCCCGATTCCGACTGCATATACAGTACAGTATCTGCAAAACCGCAAACTACTAACACAATCACTGTATTTGTTGTGTCTTTGATATCTATGATTTATATGTAAGGTTAATCAAACATTTACTCAAACAAGAACAACAAACTGCTGTGTAATTGGTGTATTGTTTAGCTTAGTATTAACATTTGTTAAATGATGAAATGACAAGGGGGCAAGTATTTTTAGAATCATTGTTTTCCATTAACATTTTTAACACAATTATACATTTTACTTTTAAGCAAATGTTTTATTTAAATGGCAACGTTGTGCTTCTTCTAACAAAAACAAAAATGCTTTTTTTAAATGGTTTAGTTACAGAGAAAATAAACAAGCCTGTCTTAAGTCCTGTTCACATCAAGAGTGATAACGACAATTGTATTTGCGTCCAACTCAACATGATTTCAGCATTGAAGATGCAAGATGGATTCTGATTGGCTGTCAGGGTTTTTATCATTCAGCACAAAGTTTCCTCTAGGATTTGTTTCAGCAGTGGCGGCAGGACCCCTTCCCCACCCAGTTAATCAGGTGCACTCAGAACTTAATGTAAGTAAATAAGAATAAATAAGTTAATGACAATCAATAGCACAAACAAAAACAATATAGTTTTTAAATATTGTAATGCCGTTTTTCTAATTTTATTAGAAGCATGTCATTTCTGAGCTTGGCAAGTCATCTTGAATGATTCATTCAGATGATTCGTTCGAACAGCTGATTCATTCATGACTGAATCAAGTGGCTGATAATGAATCACTGACTCATTAGATTCATTGAAACGTTTCTTTTTTTTTTTATGAATAAACACCGATGTGTTTGCCTTTAGAGATGCACAGTGGCTGTTAATTTATTTGGAACAATTTTCATTGATGAAATGGATTAAAATCAGGCAGTACTGTTATAATCAGACAATGTAAGTCACTTAATAAGCTATTAACTTTGTGTTTGTTGAAGTGTTATTAAACTGGAGCGTCTATTAAATCTTTATTTTAAAAAGCCCTAACCCTTCACAAAATGTATGCCTAAAATCAGAGGGAGATGATAGCTGATTAACAAGCACCTAACCCTGATCAGCATGTGGTTCCAACCATGTCTGTGCTCTTATAGTTACAGTTCAGTCATGCAATTCTTTTAAATCTAGAAGAGTTTTTAAACCTTTATCATTATCATCCTTTGTGCGAACAGGCCTTTAAGTAGACATTTGATATTTAAAGAGATTTCCCACACAGTTGCTTGACATGCACGTCCATCACTCACTAGTTGTGCAGTCTATGTTTCTAAAAACATGACGGGATGAACTTGAATTTCCGTACTATAGCCATAATGCCAAGAACATGATTTCTGCTGCAAATGAACTACATTGTATAAGCCTGAACGTGCTTAGCATATAGCAAACTACCTATAAACCTGCATGTTATTGTCACTGTTTTTTAAATAATAAAATAAAAGTGCAAAAAAACTATATTTTTCCATATGCACTGTGCAAATCAATTATTTCATTGGTTAACCAAGCTATCTTGTAATATTCCATTCAATTAGCCACTGAGTAGAATACAGCAGATATGAATCATTTTCGAAATGACCAATTGGGATAAATAATTGGTAAAACTGCAGGAAAACAATTGTGTAGCATCTTCACCCTGGTCTAATTCCAAGCTGCGATTTATTAACTAGAACAGCCCACGCGTGACTTGAGTGATATCTTGCTGAGTTGTGTTTTGCTTTCAAGTCAGGTAATTAAAATGTTGGAGAAGTTCATCTCCTCCCTCGTGAACATCTGCTGAATCAGAATTGAAAGGAATGCTGTGAGTTCAATCAACTCTCGGTTTCCACAGAGAACAACATTGACTCGTTTTGTCTTTATTTGTGCAGTAAAAGCAGCAAAGCTTCGACAATGAAAGTCTGAAGCAGTGATATAAACATTAAAACACACTCCGATAGCTGCCAAAATAGAAAAATAACAAAGCTGTACAGCTCCGATAACACCGGTGTAAGTTCTTTAACAAAAAGCTGCAAGCTACTTGCTTTCACATTTGCCCAGTGCAAGTGCTTTTAAGGGAAGTACTGTATATACAACTCTGAAGCATTCCAATCATTACATAATGTGTGTTAATGAATTATTCTTGACAGCTAATATAAATTGTTTTGAGTTTATTCTCATCGGGTGATGTAATGCATGTAGGAGCGCAGTGCAGGATTCTTGTTTTCTTACCGTTGAATGCAACTCTTTGGCTGACCCTGCACGACTTTTGTCATCTTGACAACCTGTACTTATTTCGATTAGGTACAAAAAGAGAGAAAAAGAAAATATGGGGTGGAGAGGCTGTCTGATCTGAATGAATGAGACGCAGAGCTGCTTTCGGGAGGGGGTGTGGTTGAATACTCCAGTGTGGGGTTCGTAGTGTTTTAAGATGCTGGCATGGGCATCTGGAGTGGCAGGGGAGGCGTGTCCTCAAGGAATGTGGGGTATTTTTTTTAACTGAGCCAAATTGTTTGCTCTAAGATGCAGCGGAGTGCTCTTATGACCACAAAGACCGTTTTAGGATGCTGCTGAAGTTCGACTGACCATACTATTGTAGTGCAGGTTATTATTACAGTGCAAGCTGCAAGGCTAAAGAGCGTAGCTTTAAGGATATGGTGTCGTCTATGGACACTGTAATTATGGGATGGAGCTCCACGGACAAAGTTCTGGCATTGTTATGGCAACTCCTGCACTTCTTTCAGGTAATAATGCATTCAAACGGTTCATTAGATTGCATCATCTTTAAGTTTGGGGAAAATGCATGTGCTATAAATTGCTGTGAAGAAAAAAGATAGACGGCTTTCTGAGAGCTAGAGTTATGTAAGAAGCTGTTTGTGTTAAAACTTTCTAAGCTGGAACAGTTCGTTGCTGTCTTACTGTGCCGTTATTTGTTAATGCATGTTAGTTCAAAGAGGAGATGTTTGTGTTTGCAAAGCCTTTCCTTTTCAGCTGACGTCATCTAGGCCAGAAATAATGTTAATTGTTTGCCAAATACAGCATTTTTACTGTACTTGTCATTGCTTTAGGCAATTCTGCCTGAATCAAGGCTGGTAAAAAGCAGTAATGTAATTAATAAGGCAATAATAACATCTCTTTTCTATTTTTTACCATCGAATGCATCCAGAAATGCCATACATTCAAAAGCTTTTTCATGTCAATTTTAAAGATAGCAGTCTGCCCTCAACCCTGTGAATCTTTCATTCCTCTTGTTGTCCTGCAGGCTTTCAGTCTCCCATGCTCCAGAAGTCCGTCCTCTGTCTATGTGCAGGTGGCATTTTTGTGTTTTCCATCTCGGACAGATCATTTTTATACACTTTCTTTGGGAAACAAGGTGCGACGCAAACACTACTCCTCTCACAAGCTCCCACTCTTAAATAAATGGTTCCATGAAGGTTTTTTGTAACATCTGTGAAATCTTCAAATGGCTCTTTAAAGTTTACATTGGACAAAAAAGGTTCTGAAAGGTTCTGAAAATATACAAAATATATGGAAATGTTTTTTTTAAGAAATGTTCACTGAAATGTTCTTCAGGAAACCCAGAATGGAACGTCTTTGGCATCTTAGTGTTACAAGAGTGCACACTGATAATATTGTGACCCTGGACCACAACACCAATCATAAGTAGCATGTTTTTATTTGTAGCAATAGCCAGCAATACATTGTATGGGTTGAAATTATTTATTTTTCTTTTATGCAGTAAAATATTTGGAAAATATCATGTTCCATGAAAATATTTAGTTAATTTCCCACTGTAAATCTATCAAAAAACAAAATTTTTGATTAGTAATATGCATCGCTAAGAACTTAATGTGGACAAGTTTAAATGTGATTTTGTCATTATTTCGATTTTTTTGCACCCCTAGATTCCAGATTTTCAGACCTCAGTACAAACATAAGCTTATTTATTCAGCTTTCAGGCGATGTATTCGTCTTATTTCCAGACAATAGACCCTTATCACTAGTTTTGTGTTCTAGGGTCACACTTAATAAAGGGAGTATCTCCCCCTCTGTCAGGTGCTGAGCAGTACTGCAGTGTGTGAAGACGTGTGTGGGTGTCTGATGCAGTTCAGAGCACCACAAGTTTCTGCGAAGCTGGAATTCAGTCTACAGTCATACAATGGCACAGAACTGCAGGATGCTAAGTCTTTCCATCTTGGTAACTCAAGAGGTTTTAATTGCACAAATGCACATTTTTGGCTGTGTTTTAATATTCTTTTTCGCTCTGTTGTTGTTAGCTCCTCTTGTGACATCCTCTTTACGCATGAATGTCTCATCCACGACTGCCGTGTTCAGCTGGCCTACGTTAGTTGATGGAGATGTCTTGGATGTGTGTTTGGATGAGCAGTGTTGGGTTATGGCCCATTTTCAGCCATACCACCGAGTTACAGGTTTACAGCCTGGCCGTCATTACAATGTCAGTGTGGCAAAGAAAACATTCTTCCCTCATCTCCAAATGAATGTTACACAAAGCCAACAGCTGGCCATAAAGACAGGTGTGTACACATACACATGCAGTGAAAGGTGTTGTGATGAATTGTTTATGCTCCTTTATTGTCATGCAAAATATGTAAAGGTAAATGTCTTAACACTAAAGTTAATTAGCACCATTAAGGCTTTTATTAGACTTGATGCTAATTACTTTTTATTGTCCAGTTATTTAGAAAATTCCAACTTTTTAGTTTTTAGTGAAAACTTCCAAACCCACAGAGAATTGATTCCAAGTCAAGACATAAGTTGTACCACTTATTGGTCATTATGAGACAATATAATATTGCAAAACTAAAACTTACAAAAAAACATTAAATAAATAAATATATATATATATATATATTAATGATATAAAGTTAGTAAAACTAAAAACATGACTTTTTGCCTTGGTAACAATTTATATATATATATATATATATATATATATATATATATATATATATATATAATTTTTAATTTTAGTTGGGTTTATTAT
>JAUMHG010000064.1:17152543-17177344 GCA_032359395.1 Enteromius anoplus | reverse complement strand
CAGCCTAATGATGGCTTGCTTCACTGATAGTGATAGCTCTTTGGATCTCATCTTGAGAGTCGACAGCAACAGATTCCGAATGCAAATAGCACACTTGAAATGAACTCTGGATCTTTTATCTGCTCATTGCTATTGGGATAATGAGGGAGTAACACAGACCTGGCCATGGAACAGCTGAGAAGCCAAACGTCCCATTACTTTTGGTCCCTTAACAAGTGAGAGGCACATATGCAAACTGTTGTAATACCTACACCGTTCACCTGATTTGATATATATATATATTTTTTTTTTTTTAGTGCAAAGTAACTATTAATTGTAATTAATTACTTCCAAAATAAAAATTTTTGTGAACATAATATATGTGTATGTTCTGGCATATAAAGATATATATTACATATATTATGTTTACAAAAATATTTATTTTGGATGCAATGCACTATTTTATTTTACTTTGTGAAAAATAGTCATTTTAATCTATAAAATTGATCTTAAGATCAGTTCTCTCATTTTAAACTTTCTATTCCTTAAATAATCTGTTTATCCAAAAAAAAACAAAAAAAAAACCTCACCAACTCCAAAAATATTAAGCATCACAACTGTTTTCAACACTGATAATATGTTCTCTTGAGCTGTAAATCAGCGTATTACAATGGTTTCTAAAGGATCAGGATCATGTGAATTATATTTTAAAATATATTCAAATAGCTATTTTATATCACAGTAGTTCCCAGTATTATCACTGTATTTTTGCTTAAATAAATGCAGCCTTAGTGAGCATGAGACGTCTTTCAAAACTTAAACCAACATTGTTCTATTTGAAAATTCTCGTTTACTTGTTGTACAATTACATTTTTGAAGAGCGATGTTTCAGCTTGTGATTATCACTATAGAATGTCAGTTTTTTTGTGTTTCATGACCATAGGAGCCTGTTATAGCTTGTAATCGATAAATTTGTGTCTTATTGCCTTGAGTGTTTTTGTAGCTCCCAGCCCGGTCACCTTGTTGCCAGTGCAGAGGACATCAGCCTCTCTCGGTGTGCGCTGGAGGGCCGGCCGGGGGGTCTCTGACTCATTTATCCTGTCCATCAGAAACTCAACCTTTATCCTGCAGACCAGTCAAAGTGCGTCTGATGACAGGTGCGGATTAAGATCAGTCATCTGCCCTGAAGATTCTTTCTGAGAGAGGATTGAACTGTGGCTTTCTCTTTTTTTTAGAACATATCTCTTTGACAACCTGTTGCCTGGAAGTGTGTATACAGTTGAAGTGAGCAGTGTTAGCGGAGACAGACAAAGTTTACCAGCTGCTGTAAACACTAACACATGTGAGTGTGACTAGACTTATACTGGTACTATACTAACTGTCACACACAAATCCACACATTAGCGCCATCCTTGCTGTACTGCCTACATAGAAAGCATAGACTATCACTTTAAGTCAATTAAATGTATCCTTGCTTAATAAATGCATTTCTTTCTTTCAGAAAAATCTAAATTGCTTTCATCTGCCATCTTGCATGCATTTCCCCCCCGCCCAGCTTATTGCAGTACATTCTGGGGTTGCACTTGAGTTGGCCATAAGAAAGTAAAATTATCATAGAGACTTGAGAATATGCTCTTTTTTTTTGTACTTCAGTTCCAGAACCTCCTGATGACCTCACTTTCATTGAACAGGAAGTGAGCAGCATGTATGTGATGTGGACACGCCCACCAGGCAAAGTGGATGGTTACAGGGTGGGGTAGACTTTTTATTTATCCAATCAGCATCGAGATCCACATACTGAAGGATATGATGGATTGTTTAAGCATTCGATTTTTGCTTGTTTGAATTTTGCTTGGTTAGAAATGAGTTGGAGTGGTTATGTGGAATGAAGTTGGTATGTATTTGTAAGCAGCACTGGACTAGTATCAGGGCCTTTGTGCACATGTTAAAACTTTCATACTGACCGTCTCCGCTGAAATGTAGCCTAGCAACACCCCCCTGTGCTCGGGTTTCTGCCTTTCTCATAATACATGAGCGCCATCCTTCATTATACCTTACAAACAGAAGGAAGGTATTTGAGTGTATGATGTAAAGACTGTTTATGTGCAATTTAATGCCCTGGGCCACAGTGACTTTAATTTCTTATCATTATCAATGTTGAAAACAGTCATGTTTTGTGCAAACCATTTCAGGATTCTGTGATGTCAATTTAATGCATTCTTATTTTATTTCCTGTTGCTTTCTTTTCATTCAAACCTCTTTAGCTTCAATATGGCTTTGCGGGTGACCTCCCTCTGCAGCACCAGGTTGATCGTCAAGGCAACAGTGTCAGGATTCATGACCTGACCCCAGGAAGTGATTACAGGTTTGAGATCCAGTCCTTCCTGGGCTCAGATTTCAGCCAGACCAAATCCCAAAACATCTCTACTAGTAAGAGTCTCCCAGTCAATATTTCTGAAGAAGTGGCCCTTGATTCCGTCCTTAGTGATGCTTTCTGCTTTTAGTGTCATTAATAAATACAGAGGAGAAATACAATGCACAAACACATTTTAACAATAAAGGTCATTCTTGAATTTTTTTATTTCAGGGCCAGCAGGTCTATGTTCACTCTCTGTGTCTCACGTCAATGGGACGTCCGCCACAGTGTCATGGGAACCAGCCACTGGTCATTGTGATTTTTATAGAGTGTTGGTCAGTAACAGCTCTCATATCTGGACTCTAGATGTGAGTCCACACTCGCAGCAGGTCACTGTCGGCAGCCTGTGGAACGGATGCTCCTACAACATCACAGTACAGCGCTTTAGAAACAACATCAGTGGAAATGCCGCAACAGTCACCATACATACAGGTTGGACTAACTACCCGCAATACACAACCGAACGTTTGAATTGTCCATTAAAGTTCGAATTGAACCAAACATTTAACCAAACTGAATCAATTTGAACTGAACAGAACTGATTCTCATTGCATTAAACTGAACAAAGCATAACTTAATTTAACTGAATGTAAATATATATATATATATATATATAATTGTTTTTGAAGTAACAATAATGTTTTTTAAATAGTTTTAATTTTAGTAAATCTGAATTGAACTAACTGCAAAAGGAGTGAATTATTCAGTAAGGTAGGTTTGGTTTGGTTCAGCTGCATTGAATTAAACTGAACCAATCTAAGCTGAATCAAACTGATTTGGACCAAGCTGAAATAAATCCAATTTTAACAGTTTCTTAAAAATTTTTTTAATTACTTTTGCTTATTATCAACGTTTAATTGTTGATTGTGTTTATTTTGTTCTATTCTAGCATTCATACTGTTTAATTTTAATATTGTTTAGCTTTATTTGCATTGCTTGTTTTGCGTGTCGCTTGTTCGTCCCCTCGTAAAGCACATGGAATTGCATTACATTTGTTTAAAAGGTGTAATATTAATAGTGTTTGGTTGATTGTTTGAGTGAAACTGAATCTGAATGCAAATAACTATATTTTAACCAAACTGTACTGAACTGAATTACATTTTTAGCAAATGTCTGCTTATAAATTTAGCTGCATGCATGCATTTATAGGTTTTTTTTTTTTATAGTGAAAAACCAAAATCTGTGTGTTTCAGTCCCTGCCAGTCCTGAGGGGTTGCGAGTGATAAACGTGTCACCTCATGCTTTCTCACTCCACTGGTTGGCATCACCTGGATGTGATAGGAAATACATGGTTCAACTGCATCCTGACCACGGCTATATCAACATCACCACCACCACAGCAGACAGTGGAGTCCAGGTACACACACACACACACACACACACACCCTGAGTCACTGCTCTCCTGCAGCCGTATGCCAGGTGTCAGGTAGAAGAGTATCTGTGTCAGCTGGGCGGAGTGTATGGAGGAAGGTTGGAGAACAGGGGAGAGAGTGAGTGAAAGAGAGAGAGAAGTCCATTAATAATAGGTTTAACAGTGGTGGAGGGACTAGTTTGTTTCTGATCACTCACATACCATCAGTTAGTTAGCCCCTTCACCCACACAGCAGCTCTCTCTTAGTGAGGGGCCATCATGCCATCCTGTCTGGCCCTGCTGGTTATCCTGTACGTGGTCCTCTGTAACATTCAGGTAGGCTTTAATTGCATAATTTGCATTGCATGGGTTTTTCATTACATCACATGCATTACGCAGGCTTTTCAACAAGTAGTTAAGTCCCATTTCGTTTGAATTCTTTTTCAATACAATTCTAAATGCATTAGAGTTGAATTTGAGATTAGGTATGTTGGAAACCTATAAAACAATAATTGAAGTACATTTTACAAGAAAATATTATTTATTTAGCTTTTCTAACCTCAGACGTTTGCACGTTTAATTCAGTGTGTTATTTGCCACTTCATTGTAATTATTTGCAAAATGTACATTTTTGAGTTCAAACTGTTTCAAAGTTAATTCTACACTTTTTTTCCAGTGTTGAATTTTCATTTTTATGGTCAATGTTTTTAAAAATGTTATACTTTGAATTGCAATTCTGTAAATTTATCTTCCTGTTATTCTAATTGAAAATCCAGTTGAACATCTTCTGGGCATTTCAAATGAATTTCAATGAAGGATTTTAAATGAAAATTCTTATTTCGGAAGTTAAAGGGTGACAATTTAGCAATTTTCTTTCCCTAAAACACACAGCCTGTGTACTGTTAGAGTCACAGGTGTTAGCTGGTGAGATGCTGAGATGCCACACGACCTTGGAGGAATTTTTGCACTGGCTTGTGTTTCTTAGAATGAAGGGACACGACAATACTGGCACACAAACAAAAACTTGAGTGTGTGATAAATATCACTGACTGGTTTGTGCAGGACTGTGTGTTTGGAAAGCATCACCATCTGACATTTTATTCTTTGAGGTATTTATTTCTAAAGCATTGCCATCACCAATCTAAATTTACTTTTAAATTTAGATGCTTTCTGCAAATTGTCTGCACCTGTGAACTTGAAAGTAACTTTCTTTGGACAAGCTAGTTAAATTGCAGAACGAGAGTAAAATTATTTGGTTTATATGATTGAAATTTTGCAGTGAAATTCATAGAAGTGTGGCTTATGCATATACAGCGGTTATGTAATGCATGCAAACACAATTTAGGTTTTGCAGTCTTATCTTGTTGTACTGGTGTTGTCAGGCAATTTTATCCTCAGATCTGATAAGACTATTGTCTTTCTGGAACAAGTGGTGTGACTGTGACATCACGTACGGTAATTTAGCCTGCCGCTGCTTCATTACCTGACAAACCTTGTGTTTGTGAACATGTGACAGAAAATGTGACAGATCTAGTTGCGTGATGTTTATGAGCCAATGATTTCTGGTGAAACTATATTGACAATAATCTATATCGCAGATTTGTTTGCAAAAAGCGTGTGTGTGGGAGTGTCTGAGGTGCATGTATTATTAATGGTATCTAGATGTTTTTGAAGGCAATTTGATGCATGTTGGTATTTTAAAGCGACGTGTTTGATTAATGTAAGTCATTGTCTTCAGTCAGGCATAGCCAGTCACATTCATATATCTGATCACATTCAAATTGGGGTTTGTTATTTGTTATCACATACTGACATACTGATATACACTGAGGTGTATATCATGCTTCAGTATTCTACGAAGAGAAGCTAACTTTGCCATGCACTGAAAATGAGACTCTACTGATTATATTTGAAAGGTTCTACTTCGTTTAATAAATCTAGTAGCTAAATCAAAACAAGCTTTTTTCAATTATTTATTAAAAACACCTTTAAAAAAAAAAAAAAAAACCTTAGTTTTAAGGTGCAAAACCTTTAACAAAACACATAACAACAAAAGATAAGATTGCAACTGGTTTGATTTTGTGTTGCGTGACATGTATACAAATTGTAATCAAATACCAAATGAAATACTTTTAATAGATTAGCAGAGTTGCGTGGCGTCTAGAATTGCTTTTAGATAGTGCTGTCAAACAATTAGGCTAATCACAATTAACCGCATCTAAAACTAAAGTTTTTGCTTATTTGTTGTGTGTGAACTGTGTATATTTATTATGTATACGTATATAAATACACACGCATACAGTATATATTGTGCATGCATTTATATTATATATAAATATATTTAATATACAAAAATAACATTTTTATGAAAAATATTCATGCATGTGTGTGTATTTATATATAAATAGTAAATATAAATAGTTCACACACATATATCACATAACCAATTTTTTATTTTCATTTTGGATGCAATTAATTGTGTTTAATCGTTTGTCTGCACTACTTCTATAATTAAAATAGAAAATTGTAATCAATGTTTAAAATAGATTTTTTATTGTTTCCTATCATAAAAGTTCATAGTGAATATATGTTTATACTTGCACATTATTGCTAATATTATCAGACTTTAAATTAGATTTTTCACTAATGAATATTCTAAGGTGTTGTCATTATCACCTCAAAATGTGACACATTTATATATATTTAAAAAAGTACTTATTATTACAGTGCCATTTCATATGATCTAATAAATAAAGCTGTTGTAGAAAAATGTATGCAATTATGCCTTTTTAAAAGAATCTCATGACTGAAACAACTAAGGACATATCTGTCATCATGTTATGTTGTTTGTAGATGTGTAGCTCTTATATGTATTGTGTATATTCTGTGTTTTAGGCTCAAGTGTCCAGTGTAACCCCTGGAACGTCATATACTGTGACGGTCAATGCGATGGCCTCGTCAGGGTTCAGCTCACCTGTCAGCCGAATACTCGTCACCACTAATGAATCCTGTAAGCCTCTGTTCTCCGTTCTTAAAGCACTCTTCTATTCCCTGTACAAATAGTTGGTAGTTAGCTATTTTTTGTTATTTTTTAACCTAATCAACCAATAACCCAACTGCAGTTTGATCGAAATTAATTGGAAAACACAATAAAAAAACGAGCTTTCTGGAAATTGCTAAATGTCTTTGCAAAAGAACTCTTCATATATTTTCCTTTTTCCAGGATTTAAAGGGACACTCCACTTTTTATGGAAAACGGCTCATCCTCCAGCTCTCCCACAGAGCTAATAAGTTGAGTTTTATCGTTTTGGAATCTATTCAGCCAATCTCCGGGTCAGGCGATAGCACTTTTAGCATAGCTTAGCATAAATCATTCAATCCATGCAATTAGACCAGTAGCATCGGCTGAATAGATTCCAAAACTCAACTTATTAACCCTGGGGGAGTTCATTATTTTCATTATTTACTCTTTAATTATTTTCAACACTTTTCAAAAGAAAGGCTCTAAAAGGGGGTTTCACAACGTCACCATAGAAGAACCATTATGGGTCCCCCAAAGCCCCAAAATTATAAATTCTGCCATTAATTACTCACTCTCATGTTGTTCCAAACCCGTAAGACCTTTCTTTGTTTTCTTTGTAGTATCATTAAGTACTGCGCAAATACCATGGCACAGAAATGATGCACATAAGAGCACCATCTGATGCCATCTCTGTACTAGAGTCTTGTTTTGTAAGCGTAGAACCAGCGATGAAAACTGAAAGGTGAAACCCTTGTTGTACATGAATCCATATGCATTTTGTTCCATTAGAAATATGTGTGTGTATTTATGTTTGCATAATTGATGCTGATTCCAGTTAGCAGGCTTTGTCAGGTCGGTATCAGATTCTCAGGGTGCTGTTCGCTCGTCCCTCTGAGAATGGCACGGTCGGGTCACGCTTTCTGATGGCTTTTTGTATTAACCTAAATGGCTTACACCTCAACAACAACGGATTTCTGTTAGCGAGCCAAACGCCTACTGAAAGACCTCTAAATTTGATAATGACCTGGATGATACTAATCTAGGTCAGAGCAACAATATCCGTCCTGCTTCATTGCAGAAGATAATAGATAATACATGCACTAAGATAAAATTAATGATATGGACAAACTACATAAAATAATCACTTTAATTAACCAATTAGATTCAAGTATTCAATAAAGCTAACATAAAGTAGGATAACATGTTGATTGCAATAATAAAATGCTTAAAAGAGTTCATTATTTGTGTTGTATCTGGTTGTATGCAGTACCAGCGGCCCCCTCTAAGCTGGTAGGTGATCGGGTCGGTTCTACTGGGATCCTGCTGTCCTGGGAAACGCCTCCCGCAATTCACACATTTGTCATCAGATACAAGGAAATGTGTCCATATCCCGACCCTACCTTCACCGAGGTCACCAAGAGCCTGGATATAGCAGAAACCCTGCTGAACACACTCACCCCCGGAGCTACATACAACATCAAGGTACACGCTTGAGGCTTCACACCGTTCAGTTGTTTATTTGATAGCAAACATGAGAGAACAGAGATCCTGTTTCATGTACACACATCTTTCCCCGCAGCATAGAATTTCAAATATTATAGGAACTGAAAATCGAGCTTCCTTGAGTTGGGGCATAACACATTTGACTACAATATGTTTTATGGAAATGTTTTTTAGGAAGTTGTGAAAAAAACTGAAACAAAGCTGCAACATATTACAAAGGAATTTATGAAATTAGATTTTTGTAATGTTTTTGGAAGACAATGAACAGTAATATTGCGAAATACAATTTCAAGGAATTGTTTTCTATTTGAATATATTTTAATATGAATGTTATTCTTGAGATGGCAAAGCTGAATCTTCAGTCTTCAGAGTCACATGATCTTTCATCATTTTAATATGCAGATTTTCTGCTCAAGAAACCTTTCTTATTATTATCATCAATGTTAAAAATAGTTGTGTTTTGGATGTGATTAATCACGATTAATTATTTTACAGCACTATTATAAAACAATAAATTTATAATGTGAGTGAGTGTGATTGTAATAAGGATAATTTTGCTCATTAAATACTCGTAACTTGGTACGAGGAGCACAAAACCCAGACTGAGTGAAGATGTGTTTTATGATAATATTTTCATACTCCTCCTAACACACACTCAGTGTTGGGGGTAACGCATTACAAGTAACGCGAGTTGCGTAATAATATTACTTTTTCCAAGTAACTAGTAAAGTAACGCATTACTTTTTAATTGTAGAGTAATATAACTGAGTTACTTTTTCAAAAAAGCAACGCCAGTTACTTTGTTTTCTTATTTATAAAACTCAAACTCGGCCCATATTTAAAAAGTAATGCAAAAGTAATATAACGCATTACTTTCCATAAAAAGTAACTAAGTAACATAATTAGTTACTTTTTTAGGGAGTAACGCAATATTGTAATGTATTACTTTTAAAAGTAACTTTCCCCAACACTGCACACACTATTAACAAATTCAGGTGTGACTTCATGAGAAATGTGCTTCTTAAAGTTGCCCAGTGAAAAATTCTAGAGATTTCTTTCCGACTCTATAAAACTCCAGGCTTCTTATCGAGGAATAGTGCAATATCACACAGTTCAAGAGCTGAACTACATTATTCCCCAAAGAACCAAGGCAAAAGCATGACCTGCTCTTTATTAGTGCATGCATTTTAGATGTTACCTATATTATATCCCGCCCATGTGTATCTGAGATGTCTGATCTTCCGCTCTAAGTGTTTTGCTGTGGTGTATTGTTGTGTCATCTCTAATGAACCAGCAGCCAGTAAACACTTCTAAAAAAGCTCTGTAGGGAAGGTCCAGCGTTCAGCAGACGCTACTGGATTAACTGTCCGTGGGAAAGTTGCCAGTGGCCTCTATTCCATTGATCCCACTCAATAATTTATCAGCTGTGAATTATTCATCTCCTACAGAGAACTCTGGATCCACGAGGGATCTCTGTTTTCCCTCATTTGTCTCGTGAATTCATTGGTCTTTGGGTACACTGTGAACTCTGAATTGACTCTCTGAGCTTTTGTGCGAGCGCGTGTTTGTACATGTGACAGTATTTGATGGATCTGTTGTCTGGAGTAGATCATCTTGCATTGGAATCTTCATTCACAGTGTTTATATAACCACCTCTGCTAAGTCATGGTGATAAATCAAGCAATGCTGTGTGCATTTGGTACAGTACAGTGTATTGCTTTTTAAAAGCTTTTTCTTCTGTCTTTTCTCTACAGGTTGCTGCAGTAAACAAAGCAGGAATTGGACCTTTTAGCCAGTCTCTGTACTACAAAACAGCAGAGGCCCGTAAGCAACGTCTATATATTTTACATAAGCTTTTTTGCAAAGTCCTAGCATGCCTCTTTGCTGTTTTCAAAGGCAGCTTCTTGAGTAACGGATTCAAAATGCTTTGTTAATGGTCACTCATGTGTACAACATTAATAGCACTCCTCCTGTGAAGCGCATTTGGATACTCTAACAAGCACAGAAATACACCAAACACGCCAGTATTGGATGAAATTGTACAAAATATATTTTTTTTATTTCAATTTTTATGTAATCGCCAATAACTCATCACAGTATTTGTGACAAAAATATTAAGCAACTACAGTATTTTCCACAGTGATAATGTTTATGGACCAGCGAATCATCATAATACAATTTCTGAAGGATCATGCCATTCTGAAAATTGGGAGTAATGATGCTGAATGTTCAAATAAATCCAATAAAAAATATTAAATAAACACAGGCTTGGTGAGCAATAGAGAAAAAAATCTTACCAACCCCAAATTTCTGAATGTTAGTGTATCCTGGTGTAAGTGGGGATGTATGTATATTCATACATTTAGTGCATGTGTTCTGATCCATGTGTTTATTGTTAATCTCACAGCCCCTGGTCTGGTGTCAAACCTCACAGCGTTCGCCGAGGATCACACATCAGTGTTAGTGACATGGTTTCTTCCCGTACGCATTAACGGTCTCATCACTAAGTTTGCAGTGAAAGTCAAACGATCAGGCCAGATCGTCCGCACGCTCGAGCTCAAAGCAGAGGACATCATGAACGGAGCCCTGCCTCACTGCAACGTAATTCTTAATGAATAACTGAAGTGATACAGTACAGCTGTACCAATCTTTACAATTAGTTTGGAGTGTCAACGTGCATGTGTCTTCTAGGATGCAGCAGACATCCTATCTCGTGGAACTCCGAGCCCGTCTGAGACTTCCCAGCTGACCTCTGCTGTGTTGCCCACTGTTACGCTCTCAGCCATACCTCCCGCCTCCATCTGGAGTGTTCCAATCAGTGTGAAGATTGATGAGCTACGCCCCTACACTCCCTACGTGTTTGAAGTCTCCGCCTTCACCAGTGATGGGGAGGGGCAGGTCGCCAGCACCATGGTCCGCATGCCAGAGGCTGGTATGCTACTGTATATTCTCAAATACTGTATATATAAACTACTGCTCATACTGCTCATAAGTCAGATGCATATTATGCATATTATAGTGTTTGTTGTGTGATGATTGTGATGTGAATTTTTTTTTTTTAAATGGACAATTATGACTGGTTTTGTGGTCCAGATTCACAAATAAGATTAGCCAAAGTTAAAATGCTTTATAATATTTGTAGATTCTTTGTTGAATTTTAAATTGATCGTATCTGATGCACATTATTTTGAAAGGCATGATTAACAATAAGTAAGGCTTTATATACTGATTTTATAATGCATTGTAAAGTGAACTGATTTTTACCAATGAATGCTTTTATTCAACAAGGATGCAGTTATTTAAAAATGTATATTATTAATTCACGGTTATGTCGTTTTACTTGGTATTTTTAATCAAATAAATCCATCCTTGATGAGAGGAAGAGACTTCTGTCAGAAGCGACACAAAAAAATCTTGCCAACCCCAAACTTTAGATCAGTCATCAAACTTACAATTGTATTCACAGTCCAAGTAGTGTAAATGTGTCTGTGTTTGTGCATAATTCATTAATACATGTAAAAAATGTCTTCATAACTTTTAATTAGAATATCTGGAATTCTAGCAAAAGGAGACATAACAGAATTTCTATGGAAAATACCATTTTATTGTTGTATTTTGTAAGTAATGACAGTTTTCAAGTTTTGAAAAGTCAACAAAGCAAAAATGTTATAAAGGAAATAATGTGTGTTGCAGCCCCTGAAGACCCTCCTCAAAATGTAGTTTTCAGAAACATCACTTCTAAATCTCTGTCTCTAACTTGGGACCCTCCAAAGATCACCACAGGAAGGTTCAGTTACGTAATCCAGCTCCGCAGCTCTGAAGGTAACACCCCAAACCAATTCATTTACCCTTTACCATTCATATTATCTGACAGACACCACACTGTGACGAGAGCTTTACATGACATCAGTGAATATATAATGTTGTGTAGCCTTGCGTTTAGCACACATACTCCTGACGTGCTCCAGACTACTTTATTCAAAGCACGTCTCTAATGGTTGTTTACTAATGCAGTACATGTATATGTGTGTATTTCAGGGTTTATTAGTGAGAACAGCACAATCGAACAGGGGTTTATGTACACTGGACTGACTCCGTACACACAATACTATATCCATGTGATGGCCAAATCAGCAGGGGCCACAGGACCAGCAGCAGTGATCAATATCACAACACTAGCAGAAGGTAAAATACATATACACACAGATTTACTATCTACCTAAATAAAGGCTTAACGTCATACTTTTTAACCACACTTTACCAGGGCTGTTTCCATATTTTGGAGGTCAGTGTATGATTTATTCAACGAAGACTGTCAAATTATCAAGTTAAACAAAACAAAACCCACATTCCCTCTATGAAAATATTTTCACGTCATATACTAAATAACCAGCTGAACCACATTTAGCTGTGCTGACTGGAACATAAAGATCTCTTTGATGTGCAGTTGCTTTTTTCGTTTCTGCATGACCCAGCTACACTTTAGTTGTGGTTCATGGAGGAATTGGCACAAATTCGTTTTGGGTATTTTCTGCAACAGTGGAGAATTAATGTTTCTTTCAGACACCACTGGACCTCCTCCATGATTGATTGTTAGTGTCATGTGTTTTCTAAACTGTCTCTCCGTATGCTTGATGGTCACATATTGGGGATCCATGTCATACAAAACAATTCAGTTTTTGATTCATCTGTTTGGAGAACAGACGGCTCAGGGAATGTGGAAGTGCTTGCGACTTCTGTAAGTTCTCAGACTCAGGGGTCAAAATAAGAGAGTTATAAATGAGGTTTATATTTAGCTGGTCTTGGCTGTAATGAAGTCTGTCTTCAAAAATCGGCTATCTCTAATTATGCTTTTAATTGGGTTAATTTAGCTGGAGGAAATTACTTTTTCATACACAGTCAGTGGGTGCTGAACAAGAAAATGCTTATTAAATGCCTGGAAAAACAAGAAAGGTTATTTGTTCACTTAGGGTTGCTTTTATCTAAAATTAGATTTTGGTTCAAGGCCTCAAAGCATTCAGTGCTATGATGAATAAAGGGCAACACTAGATTGTAGAAATGAGAAAATACTGTATATCAGCTGTTCCCAGTAATAGACATAATAGTGCCTCTATTATGGGTAATGAAAGGTTCATAATTTGGTTTTGGAAGTCCCCAACAACGGGTCAAAAAATACTTTCAATGTCATATAATATGCATTTATTTTTTACCATATTTGACTCCCTAACAATTCATTCAACGATTAATTTTTCCAAACCCCTCGTTTGTGTGATGCTAATCTGCTGTGATTGGTCCGATTGGTGTCATTTTCATTTCATCACGCCTGTAATGCCTGATAAAGCAGCATTTGTTGTGACCTGCTGTTTTTAACGCTCCGAAACCGGCATCTAGTGGCAAAGAATTAAACAGCGTTTTCATTCAGACCAACACGAAAAGACCAATAACTGGGCGGAAATATGCTAATGTTTTAAAAACGACTGGTTCCAGTGATTCAGAGTCGACTCTTTCTTTTGAGAGACACTAATTTTATACACGGTGCTGTTTCAGATTTCAAACTTTGCAGGGTGTTACGCACTGCATCAAAATCATTTTCAAAAATCTATACTTTCTATCACTTTAATAATCCAACCTTGAGTTTACGTGGATGAACACTACTATTCAAAATATTTTTTAAGGAAATTAATATTTAATTAATATTTTGATTGAGCTAGGATGCACTAAAGTAATCAAAAGTGACAGTAAATGCATTAATATTTATATTATCATTGTGATTTTTGTGCTTATATCTTTTAAGTAATTTAAAGTCAAGGCTTCTAAGGCTTCTGGTTAAGTTTATGGTTAACTGTATGCGCATGTGCATTTATTTCCCCGTTAGCCCCGAGTGCTGTGTCTCATCTGACAGAAGAGGCTGTGGACTCCACTGCAGTCCGTCTATCCTGGAGACCTCCGAGCCAACCGAACGGACTAATCACACACTATCGGATACGAGTGTTATACCGTAGCACTCTCGTACAGGACATCACCCTGCGAGGACAGGTAAAACACACTAAACCCCACAAGCACACACACACACAATCCGTTTAGCTTTACTGATAATACATCGTTGTGTTACAGAATGTTTCACTTCGTCGTAATGCGAGGTCACTTCACATCACCACATCATCTGCGTTCATTCTCACCCCACACGGAACCAACACTGATACAGATATGACCTCTGACCTCCCTCTGACCCCGAGCACCCCCCACACACCTCCACCCTGGCTCACAGTGACCCACGACAGAACTGATGTTGAAGCTGAAACTGAGGCTGTGACTGAGGAACCGGTCACTCAAGGAACTGACCAAGCGACATTGGTTAACTTAAGCCCTTCCCCGCCCCGTCGCTTCACTAGGGCGGTGGCCACAGACTCCACCCAGCAACAGACCAACCCCCCAACAAGAGCTGCCAACACTATTGGAATAGAGGGTAAATAACTCCTCCCCTTGACTCCTACCACTGTGACCTCACTTCAAGGTTTTTGAGATTTGGATATTATTATTACTGTTAAAAGCACAATCAAATCTCATAATAAGTAATTTATACTAGGTTTATGTAAATAAAAAACTTTATCATGGATGATGAAATGGGGGACAGTCATTGTTGCTTTTTCTTTCTGTTTTCTGATTGGTTGTGCTTTTTGATTGACAGTCCTACCTGCCACCGAGGAGACAGCAGACCTGTCGTCTGATCACATCGAGTATGTGGTTAGAAGACTGAGTCCTTTCACCGAGTACACATTTAGTGTGACGGCAAAAAACATCATTGGAGAAGGGCCTTCCACAGAAGTTAAAGTGAAAACAACTGAGCAAGGTAAACTACGTTCAGACTTCTGAGTTGAAGTACATTAGTTATAACATACAACCACTGTGTAAAGTAACTCCAGTCTTTCCCCACAGTGCCTAGCTCTGTTCAGAATGTGTCCTATCAGAACCTGACCTCCACCTCCATCCGTGTTACTTGGGAGCCGCCACTGAACCCTAACGGCATAATAACCCACTACACTGTATATGCACACAATCTCCTTACAAACCAGCAAATCCGACAGACAACGGACACCACCACTGCAGTGCTCACAGGTAACACACGATCATGTGACACTGTGGAGTAATGATGCTGAAAATTCAGCTTTGCATCCTAGGAATAATATAGATTTTAAAATCCCAAGCTTTTGAACAGTAGTGTACCTCTGGTGTACATTTGACTGCTTATGCCACACTTTCACCTTTAAACATATCTCTAAAATAATCACCCACACACTATGTGTTTAAAATACAATTAAAAAATTGTGTTGCAGATTTACTGTATCCACCTTGGATATTTTATAAATCTCAATTTTGAAAAAAATGACCACTATGACTGGTTTTGTGGTCCAGGGTAACATATATGCTTATATCCACAGGTCTGGACAAGCACAGCAGTTATAAGGTGCGTGTGGCCGCATCTACTGCCGTGGGGGAAAGTCCACTGACTGATGAAGACCACATCTTCGTTATGACACTAGAGGATGGTATTGAGCTAGTTAAGTTTCATATACATACCACTAGCACCCTTTTGAAATCCCTTACAATGCTTCCATCTGTCTTTCAGAGCCGGATTCACCCCCACGGAATCTGACCGTCGTGAAAACCACCTTCTCCACCACTACTCTCACCTGGTCTCCGCCAGAGAAACCCAACGGCATCATCCGCCTGTATGAGGTCTCCTACACCAACGGCACATACAGCAACACAGTCAACAGCACATCGCCCAGTGCCACGCTGCGCCACCTGAAGCCATACACACACTACAATGTGTCTGTCCGTGCGTTTACGCTACACGGACACGGGAACCAGATTTCTGATACTCTACAGATGCTGTCAGGGGAGGATGGTGAGTCATTGTGTGTTCATGTTTAATTGAAAAACTAGAAGAGGCTTAAAACTTTAATCCAATCTCATCCTGAAATCCCACTCTTTCCCTTTCAACGGGTTCCTACAGTTAAGGCACATTTACACATGCAGCGATTAAAGTCTTGGTGCTGTTTGATTTCTAGTAGACGTTCCTGCTCCAACTCTATCAGGCATCAGATCATGAACTCCCAGTCGTTATTCGCTCATCTCGCCTCTACTTCAATTTGCATGAAGTGGAAAGTAAATCACCAGCTCATTAATAAAGATGAATGACTTTTGGACGCTTTGGTGTAGCAAACATACTTTTAATCAGCAGGAGCGCATTAAATTGATCAAAAGTGACTGTTACAATGTTACAAAATGTTTCTATTTCAAATAAATGCTGTTCTTTTGAACATTCTTTTCTTCAGAGAATTCTCAAAAAGTATCACAGTTTGCACAAAAATAATAATCAGCATTCATAATTATGAAAAATATTCATTTCATATTTGAATCATTTCTGCAGGATCATGTGACTCTGAAGACGGTAGTGTTGGCTGATGAAAATTCAGCGTTGCGTCACAGAAATAAATGAAATGTTAGTCCAAAACTGTCCAAAGAGGGAGCGGTTAGTGCTAAAAGTTAATTAATTAAAAAGCCCACTTTAATGTTCTAAAATCATTTATCATTGGCGCGAGAGGACTGTTTTAATGAATACAAGCTGCTTGCTGTCTGATATATTCCTTGCACTAAACACTGACTTCATCTTAATGTGCTTTCTTTCAATTGTTTGTTGCAGTGCCTGGCAGCCCACCTTACGATTTGACCTATGAGAACATCGGATCCAGCGAGGTGAATGTGTCATGGTCGCCCCCTCTTCTTGCAAATGGCATCATCTTGTTCTACAACGTGGAATACTGGAATGCCACACACAGTTTGAACCAAACCACACACGTGCCTTACGTCATCCTCTCCAACCTGCGCAAGTACACGCGCTACCGTATTAGCGTACAGGCCGCCACACAGGTGGGCTTGGGAAACCACACGAGTGAGATCCTGAACGTCACCACACTGGAGGACGGTGAGTGTTCGGTCCTTGTGGTGTTTACTTAAGCTGCTTTTACTTTTCAGGTTCAGCCTTCATGGTGAATTTATCAGGATCTGGCTAAAGATGGAGAACGTATTAAGGTTGTTTCTTCTTTTTACAGATTTTCAGAGGTGTGCGCACAGGAAATGAGGGTTTTCTTATTTTCAGCTATTCTTCCACAGGACATATTAGGACTTATTTACAGTGCTATGGATACATTTAGCCTTTAAACCAAGCTTAATCTTTCTCCCTCAGCAGACAATGTTTGTGTTTGTTTCTCTGTGTTTGGTTGGTTAGTTTTTCCATTAGCAGCTGTCAAAATGGACAAATATGGATGCCCTACCTGGCGTGGGGCACACTCTCTTACATTTACTAACTCAAATCACTGTCATGTTCGAAGAGTGAAGTCCTTTTCCACAGTTTTCAGTTTATAATAGCTGTTTTTCCCTAAACGACAGTACCCAGTTCCCCTCCAAAATTCCTAATTGCCAGGAAATTGTCTGATACTGAGGTAGAGTTGTCCTGGAAAGCTCCCGAGGAGGCCAACTCTGAGATATTATACTACATAGTGAGAGTGTGGTAAGTGAAGATGATTTAAAAGCACCTCAAATGACCTGGCTATTGTCGTACAAGATTGACGTTTGTCTGTGTGTTTTAGGAATCTGAGCTCTGAGTTTGTTGCCAATGTGACCAAAACATCAGTGGTGGTGAGCGTGGATGGACTGGGTCAATATAATGCCTCAGTGAGCAGCTGGACTCGACTCGGAGATGGAGGGATGTTGATTTACATCACATTCAGTACCATAGAATCAGGTGAAAATGTAAACACGGTCTTATATCATAAGCATATTTCGTAACACTTTATAATAACTTCACACTATGAATCATTAGTTAAGCATTAGTTAATAGTCAGTTCATCCTTTATAAAGCATCGTTCCAACATTAACAGTCATTAGTAAGCAGTTTATAAATACAGCCAGAAATGCCTTGTTCTTGATTTATAAGCATATCTTTCAAAGGAGATTTTAAGGCTCAGTTATCTTCCTACCAGAACAAATAAACACAACAAAGAGGGATACAGAACTATTCATTTCAAGTTACTAAAAAATATGAAACTACAGTATAAAAAAGTGTACATCTTGAAAAAAAAATTCTGTGTTCTGTATCCCTCTGTGTTGTGTTCGTTTGACCTTTCTATTCGGAAGATAAATGAGATTTTACGTCTTTTTTGTAAATGCTTTAGAAGATATAAATAGTCCTCACTTTAGATGAGCTCTCAAAAACAGACGCCTGGCAACTGCTAAATGTTTTATAACTACCTGACTTAAACATGAATTACATCCGGGATATGTGTTAATAAAGCATTTATTACACACTGAGCAGTTATTATCATGTGTCTAAATAATATGATTAAATAATGTATATTTAAATAATTTAATAATCATTTACTTAGACTTTACAAATGTTCAAACACTGACAACTCTAAATAACTGTTTTGTAAGTGACGTAATAATTTAAAAAAAATGATAAACTGATCATTAATAAAGTATGAAAATACATTAAATACTATATATATGCTCAAGAACAAGGCATGTATAGCTGCACTTGTAAACTGCTTACTAATGCATAATAATGTTGGAACAATGGTTTATAAAGGATTAACTAATGCTTAACTAATCATTCATAGTGTGTAGTTATTATAAAGTGTTACTCATGTTTCTAATGAGATGCCATAAATGGCTCATTTTGGCAAAAAATATTGCGTCCTAGAATGAACTGTGAAATCGTTTAGAGATGACGGAAATATCAGATTTAAATAAATACAGTACAGGTATAAATGACATCTATTCAAAAATAAAAAACAGTTATCTGAAATTGTGATCAGCTGCTCAAATAAATGCAACCTTGGTGAGCATTAGAGACATCTTTCAAAATCTTACCGACACCACCATTTTAAAATATTGAATTTTTACCTCTTTCTGGATGTTTTAGGTCAGTCAGTTATAAGGTTTAGCTAGATATAGCCTAGAGAGTGAGGCAGCTCACTAAGTTTAAAAAAGAACTACGAGATCATGAAACATTGAAGCATTGCCCTCATAGTCATAAGGATGAATGCTTTCTCTGTTTTGCAGCCCCCTCTGACCCTCCACAGAACGTATCATACACTCTCCTCACCACCACTAGAGTACGTCTCAGCTGGAGTCCTCCAAACCAACCCAACGGCATCATCCAATATTACACCATCTACTACACAGACAATACAAAAAACTCCACACATTTAACACAGGTATATACACTCACTCAGATGAGTATTAATCCTTTTGGAGACACTAAACATGGTGGGGTTCTGTTTTCTATTTAAATATACTTTAAAATGTCATTTATTCCTGTGATGCAAAGCTGTTTTCAGCTTCACAACTCTTCCGTGACTCATGATCCTTTAGAAATTATTCTAATATGCTGATTTCTTATTGTCATCCGTGTTGAACGGTTTGCTGCTTAATATGTTTGTGGAAACTGTGATAGATTGTTGTTAAGTTTAGGTATTGGGTAGGATTAGGGAAGTAAAGCAATGCATTAATATGTGCTTAATTAGCACTAATAAATGGCTGATATTCTAGTTATATGCATGCAAATAAGCATCTAATATGTGTAAATGTAAAATAAAGTGTTACCGATATTTTAAAGAATGTGTGCAGTAGCCATTGACTACCATAGTATCAGGACCACCACGGGACTTTTTGTAAAGGATTTCATCTCTAAGAATAGCTAGACCGACTCAAATACACACGTTTTAAACTCAGAGTAAAATGCCTTTTCTGTGGTGCAATGAATGAGCATGTTCTCTTTCTCTCTCTGTAGACGGTTCCTGGTTCAGAGCACTGGTTGGTGTTGTCTGATCTGAGTGCAGGACATGAGTACAGTGTATGGATGAGTTCCAGCACTTCTGTTGGTGATGGGGGAGTGTTCAGTCCCCATCTAAACTTCACCACGTTAGAGGACGGTCAGTCTCCTCATACACTCAGGGGAGAGGAGCAGCTCTGCACCACTTTTCCAACAGATTACGCTCCAAAACAAAAATCACACCGAAACTCACCCGAATGCTTGCACAGATTCAGCACATTTTGTGAAAGGAGACAACTTCCTTCAAGCTGCAAACTGGGATTGTTAAGCCCTCACCACGAGGCAGAGTGCTTCTGATCTCAAAGCCTTTTATTTGTCGGTCTCTAGACTATCCCAGCTTGCGTTTCCTCTCACAGGATTTGTTGAAAATAGAAAACAGCACGTCTGGGTACATTATGTAAGATGTTATATATTTGTCTTTGAGAATATCGTGAATGTGCCAATTTGACTTAAGAAACATTATAAAAAGTCCTGTTTCGAGACCATTTGGAGACTTTCTTCCTTGTGTCTCTAGCTTCTCAGGTATCTTCTGAGAAAAAGAGCCCCGTCATCAGTCATATGCATTTCAAAAAGAGATCTCAATGTGTCAAACCATGCTCAGATTTTCCGAATTTTGCAGGTCAGAGATTTTCAATATGGTTTCAGTGCATTTCTTATGAATGCAAATGATCTGAGCAGCTCTCTATATACAGTAGCTCTCTGCATTTATTGTCTCATTAGTCTCATTTAGGAATAAAAGAAGCAGAATCCAGTTTCAGAAATCTATACCATATGTGTACAGTAGGTTAGAACAAACTGTTTTTGTGTGATTTTGGGAAAAACGGTGCAGAGGTGACCTTCTGAGACAGATGAAGGTTTTTCTCCCCGGGTGTCCGAGATTTTGAAAGTGTTCTATACAGTATGAATAAATAAAGCCATGGTCCTGTTTGGCTCTCTGCGAGTGATTGTATCTGATCGGTTTGCAGTTACTGGAGAACCAGAGAGCCTCAGCAGCTCAGTTTAGCCCACATGCTCCAGACGGATTTTCTCACTAACACAATCAGCCTGTCCTTCTCTGCTTCTCTCTCCTCTTCTACATCTGTGATCTCGATTTAGGATTTCGCAGAGGCTGTGGCGGAGTTCATTTACCATTTTTCATTTCCACAGATTCACAGATTGCTAAACATCATGTCCATGTGTGTGTTGTATTTCTTTGTATGAATATTTTAATCTCTTGTTTCTTCGTTGCTTTTTAATCATCATAATTGTGGACTGGTTTGGTGTTGTGGTGTGCCATTTATGCTTTGCTTGAGCATAAATCAATTTATTATGTTAATTAAAAGGATAGCTCTTTGTACATGTAATGGGTGAATCTCAATTTCTGGGTCATATTTCACACTTATATATTTCATATATTAAAATAAAATGTGTGTTTTATTTATTTATTTTGCATAAAGTCAATGATAGGACATTTAAGATTTTTAATAGTCTTTTATGTCATCTTTATAAAAGCCTTTTAATAGTCCTTTAATAGATGTATTTTTTTTGTAAGTGAAATATGTCCTAATAAGTGCAAGTTTGTATGAGATGAACCTAATTTTGTTACTTTAGATTGGGAAACAAAGCCTCATTCCAGCATTGATCCAACATTTATTATTAGACTGCAATGATTTGTTCCCTGTTCTAAAGTGTAACTGTTAACCACTCTTCACACAGTATTAATCTTCTACATCCTCCCCCTGTGCAGTGCCGAGTGGTCCCGTCCACAACCTCAGTGCTACGATCTATAGCTCTACGGCTGTAGTGATCAGCTGGGACCCTCCTCTGGAGCCCAACGGCAGAGTCTTCTATCAGCTGAGCCTCCAAGAGGCTGGTATGACCCACCCGTCCATCAACCGCACGCTCAACATCACCATCACCAAAACTACCACAGACAACATCTACCTCTTCACCAAGCTCAGGAAGTATTTTCCTTACATCATAGAAGTCACCCCGGCAACCAGCGCAGGATCGGCCGTCAACCACACTGCAATGCTACACCTGCGAACAGATGAAGACAGTATGCATCACTTCTTGTTTTTGACATGCACATATATATATAAAGCACTTTTTTTCTAATACTTTTGTGTGTCTGTGTTTTGACAGGCCCAAGTTCTCCTCCGTTGCCTGGAGCTAGTAGGAATCTCTCCAGCACCTCCATCCATGTGTCCTGGTTCCCCCCAGTGGAAGCTAATGGCGAGATCATAGATTATGCTGTAGTTTTACAGGGTCCTGGGGCCGTCAACAAAACCTACACCACTGAAACACACCTAATGCTCTCAGAACTCACTTCATTTACACCTTATAATCTCTCCATTGCTGCCGTCACCCGTATAGGTGTCGGGCCCTCCGTGATGATTCCACTCCATACTGATGAAGCAGGTCAGAGATGCATCTTTATTGTTTTTCTAGAGAAACTGTTCAAAATTTAAAGGGATAACTCACCTAAAAATGAAAATGTGATGTTTATCTGATTCCTCCAGGGCATCCAAGATGTAGGTGACTTTGTTACTTCATTAGAACACAAACTAAGGTTTTGAACTCAATCCAATGCAGTTTGTTAGTCATATAATGGAAGTCAATGGGCACAAAACGACACAAAATCTCTGAGAGTATTAATATAATTTTTTATCTCTTATACACGACAATCTACCTCTCTCCTGGTTTCCTGACGCGGTCACATAGATATCTATACATAGATGACTCAGTGACTGTTGCTATAGGCCACGGTATCATGTATGTGACCGCATCATGCGCCGGATGTTGTGAATGAGATCAGGAGAGAAGTTTGTCTACACCTTCATCTCGGATGCCCTGGGGGTCAGCAGATAAACGTCACATTTTCATTTTTGGGTGAACTATCCGTTTAAGTTTGAATCTGATTGTTCATTTGAGATTTGTTCACATATTTAAATCTTTAAAAAGAAGAAGAAAATAATAAATAAAGTTGGACAATTTGCAATTTTAAATCTGAAGTCTTAACTTCATTAATATTCTACTTTGCAAATTATAAACGCGCAGACTTAACGTGTCTAATGTCTCATGTGTGTTTTTGTGTGTCCAGTCCCAATGTCTCCACCACATGATCTGATTATTTTTAACCACACTGTCAGTTCAGTGTGGCTTCAGTGGGAACCAAGTCCAGAGCCAAATGGAATCGTCCAGCACTACGGATTCCGAATACTTGAACTAAACACATACACTTTCAGTTATCGGGTAATTACAGTACACCCCTGTGTTTATTTAGTATGCTTGATTAAGTTCTCTGTGTGTAAATTAAACTTTGTATGCCTCTGTTTACCCAAGAACTCATCAGATTCATCCACACAAGCAGAACTGAGTGGCTTTAGACCTCACAATTCATATGAAATCAGCGTTTGCACATTCACTAGAGCAGGAAATGGGAATCAGTATAGCCAGCCTGTCATATTCACCACCAATGAATCAGGTAATACAATCTCACACATCTGTTTGTGTCTTAATTCTTCTTCTTTTCTAAATATCCTCATTAAGGGCTCAAGACACATTTATTATTGTCAATGCAAAAAAAAAAAAAAAGTTTAAACGCTTGTTAAGGTTTAGGTTTTAGGAGTCTTAGAGATCAAAAGAAGGAGAAATGAGATATATGTTGGCGTTTATGTTTCAGTGTCGGATGCCGTCGGGAATCTGACCTGCTCTGGATTGGATTGGAATTCAGTGTACATGGAATGGGAGCTTCCGATTCATCCTAATGGAGAGATTCTGTACTACCTCATTCGCTCTGGAGATCTAGAGGAGGAGGCCCATCCTCTCGTGCTCACGCACGCAGTGGCACACACTTTCATCGGCCTGTCACCTAACCTTTTCTATTTCATCAGCGTGGCTGCTGTTAATTCAGCCGGAATAGGGGAGGAAGCCAACTGCACTGCACACACTCCACCAGAGTCAGGTATCATGACTTAAAGGGACAGATTTGCTTAAAATGCATCCTTCAAGATGTAGATGAATTTGTCTCTTCATTGGAACACATTTAGAGAAATGTAGTATTACATCACTAGCTCAGCAATGGGTGAAAGGGTGCTGTCAGAACAAATGTCCAAACAGCTAAGAAAAACATCCACACCACTCCGGTCCATCAGTTAATGTCTTATGAAGTGAAAAGCTTCATAACCTGATAAATTTCATGCCCTGTTCTCCCACATCAAAATCCACCAACATACAGTACTGTACTTGTTTAGAACCACTTTGGACTCTTTTCACGCGACAAGATGCCTTTTTTACTGGAGAAGGCAATATAATGGAAATATTTTAAAGGTGCCATGGAATGGAAAACTGAATTGACCTTGGCGTGGTTGAATAATAACAGTTCAGTACATGGACATACTGTGAGTCTCAAACACCATAGTTTCCTACTTCTGATAAAAATCAAATGTTTGCAAAAGACGACTGAAAAACGGTAACAATCCAACACAACACAGACTGTTACATAATAGTCTAGAAGCGCAATAGTTACGCTCACCACATTTGCATATACCCGCCTATGCTTAACATTCAGAATGGTCGATGTGCAATCTCAGAACAACAGGTTGTTCTACAAAATCAGCATCTTCGTCTGATACAGGCTCAAACATATA
>JAUMHG010000064.1:17105529-17152443 GCA_032359395.1 Enteromius anoplus | reverse complement strand
CTAAGCTACATACCTTCTATGTACATATCAGAGAACAATTTAAAATATTCTCTCAATGCATTCTATGGCACCTTTAACTGAAAACTGAAGTTAAAATTGTCTCAGTATGTTTATTGAGTAGACTTCACAAGGCATTAATTGATCGATTGGAGTGGTGTGGATTACTGTGATGTATTTTTGCACTCTCATTCAATGCAGAGGATCCATCGATGACCAAGTGATTGCAAAATTTTTCAAAAACCCTACGTATTAAACTTCGCCATGTAATTTATTCTGCACCATTTGTAGTACAGACATGATCATACAGATTGTTTCTTTTTCTTTCTGCAGTCCCTGGTCCTCCCCGTTCGCTGACCATAACGCATGTGACCTCTGACAGTGTGTCTCTGAGCTGGCAGCGGCCCCTCCATGTTCCTGGTCTGTTGCAGGGTTGTAATGTAGAGATTCAGCAACTGGCAAGAAATTGTGAGCTAGAGCAGCACATGGAGTCGTGTGTGGAGAGTGAGCTTATGGAGTGGGTTGAAGGAGAAACCAGTGGAGTCACGCTTTCCCCTCTGCTGAAATATAGAGAGTACCGGATCAGACTAGTGGCCTTCACCAGAGCCGGAGCCGGAGAACCCTCCGACTGGATTCACACACGGACACTCGCAGGAAGTACGTCACACATGTACAGTATATAAATATTCCCACAAGAAAGAAAAAACACAATTGAGATCTCTTTAATGTCTTGTATGTTAATCCAAGACTTTTGCTTGAGTTTGCCATTTGTAAGATGTTTCCCCTGAGAAAAAGATCCTGGCCTCCTCTTCTCTCAACCTTCAGAAGATATCTCAGCAGTGTGAGATCTCCATATAAACTTTTTTATTTTTATTTATGAAATTTTCAAAACAAGGTTACAGACAGAAAGTAATGAACATACAAACATGAAAGGTAAAAAAAAAAAAACGAACAAACAACTAAATTAGGTTAAAAATAATAGATCTCCATGTAGACTTTTTCCAGATGACTTTCCAATGTGATTTGTCGCTATACTCTCACTGTATGTGTACAATTCAGTGGTATTTGTTTAATGGATTCTAATAAAATCCCGGGGCTTAAAAATGTAGATTGTATAACGTGAAAAAAAGCAACTTTGTTAAGTTTCTAGAAAATACAGAAATATATCGTCAAGCTACAAATATAGAAATAAAGAATAAATATTATATAAATGTATATTTATGAATTAATTGTGTAAATGTCATTTAGTTTCTTTTTTATTTGTCTATATATTATACAAATATAAAAAAAATTATGGTTTAAATTAATGCCAAAATGTAAATATTTATATTTTATTATAATTATATTCATATGTTATTTTGTGATTTATATTCTATCTATAGATTCTAAAATAATAAAACAAATACAAAAATACATATAAATAACGAAAGCTATTATATAAATATATACTTTATATATAATTGAATCACATATAAATATCCTTTTGTAATTATTTTAATTTTTTTGTCTATGGTTTCTAAAATCTGAAGAAATCAGACATTAGAGAAATAAGAGCAAGCAAAGCAGGAACGTAATGTTGCATGGCCTCTGTGAGCTTCACTGTGTTTGGAACATTTGTCTTTCAGTTCTGTTTGACACCGCTATGAAATCTCTGCAGTGTTCAGCGATCTTGTGAATCAGAGCTGCATTCTCACGATTTTAGTTCCGTGCAGAAAATCAATGGGCAATGTTTTTCAAATGCTGCTCAATCCATTAGCTTTGATTCAAGAACTCACACACGTTTTTGAGCATTTGCCTTTTTCAGAGACTGGTCTACGAGCAAACATTTATTAAATCTCCCGAGCTTTTGAGCTATGTAATTTTCCCTCGGCTTGTCATTTGCATATACAGTAACAAACCCTTATTTTTTCTGTATCTCTCTATCTGTTTGTCTTAGACCCCGATGCCCCCCCTGGTAACATATCAGTGGTTCCTTCTCCCACTGGGTTAAAGATTATGTGGGATGAACCATCAGTCATCTCAGGCCCCACCTCATACATCATTGACATCATTGCTGTGAGTTCATAAACTTGAGAAATCTGTTGACTTTCTGAAATGTTCTACTTCAGCTCTCCCTATCCTCTTTCAGTTGGATGGTTCGGGATATAATATAAGCCTAGTAAGGCATTCAGAGGAGATCAGGGCGGTGGTAGTCGGGAACCTGACTGCGTTTACCCTCTACTCTGTTACCATCACCGCCTTCACGGGGCAACTTTCCAGCGCTCGCACAGACGGCAAAGCATCTGAACCTGTCCTCGTCAGAACCCTGGAGGACGGTGAGGATGTTTGTGCACGCTTGATTATCGGATATCTATTATATGCATGCGTGCATAACTTATTTGTGACATTCATGGTTTTCCCAGAGCCTAAGGATCCTCCCAAAAACGTGACATTGACAGTGATCCCAGAGGAAGTAACACGCGTTTATGTAACGTTCTCTCCACCGGATGAGCCGAACGGAAACATCAGCGCCTACCACGTCACCATCTACCGAAACGGACAACTGGACTTCTACATAAACAGCCTGCCTGTGATCAGCAACCCTAATAACACCATGACAGCCATTATAGATGGACTGAAGGGTGGATTCAATTACAGCATAAGGGTAAACTAAAACCTAAACATCCTGTAACTTGATTTGATTCTTAAGTGCATCTCCAGCCTCTTCCCCTGCATGCACAGGTCTTTCTCCTTCATACACTTACAGAAAAATAGACACATAGCTGTCACTGGGGCAGCACCCTGAGGTACAAAAGCTAAAAGTTACATCTTTGTACCTGAAAATACATATTAGGACTTTGAATGTACATATTATTATTTTTTGAAAGGGTACCGCACCAAAGACATCTTTAATACCTTTTTTCTTTGAGATTGTACTGAAGTGTGGTCTGTTTGCATCATCCAGTACTACTGTGGTCACTAGCAGCAGCTATTTAAAGCCGTATCTAGGTAACAACAGAGACGGCAGCTCCAAAAATGGAAAGCAATATTTGCATCAGTCTTTTAGATCATGTTTTCATTCCTTTTGTTGTAGTTTTGTAGTATTGACTCCCACGATTAGGCCAAAAGCATGTGTTTTGAACTTGTTGCAGATTGCAGCTGTGAATGGAGCAGGTTTCGGACCAAGTTCAGAAGTGCAGGTCACCACGGGTGTGAAAGGTATGAAAAAAAACCTAAGGCTTTATAAGTTTTGATGAAGTGACTGTCGTTTTAAGATTTTGACGGGTTGATTTAGCGCCACCCAAACCGTCGAGGAAGCCGCAGGCTGCTCTGAACAACGCAGGTGTCATCATCTCTACCTCCAAGACCATCACCATTGAGATGCCTGAATGTTTCTTCACTGATGACCATGGACCAATCCAAAAAGTCCAGGTCATTGTTTCTGAACCGGAAGGTACTAAAAAATGCCATTTAACACTAGCTATGATGACAGTTTACATTTTAAGGAGATCTTTTACACTTTTATTCAGCAAGATTGCATTACATTTATCAAAAGTGATAGTAGGTACATGTATAATGCTACAAAAGTTTTTCAGTTCAAATAAATGCTGTTCTTTTGAAAAAAAAAATGTTTTCAACATTGATAAGAATGAGAAATGATTTTTGAGTATCATTTTTTATGTCTGCCAAAATGTAGCTTTGTGTCACTAGAATAAATACAATTTTTGATTCAAATAGAATTTTACTGAATATTTGATCAAAAATAAATGCAGCCTTGGTGCATTTCTTGTTATATTGTCGTTCTGATGTTGATACAGTGATGGACTACGGTAATCTGTCCAACTGGAAGAGTGTGTTCCTCTACCCTACTGCACCATACCTGACCGACGAGGGCTTCATAAACCCAAAGTGCTCGGAGAAAGCAGAGCGCATGAGCACAAACACTAACACATATGTTATAGGAGCTGATGATAGCTGCCTGTCTGATGATGCCAAGACACTTTGTAACGGACCCCTCAAACCCAAAACATATTATGTGTGAGTGACGTATCCACACACATATGATGTAAATCTGTGTTGTAAATATTTTCATAGAGCAGTCTTTTTAACCTGTTTGTTTTTGTATTGTAGGTTCAAATTTCGGGCAACAAACATCCGTGGGCAGTACACAGACTCTAAGTACTCAGATAAGGTCAGAACTGCAGGTACGGACGCAAGGACTGTTACAGTATTAATGCACTGAGACCAGCTGTGATGTCTCGCTCACATTTTCCCTTTTTCCCTATCAGATTTTCAGACTTTTTTTTTGTTGTTATTTGTCCAATACAAAAATATAATTTCATTTTAGTTTTAGTATGAGACTGAATAATAAAAACGTTATATTGCTGGCTAGCATTACCTTTTATGTACACTATTGCTCAAAACTTTGGGGTCAGTTTTTAATTAGTGCTGCTGTCAAACGATTAATTCAAAATAAAGGTTTTGTTCACTTAATACATGTTTTTACCATGTATATTTATTATTTATGTATAAATACAAACACATGCATGCATGGGCGTAAATTTCATTTAACAGTAGGAGGGGACAATAAACACAAAATTTCTCACAAGAATTTTTTGAAGGAAACACACATAATAATATAAGTATAAATATCCCCCTGTCCCCCGCCCCCCAGGATTTACGCCCATGCATGCATGTATGTATTTAAAAAAAAAAAAATGTAATGTTTATATTTTAAATATATTTATATATAATATGAATTATATAAATAAATGCATGTAAATATTTTTAAAATATAAGCTGTATGTGTGTGCTTTTATATGTACATAATAAATATATAGTAATATATAAGTTTATAACTTCATATTCATCAACTGTTTTAATTAGAAATGTTTCTTGAGCATAAAAAAATCCCGTTGAAGTGATTTCTGAAGGATCGCGGGAGGCTGAAGAATTGAGCAATGATGCTGAAAATTCAGCTTTGCATATTAAAATATGTTTTAATATAAAAAAGAAAAAAATTCACAATTTTACTGTTTTTACCAATCAAACAAATACTGCCTTACAGTATTTTACAAACATTCAAAAATGTACTGTTCTTATGCTCTTATACATGTACCTTCAATAACTCTAGGCTTATAGAACAATGCATTTCATTCACATTGATTGTGATTTCAGATGACCGCCTGCTGACCAGAGACGAGCAGATCATTCTCGGGGTCCTGCTGTCATTTTTCCTGGCCTTGTTTTTCATTCTGATAATATACGGATCTGTGAGGTACGTTAAGTTTAGGGTTGTTGTATTGTTCAGCAACATACTCAAATGTTTTCCTGGTTTAACAAACTAGATTCACTTTCTCCAATCCCAGGATCCACCGCAGGCAGAAGGAAGGTGGGACGTACTCTCCACGCGAGGCTGAGATCATCGAGACCAAGTTCAAGCTGGATCAGCTCATTGCAGTGGCCGACCTGGAGCTCAAAGAGGAGAAGATTAACCGGTGAGACACTGTACATGAGCAGTGGACTTCAGTTATTTTTGTGGTTATATGTGATTTTGTCTTCTGCTCTCACTCACTAATTCACTCACTCATTCATCCTTTCATTCATTCACTCTCACTAATCCATTCAATCATTTGCGCTGTCCTCTGTTCTCAGGTATTCCTCCTTTTTCTTTAGAAGGAAGGAGATTTTTGTCATCCAGTAAGTAGACGGAGATGCTGTTTTAGATGATGCATGATCCCATATTATGATACGTAGCATCCGTGTTCCCGTTGGTTTTAAAGATGAAACGTTTTATTTTCCCAGTTGCATGCTGTGCGATTAGTACCTGGTGTTAAATGTGTTTTATTATAAATGAATATGCTTTGCTATAGTTTGAGGCTGTTCGGTTTCATAATGCCGCCCTCTAGATCTGCCCTGCTTTGTGTTTTTGTGACTAGGAGATCACATACTGTAGAATGACTCTCCGATTCTTTTATGTTTGTGTGTCGTCCTTTAATTAGATCGTGTGGTGAACTTCACATAGATTCATTTCTTATTTATTACTGGAAGTGAAAAAAGTAACCTAATTTTTCAGTGCAAGGCCAATTTCGCAATAATTCTCTACTGTCTAATGTTCCAGGCTGCTAAGTTACAGGAAATCTCTCAAGTAAGTGAAGGAGACTTGATGATTTGATTGATATTTTATTCCCTTTCTTGTAGTTTTGTTTAGTTTTTTCTGTTTGTTTGTTATTGAGTCCGCAAAACAGTTGCTCTTAAGAGGTGTTCTTTAGTAATAATGCTTGCTGTAGTGGTAACAGTGCTGGAGATAATGATTATTTGTGGTTCGGTGGATATTTCATGCTCTGTTTATCTCTCTTTAACACATTTGCAGGCCAATCAGCAAGAAATCCTTTCTTCAGCATGTGGAAGATCTTTGTGCCAACGACAACGCCAAGTTTCACGAGGAGTTTGCTGTAAGTTTTAGCATTAAAGTGTGTAGGTGGGTGAGAGAGAAAGAAAGTACTAGTGAACTGTAAAATGAGTTTCAGTGACACCTCGTTCTGATTGGGCACGCAGAGTTATGTGCTCCGTGGCGTCGGACTTTGCTGCATATTTTCCACGGCTGATTGATTTTCTCCCCGGTGTGTTTCATAATTGGTGTGTTTCAGGAGCTGCCGAAGCTGCTCCAGGATCTGGCCACATCAGACGCTGACCTGCCGTGGAATCGCTCCAAAAATCGCTTCACAAACATTAAACCCTGTATGAAAAAAGCTAGTTCTTGTGCAGCTTGAAACTTGTTTGACTTTCTTGGATCCGTTCAACAAAAACGGAGAGGTTTAAAGGGAATAGTTCACCCAAAATGCAAAATTCTGTGGTCATTTCCTTACCCTCGTTCTGCTGAACACAAAGGAAAATAATTTGAAGAAAGCTTGTAAGCAGGCTGTTTTGGTCACCATAGACTATGGAAAAAAAAATACTAAGTCAATGGTGACTCAAAACACCCATTTTCTTCAAATTGTCTATGTGTTTGAAATTCACATGTAGCTTTCAATATGCTTATTAAACGAAAAAGAGCAGCTCTGTTATTCAGAATCTTTTATTTTTGTTCCGAGAAGGTCATGCAAAGTTATGTGTAATATGTCATGCAGGACTAAGAACCAGGCTTTCTTCATATAAACACATTTTAACTTGTCTTTTTTTAGATAACAATAACCGAGTGAAGTTACTTTCTGAGCCAGGAATGCCGGGGTCTGACTACATCAATGCCAGCTTCGTCTCCGTAAGCGCTCCAGATCAGCCCACATATCAGCTGTCGCTATACTTTATACTGCGGCTCAACTTTAATTGGATCGGCCTAAGCTCCTGTTCCGTGTCTTGTCTCTGTGTCTCAGGGCTATCTGTGTCCTAATGAGTTTATAGCCACTCAGGGTCCTTTGCCTAGTACCGTCGCAGACTTCTGGAGGATGATTTGGGAGACCAGGACCAAAACCATCGTCATGCTCACTCAGTGCTTTGAGAAGGGCCGGGTGTGTATGTGTGTGTGTGTGTGACCGAACAAAACAACGTAGCCAATTAGATTAGATAGTTTGATATAGATATAGATACACCAGATATACATCTTTTTACTAGTGGGTCCAGGACCTAAAGTTCATTTATGTAAGTGAAGATAGCAAATACCCCTAAATTCTTCATAAATTGGACTACCGTTAAAGTTGATAAAAACATAGGACCAAAAATTATTTAGACACTTTGACCTGAATTGATTACATTTTACATAATTAATTTTACATTCGTTTTCAACCTTTTACATTTAAAGATATAATACATCCTCTAAATTAATTCAGTCTAATTCATGAGGAATTAGCATTCAAAATACAAGGAAATGTTTGACAGTGATTTGCTGATATATATGCATTATAATGATAAACTGTTATTGTAATGTGGCTGTATGTTTCAGATCCGCTGTCATCAGTACTGGCCAGAGGACAATAAACCCGTCACTGTTTTTGCTGACATCATAATAACTAAACTCACAGAGGATGTGCATCCTGATTGGACGGTCCGGGTGCTCAGAGTGGAGAGGGTAAAACATTTAACATTTGCTTAAGTAAAATTGCATGCCGTTTCATTCTCAGAAGGTTTATTTTACTGCCACAGTAATGTATAAATGATGGGACTGCAAATAATTTTGTAGTCATTTCTGCATATGCATACTTGAGTATGTCTGTGGCCTTATGCGAGTCCAAAAATGCACAATAACACACACACACGCAGATGTGGGTGGTTAGATGAATAGATAATTAATCCCTAAGCACACATTTAGCCCTTCCTCTCTGTCTTTTTCTCTCCAGCACGGAGGCTACATGATTGTTCATCATTTTAACTACACATCATGGCCAGAGCACGGCGTTCCGGAGTCCAGCTCCACACTCATCCAGTTTGTCAAAGCGGTTCGCTCACACAGAGGCCATGACAACACAACCAACGTGGTCCACTGCAGGTGCGTACATCTGCTCAGTAGTTAAACAGGAAATCATGAAGCTTTTTTCTACAGTAAGCTACTGGTGCATGTTTATGTTTGAGTCTGAGTTGCATGGAAGTCCATTTTCCCCCTGAGAGTAAAAGAAAAAGCTAATAGCAACTCCATAGCAACTCCAAAATTTTGACTATATTTTTTGCACGATTGTGTATTTCACAATGTTATATCTCGCAATTGATACTTTATAAGTGACTTCATATCTTGCATATTTATTTATATTTTATAATTGCAGTTTTATTTCTTAGAATTATCTCTCAATTTCTGCTTTGTCTCACACAGTTTCTTATTATGAACTCTTACAATTATCATTTTATTTTAATTTGCCATATTAATCAGTTGTTTTATATGTAGTTTTTATTCTTTTTTCAGTTTTTTTACTAGTTGTTTAGTAAAAGTTTGTGTTAGGATTTATTTTAAGTGGCAAATGTGTTTTTCTTATGTGTAAATTTGATGTATGTGCAGTGCTGGTGTGGGCAGGACCGGAGTGTTTATAGCCCTGGATCATCTCATTCAGCATGTGAGGGATCATGATTTTGTGGATATATATGGCCTGGTCGCAGAGCTGCGCAGTGAGAGGATGTGCATGGTGCAAAACCTGGTAAACCTGCTTTAAAAACTGACAGATTTCACTTTGTATTGCAAAAATAGTTCCATCTCTGTAGACTTGTGTGAGATGATCATGTTCTCTTTTATCTGCCTCTCTCTCTCTCTCTCTCTCAGGCTCAGTACATGTTTCTGCATCAAAGCACTCTGGATCTGCTGTCTGCAAAAGGAAACAGTCAGTCCATATGGTTTGTAAATTACTCCGCTCTGGAGAAGATGGACTCGTTGGATGCAATGGAGGGTAAAATACATCCTACATTCAATGACATGTGCAGTGCAGTGCAGGCTGGTGGTTAAATCTCGCTGTCATTCCTCTATTTTGTCCTGATGGAAACGCATTTTGTCATGTTTGTTCTCTCAGGTGATGTAGAACTGGAATGGGAAGAGACGACTATGTAACAAGGACATCGTTTCCTGACAGTACGATGGTTGTGAGGAGACACTCATTAAAAATCCAGACGCTGGGACTTTGGACCCTGGGGCCAAACACGCTAAGCAAAGGATAAACTAAGAATACAAGTGCTTCAGAAGCAAACTAGAATGTTCTCGCATAAATGGATTGTCTCAGTCTCTCAAGCTCTCATTTGCATCCACCAGACAATCTCATCCATCAAAGTTTTTTTCTAAAGTCCTTGTCCAACTTTTGTAATTATTTTATCTCTAGAAAGTGATACACCACCTACTTATGGACTCAAAATGGATCAGGCACTAAAAATATGTCTGTTTCTTAAGGAGGTAGGAATATCCAGACGTCAGGAGTGAGAAATAATAGGGCTTTTATGTCCTGTAGTCAAATGTATTATTAATGCAATTATTAGGGATGAGAGACATAAGGATTTCTTTTTTGCAAAATGGTTCTCTTAATGATTCTTTTGTTAATTTTTATTTTATTTGGACAAATTATGAGATTATTTTAAACAGAACAGCAATATATTTGCATGCACATAGAGCACATCTAAGTTACAACTCCACATCAACAACAAAAATACGTGTGTTTATTCTAAGCACTGCGGTGACTTTCTGTGGAAAAGTTGCATTGGTTTTGAATATCTGTCAGTGTGTTTATCTGGAAAAATCACTCTGAAATAGATTCTAACGATACTTTGGAAGTATCTGGTCACTGGTGTGAACGGGATATTATGCTAGTCTAGACAGTCTGACATGAGCGATCATTTACTCATAATAGGAGAGAACTGCACTTATTTCATACAGAAGTTAATGTCACGTGCACGTCTATGGGGGATGTTTTTTCTAATCGGGAACTTGTTCCACGTCGCATCTATTCATAATCATCGCCGAAGTTGCAGACAATGGTGCTTTATCATTTATTCAGTCTGCGTGCTTTTGTTTTGCTACCCACCTGACATTAACTTCCTAAAGCCGATGAAGAGTGAGGTAACACATACTTTATATGTTCATTCATTTGTAAAAGATAGCTTGGCAAGTCGTTGATTTGTCTTTTATTGCTTTATGCGTTTGTTCGTGTTAAAGAGGAACTGAGTGAGAGGAAATCTGTCATCTCAAAACGGTTAAGCTCTTTCAGAACTTGTCTTTTGCATAAATTTTCATGAAGCCAAATGAGTGTCAGGAGATGACTTATGGTTTTGTTGCGTGTGTATATTTGGAAATCAACAGTATTTGTGTTTTTGAAATAAATATATAAATACTGTTTTTCTTCTCGAGATCATTGCAGATATTTTCCCATGTTTTTCATCAGAAAATTAAAAAAAGTTATTTACTGAATATTAACTGGTATGACTTCAGAATGAAGAGCACAAGTTTTTTATCATATGTTCATGATATGCTTTATTGAAGGTTTTTGTTGTTTTGAAACTTTACATCCCCAGTCATCTTTTGCTTTATATATTTGAAAAAAAGACTGATATTGATATTTGTCAAAACTTCCCCTTTTGTAATGAACAGAAGAAGAAAAATAATGAGTTTGGAACGACATGAGGGTGAGTGTATGAAGATGTTCTCTCGCTCTCTCTCTCTTTCTCTTTAAATGGTTACATTAATAGAAATTGTGATCTGAACTGCTAAGGTTTTCAAACTATCTGATTGTTGAAATCATTGCAGGAGCTCACGTTCATTGGCATTCATGAGCACCCCAGAGTGCACGGACTGTCATTCTCTTTGTGGTTGCTTTGAAGAGTGAGACAGCATCCAGTGTGAAAGCAGCAATTCAGGACCGTGGAGAGCAGCACTGAAGCTTCCAGCTGAAACCAAGGGAAAATGCTGGAAGAACACAAGGTCCTGCTTGAGAGGAACATTCAGGTAGGGGATGATTAGAGATTTTAACAAAGCAATAAGCCATGAGAGACTGTGTATTAGTGTGATTTTACCATAATTGAGAAGTGTAGGTATGAAACAACTACAGCAACAAAGTATTTATAGAATTGAACTGATATGAGATCAGAGATGTATATCCCCCCACTATATATACAGTTTATATGCTGCCCTCCAAAAGTTTGGAAACACTCTAGAAAAGTGGGTTTTTGGACAATATTGTCATGAATCCTTTTTTTAATTTGTGAAAGTTTTGCACTGATAAGGGACAACACGAACTACGAAAATATATTTTGTAAACAGTTTACGCATTGAAAATACTTACATTTTCGATTCATCAAAATATACAGCATTAGCAGCTATTACAGCTCTCATAATCTGGACGTCTGCGCTGTCAGTTTATTCAAACATTGACTTGATATATTACTCCAAGCCTCCTGAAGGACTGGCCAAAGAGGTTCACACTGGTTACTGGACACTTCTTATGGACACCACGGTCCAGTTCCTCCAATAGTAGCTTAACTCTGACCTGCATATATTGCCATTATTATGTAATCAAAATGAAATATATTATTGCTGGTCCTCAGTGATAATGTCAAGTTGATAGGATGACAAGGATTTACGCTGATATCATCCAAAACCACACTTTACCAGGGCTTTTTATAGACTTTTGGTGGGCAGTGTGTGTGTGTATTTATATATATGCTGTATATACTGTTTTATATTTATTACATTTGGGTAAAAAAATAGTTCAAAGGGTCAAAAGTTTGGGGCCAGTAGTTTTTTCTTCTCTTTTCTTTTATTCTAACATATAGGTGCACTTATTTGATAATAATAACTATTGGGGAAAAAACAGCAGTATTGTTAAATATTATTACAAATTAAATCAAACTTTAGTAAATGCCTGTTGCTTTTATTTTTTACCAAAAAGTAAAAAAATCATTTAGATCGTTAATGTGTGTGTGTGTGTGTGTGTGTGTATATATACAGTATATATATATATATATATATATATATAGATAGATAGATAGATAGATTAATAGAAAGTAAAAAAACATGATTTAAAAAAGTGTAAAAGAGTTGCAAATATATCTTCATATATGTTTCATGTCTGTGCTTTTGCTTATAGAGTGGCACTTTTCTCATACATGTAACACTGATGCAACTCCAACCTCCAACTTATCCTCTAACTTATAAAAGGAGTTGTTCATGTTTGTTCATTTCAGTGAATGCTAACATTTATAATTGACACTACTTTGTGAGTCAACACTTGAATGTCAGATTTAATCAATAAGCCAGTCACATTTAACAAATCCAGTCAGTAGTATTTGAGAACGTCTAGCTGAATAATAGATTTACTAAAGTATATCATATAACAGCCTGCTGATTGCAGTCTTTATTGCCATTAAAGGAATAGTTCACTAAAAATGAAAAAATTCTATCACCATTTACTCATGCATTAGTACCAGGCTCACCATTGCCTTCCATAGATTTTTTTTTTTTTTTTTTTTCCACTATAGAAGTCAATGGTGACCCAAAACAGCCTGGTTACAAACATTCTTCAAAACATCTTCCTTTGTGTTCAGCAGGACAAAGAAACTCATACAGGTTTGGAACGACTCGAGGGAGAGTAAATGATGATTTTTGGGTGAACTATCCCTTTAAGCCACTGGTACTGAAATAAACACACACAGGTTCTATTCTATTTTCTGCACGTTTAATGAGTGTTGAGATATGATTAAAGTGACATTGCATATACAGGATATGAATGTGGACGTATCAAGTGTCTTTACACTATATAAAACTTCATAATAGTGCTCAATACAAATATAGATTGTAAAAACCTTTTAGATGGGACCATTTCTTTGACCATCACAAGGCCATATTTTGCGAAATTATACATGAAATTCAGCATTTTCTTTTCAGATACTTTTATCTACTGCTTTTTTAAAATGAACTTCTGGGAGCTAAAATCAAGAAGCTTGAGGATGGAGTTTATGGTGCATTTTTTAGCATAAAAGCAGTGCCGTTTCACAACTTCACAGTCAGAACACAGCCCCTCGCTGGGATTCAATGTGTCGCTATGTTCTCAGAAACAAATATGTCGCTACGTACTAATTTAATCTAGCAAACAAAACGTGGTGTTTGGTAGAGGAGCGTACGTGAACTGAACGGTCCCATCAACATGTCAGAGCAGGTGTGCACAAAGAAAAGACTGTATTTGATCAGCGCATCTTAGTGAATAAACAGCTGTGCAAACAATACAATAAAGCTTTTCATTCTCCTACTCTGTATGAATAAATAGATTTATAAATACATTTTTTTCGCTGCTTTTCTGTAATTTCTGTGTCTAAGCACAGAGTGACATCATTTCCAATAATGCCTTGAAAAAACAGATATGTAGATACTTGTAATTAAAAACTAGTTTTGTGATTCAAAACCGAACGAAGAAAATAGAAGCATAAACATCGGTGTTGTACATCTGAGATATACTCCTGATAAAAGCTCTTGATAGATATCTGCACATAAACATATGAGTCTCTTATGACATGCAGTACAGAAAACATGAATCGGCAAACACAAACATAATCCACCAGATCATTTTAAAACACAAATGCTTTTTTTTTTTTTTACCCCTAAAAATTTGTAACATAATGGTTTAATAAACATTTTAAGTGATGTCTTTTTAAAAATATACAATTTTTCAGTCATAGCCTTGTAGTATACAACATTTGATATTTTCTCAGAGGTTTGATGTGCACCTGGTTTTCACATGAAGCTACCTGAGCACCAGGCTTGATCACAGTAACACGCTACAGAGTCGCTCTATAGGACCGGACGCGATAAAAAGATTCAGGATGATAAGATGGGATAAAGCCGACCCCTGGCTCTAGTTGGTAAAGTAATACTCACCACCCTCTTTCAAAATGCTGTTGTTTTAAAGAAAACGTTTTAGAAAACGCTTTTTTGCAAACGCTTTAATTGCATTAAAACCTGAAAGGAATAGTTCTGAATCTGCTCTGATGTACCGTAGATGAGTTTGTTTCTTCATCAGAACAGATCTGGAGAAGTTGGACTTAAAAATTGAACATCAAAATCCACCTACACATTGATTTAGATCTCTTTTATGCTTGTAAACAGTGCCTGATCTGTGCATATCTCTCTGCTGATTTGGACTAGAATCAATATTATAGAGGACTCTCTTTAAATGAAAATGCCTTAATGATGGGTTTGTTTCCTACAAACACACAGCTTGATAGACTGGAGTGATGTGGATTACTTGTGGATTATTGGGATGTTGTTATCAGCTGTTTAGACTCTCATTCTGACGGCACTCATTCACTGCAGAGCATCCATTGGCGAACAAATCTGTTCTGATGATAAAAACAAACTCATCTACACCTTGGATGTCCTCCTAGTAAAAAAGTAATATATTTATTTCATACTAAGTATAGTTCAAATCTACGAACATATTTACTGACAGATAACTTGAGACCTTCTCATATAAAAATGTTTAATTAAACTTTGCATATGCAATGCATATGTCTTATTAAATAGGTCTAAAATGAGTGTTTATGTCACTTTTAATCAGGATTGTGTAATATTGCCCTTTAAATGCAAAATATCTAAAGTATAGTTGCAATAGTTCCACTTCAAATATACTAAGTATGTCTTTAACTGGACTTCAGCACTACTTCTGCACAATTAAAGTGCATTAAGTACAAAATGAGCAGATTTTAAGTATAGCAGTTTAGTATTTTAAGTATATATATAATACTGCATAAAATACAATTGCATGGCATTTTATTAAGTTCATAAATATGAAAATGTATTTGCAGCATATACCGAGCATGAAATAAATGTAATTCAAATACATTTAAGTATATTTATTTTTCACTAGGGTATTATAAGCAAATTTTCTTTTCATTTGAACTCATTCTCAAATGGTAACAGATCAGTACATACAATAAGTGTGAGTGTACTGTATGTGAAAATACATCAAACTGAACATTTCTGACTCTCTGAATGACAATCGAACACTTTCAAGCAGGATGCAAGAAAATGTTTCTCAATGCTCAATAAATCGTCAGAATTTGTGGACAATAATAAAATGGAAATAGTGTAGAAATTTCTAATAAGTGCTATATGGAAATGGGTTGCAGTACAGATTAGCAATTTGCATTGGGCCAAAATGTGCTTTTAAAGGACATTAAGATACTTTTATGAGAAGGCACAGGAGCCGGGTATCCAAAGGTTTTTTAAAGGGTTTATGGAGCTCAGTCAACACCTTCATTAGGTACAAGGTGCTCGGTTCTCAAGATCAAGCGCTTCCTTCACACAGGATGGCAGCGTCCTAAATTTCTCAGCAGCTGACACTTGGGCTCATGACAGGATAAGAAAGTAAGCAGATGATGCCAAACGCAGACGAAATCTGCAGCTTTTATCTCGAAGTTAGAAATTCTTTAGTGGCCACTTCCTGACCTAAATCTCTTCCGAAAGCATTGGTTGAGGACATTCACAACAGAGCTGGAATGATTCCATAAAGGATGGGTTGAGCTTAATTTATGCAAGTGTGCAGAAGGTGTCACATGATCCGCCTCCTGATATAGCCGGGTATGCGTACTGCGGTGACTTATGGGTGCAAATAGATATTTGCTGCCTCTAAACCAACTCAAGGGGGTGTTCCCTTTTCTAACCTAGTTATTTAACTTTTTGCATTTGTTTTCAGAAATACTGCGAGGTATGATTTATATCCAGATACTGGAATTGGATTTCGTTTTCAGGCTTTAACACCTTTGAAACAACACCTTTCAGGCAGTAAGACCTTTGAAAGAGGGTGGTGATTTTCTATTCCCATACAAAACACAATGTCAATATTTCTATCATTTCAAACATTATTTTATGGTGGTGTGTAGAAACAACTTAATCTTCACAGCACTCCCTCTACACTTCATCCATCTATTGTAGGTCAGTTTGGGGCGACACACGACATGGTATTTTAAGAAAAAACTAAATATATAAACATTTCATTTGAATACGGGGACATGGTGAACACACAAGAAAAGATCTGAGAAAAAAAATCCCTCATAAAAAAATACTATACATCTACTCACTTTAAATACACACTTTAAGGCCATGAGGACCTAACAACTCAAAGTGTAGCTTCTTTTGAGCCAAACAGTTCAGATCGGGCTGCTTGTGCTATTTTCGTGTCTTCTGAAATAGTGTACATGATATTAGTTTTAAAGCAAGTTCACGTAAATATGAAAATTCTGTCATGGTTTATTCAACTTCATGTTGCTTTACATCCGAATGCTGTGTTGTTGTTTTCCACAGAACAAAAAAGCTCTTTTCCATGCAGTGACTGTTAAAGCTATGGAAGTCCGTTTCCGCAACTGATTTAAGAAAAAAAAAAAAAAGGATATTGCGAATTTTTATCTCATAATTTTGACTTTTTTTTCTCTGAACTGTGAGATATGAAGTCAGAAGTGCGAGATATAAAGAATTTTTTTCTGCTTAAAATTGGATTTTGTAACTCACAATTCACAATATTCAGTGGCGGAAACGGGCTTCCATATAAACCTACCAATAAAGTTTTTTTTTATTAAATTAAATCAGGTAAAAAAATATAATATGTAAATATTAGATAGTGAAATAGAGTTGAGTTAGATAGAGTTGAGGTGCTAATTTTACTAAAACTAAAATAAAAGTAAATTTAACCTAAACAAAATATTTGAAGGAACAAAAAACTATAAAAAATGACAAAAACCTAAAATAAAAAAAATAAATAAAAAAAAATAAAGTGTAAAATATGAATAAACATCATAATAGTATATATAATATAAATAATGTAACTTGACACTGGCCAATTCACACTTCATAAATATCATTATCTTATCAAGTATTTTTCTTTTATTGTTTGTTTACTTTATAGTTAATAATGAAAACAAATACATTTACTTGAAGCAGTTTCAATAAAATATTCAGTAAGGACTTTGTATTTATAGACAAGTATATTTTGTCTTACTGCACTAGTCAGGGTTTTTGTTTTATATTTCTTAAAAAAAACAAAAAAAAAATACATACATTTTACTGACATAAATTACATATGGCTTCAGAGGACTTCAGAGCCCACAAATTGTACAGACTGCATTTAACTGTGCTTTTTAGAGTGTATTTTTAACTATAAATGGCCTTTGCATTGAAAAAAAAGATTATTAAAGATTATTCAAAATTATAGAAAAAATTGTATTCATGACCCAGAACCAGTCATAAATAGCTCAGAATTTTATGCCAAACATCATTAGGATATATGTTCCATTAAAGTATTTCCTACCACAAATATATCAAAACAAAAAATTTGGACAACTTTTAAAGGTGATTTGCTCAATATTTAGATTTTTTGCACCCTCAGATTTTCAAATGTTTTCAAAAGTTGTATCTCAGCCAAATATTGTCCTATCCTTATAAACCATACATCAATGGAAACCTATTTACTCAGCTTTCAGATGATGTATAAATCTCAATGTCAATGTTTTGTGATCCAGGGCCACTTCTAGTAAAGGTTTGGAGTAACATGAGGTTGATTAAATAAAGACAGAATGTTCTTTCTAGGTGAAGCGTCTTTTTAAGAGCTGTAAACTGATCTGTGTGTGATGTTCAGACCAGGCTGCGCGTCCCGCTGGAGTACCTGCGCTGGCTCAGCAGGTGGCGTGGAGGCGGAGGGGTCGGGGGGCAGAACTGATGCGGGTGATGATAAGGAGGTGGCGGGGGAGGGAGGGGTGGCTGCTGCTGCTGCTTGCCCGCCTCCCGTGACCTGGTGGGCGTGGAGACGGCCGATTGGATGAGGCGGTGGGCGGGGTTGTGGCTGAGGAATGCCTCCACGTGGCCACGCCCAGCAGAGTCCACGACGATCACCTTGACGATCTGCTGGCACTGGATAAGGGTGTCGGGGGAGATGGTGAGGGCGGAGCCAGGGGCGGGGCTAGGCAGGACGGCCAGGTGTTGCTGAGCGCTGGGTGGGGCCAGAGGAGAGCTGAGTTGGTACGTTTGGAGCCTGTTGTGAATTGACACCTAGTTTAGAAACAGCCAGAAGCAGGAAGCGTTATCAGCCTGGCCTGCTGCACTCTCACGGCCCTCTGGTGCAGAAACACACGACAAGGCCATGCCACAGAGCATGCAGGCGGCAAAACACAGCACAAGTACATCCAAACATACATACAGCTCAGTTGGAGTGGGTGAAAATGGGCGATGCTGAACCTTTGGATAATTATTACTGCTATCTTATGCGCTGCTAAGCAAATGTTAAATATTAATAGATACTGTAATAGTGTATAAATAACACCGCCCTGCATCCTATTTACAGAATGAGATCCAATACTTATTTCTTACAGCCATTTGTAAGGTGAAGAGGTCTTTTATTATCACTTAATGGGCAGATAACTGCCTCAAAGACATGCTTCCTGTGTTCCTCTGAGACAGGTTACATCTGTTTGCTCAATCGTCAACCAATTTCCGTGCATGAATGATTCTGATGACTTTATTTTACACCTAATCCTGATTTTAAGGTTAGAATTAATGCCCAGTGAAAGAAAGAAAATGCTAATTTTGCAAAAATGCAAAAAAATTTAAATATCTTATTTGTCTTTTAAATAAAAACTGTACATAAGGGAAAGTAATTTAATATAAATGTTATATTCTAAATGTAAAAATTGCAAATACTTATATTAAAATAAGTATTTTCTATAATATTTTTCTAATTTTATTATTATTATAAATTAATAAAAACTTTGTTTTAATTTTATTTATTTTAGCGAGTGATAAAGCAAGTGTAAAAAATCTGCTATAGCATGGAAATAAAACACAGCATGAGTACGTTGGTACAGCGCGGTCGGAGTGGATGAAAGCGTACGACGCTGACTTCCTTCTTAAACTGCGGTGATTTGGATAATTAACTGCTATCTTATGCCTTTCCTTTTATTACTGCGCTGCTAATCAGACTGTTATATTTTTATCCTTCTGTAAGAAGCATTAAAGTGCCCCTTGAGGGCCTAGACACTTGGCAGCGAGGGTCCTTATTGCATGCTGGGTAATTTGCACCTTGTCTTGATAGACCTTGTTTGCATGTGTATACGTGTTATGTGTTTGGCATCTCGTGAAAGTGCCATTCGTGTAGTCTGTCTGTCCACAGGAACCACAGCTCGGTCCTTTCATTTCGGCTCTTTTTAATGAAGTATTTTAATGTCTTCCAGCGCAAGAGCTATTGAACCTATTGCCAATGGTGTTTCTGAACGTGCATTGCAAGTCTTATCTTTGTTATTCCACAAGCAATAACACCCCCCCCCCCCCAAATTACAGTCAATTTCGGAAATATTATTATAACTTAAAGTATCTATTTTCTATTTGAATGAATTGTAATATTAAATGTATTCCCGTGAAGGCAAGCTTAATTTTGAGCATCAGTCTTTAGTGTCACTCGATATTTCAGAAATTGATGTGCTGCTCATTTAAAAAAATTTACTATCATAACAGCGAGGATGTCTAATATTTTTGTGGAAACCCTGATTTTTTTCATTTATTTTAATTATTGCTATGATGAAAAAAAATTCTAAAAGAACAGCATTTTTTAAAAATAGAAATTTTGGTAACATTATAAATGTCTTAGCTGTCACTTTTGATCAGTTTAATGCATCCACACTCAAATAAAAATATTAATTTGTTTTTTTTTAATTATACTGACATACTGACATTTTTAAATGATAGTGTACACCTGAGTGTGACATGATATAAATGTGTGCATTTCATTGCATTGCTGTCCCAACATTATCCACAACATTTTCTTTAAAGGCAAAGGCTATACGAGTATTACTTGTAAACCCTGTTCACTTAAGATTTTTACATGTAAATAATTTCACCCCACAACAACAGCAGCTGTATGCAGCTTTAAAACAGCAGTCAGCAAAAGCCTGAGTGAGAGGCCATAGATTACAGATCACAACGAGGGGCGGTGGATGGTGTTTTCTGGGGGGCGGCAGTGCTGTTATTGCTTTGCACAAGTGGTGTGTGATCGCAGTGAAGACACCGAGGGCGGGCGTCTTCATTCTGAAGCACAGCGGGGTCAGAGTGAGCTCAGGGGTCAAAGGGTAAAGGGCTGGGAGTGTGGGGCCGGTGGGGAGGTTACCTCTGATTCTGCAAGGAGATAGTGATGATAACTATATAGACTACATACGTGCTGTCACCACCTACAATGTTCCCCAAAAATCTGAAAACACCTTAGGCTTTAAAAATGGAACAATATCAGCATAAGTACTCGACATTTGGGTGCTAATGCATTAAAGCCAAGTTTTTTTAAGACAAGTCATGTCGCTCGGCGGGTGTCTTTGAAACCCCTCTCGGGTATCCAAGTGCAGCTCCTATCTCTTTGTATTGGCTTTACTTATTACTAAAAAATATATATTTTTAGTCAGAATTCCTGGTGATGGATTTGTTTCTTATAACCAAACAGCTTTTCACTTCAGAAGACCTTAATTGATGAACTGGAGTTGCATGGATTGGTCTTTTCTCTCTCTCTCTCTCACCCATTCACTGCAGAGGAGCCAAGCTATTTTAATCCTAAATCACTCTAAATCTGTTCTGATAAAGGAACATGCTCATCTTCATCTTGGATGGCCTGAGGGTGAGTAAATTTTTTAGCAAATTTAAATTTTTCGGCTGAACATTTCTTTTAGTAAAACATATTTGAGTCATCCCTTATCGATGCATGACTAAAAACGATAAACATTTATGCTGATATCATCCAAAACCCCACTTTGCCTCGGGTGTTCCCAACCTTTGGAGGACGCTGTACGCATGCATTTTGCACTGAACTCACGATTCACTGATACAAACCTCTACCGTGTTGCTTGCCGTTTTCTCATAAAAATCATCCCCTGCAAGCCACACAAATACACAAGACATCAAAAACAGGCATACTGCCGTGTGTAGCGCGTGTAAGTGTTTGTGCGTGTACCTGAAGCAGAACTAGGTCCAGCGTGGATGTCTAGTTGCGTGCCGTTCTTGTTAGTTTGATTTCTCACCACCTGTTGTCTTTCTAGTTCCCCTGAGAAGCACATACATAATTCACTTTAATAACGGCCACAAGCGTGGCATTCAAACCACAGAGGAATATAGAGAATTCATTATATTGCAGGCTAACTTATAATGAGTTGAAAATGGTAGAAATAACGCTTAAATTATTTATAGTGCTAACAAATAACTTAAAATGAGGAAAGGATGCACTGTTCTGTTATGCACTGTGTTGATAGCTGATATATTTTTTTCCAAGACCATACCAGTCCCAAACCACATCAATTTTAATAACTACTATTGATTTTGTGTTTGATCATACATAAGTGATATATAATTGTCCGGGAAGGCTGAAAGTCAAAAACTCCTTTGCACTGCATTGCGCGTGTGTAGTTTCAAAGGAAACAAAGCATAGGAAAACCAGTCTCCTTTTCGCTTATATCCAAATCCTCCTACATTTTTCTTTACAAAACCTCGGTTTGTGCTTCTAATTCATAACTGGCATGTTGTTTTTTATTCTGTGACTAATGTCTTACGTTATCTTTTGGGACTTCTTCCGGTCTTCACAGACAACAAACGTGAAAGAAAACTGCTTATTAAGTTTGAAAAATGGATATCTATCATAGAAAAATACATGGATTCGCTACAGGATGACTTTATTCACCCCATGGAGTCATATAAGGGATATTTTATTACAAATATGCGCACATTATTTCACGTCTTCCGAAGTGTAGCAGCTATCACCCGTTTAAACCCATTCAAAGGCTTGGAGGGGTCTGGACAATTTTTATTACAACTCCAACTGGATTCATCTGAAAGACCTAGGATGCTTCGCTTTACCATCTTATTCTTATTAAATCCAGGTCATTTTTATTTATTTTTTTGTGCCCAAGCAAAGTCTCTGAGAACACATTGCTCTTATGGAGACTTCAGGAAGAAAAATGATGGTGCTGGAGACTAAATGGTTTCTCGCCTAATTATTGACATTAATTCTTCTCCTTACCTGTTTTTTCTGACTCTGCTGACCCAATGAGGATTTCTCTGCCCAATGGTCATAACTTTGCTAATTGTATTATTGCATTTGCATTATCTGGAAAAAGAAAAGCCTTCAGCCTTTCCGGACAATTATATATTACTTGTTTATGATTAAATACCAAATCAATAGTAGTTAAGATTGATGTGGTTTGGGATTGGTTAAATGTTCTTGGGGGAAAAAAATATATGAGCAGAATTACAACTTGCCTAACAATTCAGAACACAGTGTAAGCAATTTTCTTTTCTAATTATATTAAAATCAAACAATTGCATGTTGCTGTGTTTTCAAAAGTCAAAAGTCTCTAGATTTTGCTGGGTTTTTTCAGACAAAACATGCATGTCAAGAATACTCAATGTGTAATTAATGTGACTATCACTATCCTAAGTGTGTGAACATGAGTAAATCAGAACACCGGTCTAGGCAAAGCCACTCACACTCAATCCGTATCTGTTCCATCTCTGCCACCTCTGTGATGCTCTCTCTCAGGTCCTCTACAAACTTGAGCAGCTCCTCGGCACTCTGAGAACAGAAACTCACTACCTGCTTCTTTTCCGACGAGAACGGAGACAATATCGTGATTCCGTGAGGGTAATCTGTGACAGAAAACACACTACGTATTACAATGCAAATACTGAGCTCCTGCTTCTTATTATTTATATTCATTATTCAGACATTCTTTTTTGAAGGTTATTGCGGAATAATAATCTATAGGTTCACTGATTGATTGACAGAGAATCGGACAAATCAGAAGTTTGGAAATGCTATATAAATAGCTTCAGTTTTTTTCTTTGTTTCGAATTCATTGCTTGTTTAATTAAATTAAATGTATTTTAATATTGAAGTTGTCTTTAATCAATGTAATGTCACTACTAAATATTATAAAGATTTATGCGGATATTATTAAAAAAACACTTTTACATTTTGAAGGCATTATGGATATAATTATTAAAAAATATAAGATTTTTATTATTTAAAAAATGCATACATTTGAATTTGGGTTTAAAAAGTAACAAACTAAAAAAAAGGGCATATTTTAACATTAGACACACTCCAGATGTGCGGTAATATAAAAGGTTGTTTATTTATTAGTAATACTAATTATTTATGGTTATTTACAGTATATGCAATTTAACACATTAACATGCATACATGTACATGTAGCCCATAGACTTACAAAGTGTTTTTTTTTTTGTCTATATAAGTCTAATAAGCCACCAGTAGTGATTTTATATTCATGCAGACTTTTAACTATAACTACACTACATCCATATTTATCAATATAGTAAAATATTAATATATATATATATATATATATATATGTTTGTATTCTTACATTCATTCTCAAAGAGATGAAACTGCATTCCCAGTAAGCCCATGGCCTTGCAGAACGTATATGTGGCAGCACTCTTCTTCTTAGGGCATAGTTTGAGGATCTAACATCACAAAACAAAAAATATGTATATTTTCAGTTTGTTTGTACATCATGTTTGAATATGTTTGGAATAAAGTTATGAACAGGCGCGTCTCTCACCACTATCAGGTCATTGAAGAGGAACACCTCCCTCTGATGTGAGGCCTGTTTCTGGGGTTTATTCACATCGGTGACCTCAAAGAGTCGACTGCAGCACACCAGCCTACGGTGAGGAACCGACAGTATCTGAGGAAGAGAGAAAGAGATCAAATATCGGCCGAATCCAATTCAGAGGATGCAGTTTTCATCAGCTCAGGAAATGAAAAGAGGGATGTCTGGTGCAGTATGGGCTGAAGAATGGAATTAATATTTCATATGGAGGTTGTGCAGCGCTGTCGTGTGAAATCTTACATTTATAGCACCGAACTAATGAGCAGTTTTAGTCTCAAGTCTCCTGTTTTTTGTCGCTCACGCATTGATAAATTCATTCACACAGCTGTTAGCATACAGAGGTGGGAAAAAAATAATGACCAGAAACTGTTATTAGAATTTCACTTGTTTTTGCTTTGAGCAAAGTTTTACCTCATCATGTTAATCAAACGTGATACTTGCAATAGTTTTCGGGTAATAAAAGTTTAAGCATTTTAAGCTTGAAGGTCCTTACACACTGAGCCCCAATTTTTTTTGTGTGCGTTTTTTTGTTTGTTGTTGTTGTTTCATATTTATTATCTTTTTCTATCTTAAGGCTTATTTCATATTTAAACTCAGTGTGCAATGACCTTTAGGCTTGCATAGAAAACATACAATATAGCATAACTAGTCACCTGACTCTTGAACTCTGGATCTTTTAAGCGAATCAAAAAGCAATGCACCAGAACTCATGAATTTATTTTAGTGAATCAAACAGCTTACAACTAGCTGTGAGAATCAATGACTGACTGTTCATATGACAACATGTGTTTAAAAATGTTAAAGATGCACACAATATTTTATCAACAGTGTTTTAAAAACAATGAAATATACCTTTTTTTTACTTTTATATTTAAACAACATAATTCATCTCATCTTTGACAATGTAATTGCACTTTCTAAATATGAATTCCTTAAAGGGTTCATATTGCTAAAAAGAACATTAACTGGTGTAATACAACGTGTTTATGTGGTGTAAGGTGCAAAAACAACATTATTTTCTGCATACTGTTCATTATTCTTTCTCCTCTAAGTCCCACCTCCTGAAACAGGTCGATCTGTACAAAGGTCATTGTGTAAAAAAAAAAGCGAGGTGTGCTCTGATTGGCCAGCTCTCCAGTGCACAGTGATTGGCTAAATAGCTCAGCGTTTGGTGGAAAGTTACACCCCTTCCCATAATGTGATGCCGCGTCCCGGCGCTATGACACCAAATCAATAAAACACATTACAAACCAGGCATTTATTGCATCCAGCGGAGACTTAATTACTGATTATCATGACTTAAATGTAATGTAGTAATGTAGTAAGTTATTATTTTAATAAGAAAGCTCACTATCTTAAAGGTTGTGAGTCGTCAGCAGCAGACTGTTCTTGCCTCTCTTTCTAGTCTCTGTGCACAGCCAGCTTCAGGAATCAGTCCTCCGTAAATGTGCTGAACACACTCCAATATTTGTGTTCAACTGTTCTGGAACAGTGTTGGAAACACAACTTAACACTGATTTGTAGTCCTGTCCTCTTTTGGAAGCAGAAACAAAGTAGTTTGACTTTCACAATGACACACAGCGTCTCCAGAACATGGCGCCCGCAGCAACACTAAAGTTAGGATAATAGCTCTGCCTTTTTACTTTGCGTAAATATTTGGGCGGTGTTTAAGAATAAACCCACTCTGTGACGTAGCAAAGTGGGGGCATGTTTAAACTAGCTGTTTTGGGAGGGGAATCTCTTTGGTTTTCAGATTTTAGTGTTTGAAACCTTACGGATCGTCTTTATGCACCAATAGCTTGTAACAGTCTAAAGAGAAAGAAAAAATTGAAATCACATCATATGACCCCTTTAAAACCCAAGAAACTGGAATCTTAAGAGAAAAAAAAACGAGTCCTTTGTGTAAGACAAACGGTTTAGGTTAAGTTCAATATTTAATATAAGAGCTTGTTGAAATCATTGCACAGGTATGAGTGATAGTAATGCTGATCTTTGGCTCAGCAAGACCCACTAATAAATGTAATGTTGAGAAGTCGGTTGTTTGGTCAGACATCTCACTGTCTCTAATCACCTTTTCAAATCTGTAACAAGTGCAAACTGAACTGAAAGGTTATGCACTTTTCACATTTACGTGACCTTTGTGTATAATTGGTAGAGAGGTGACTCACGGTCTTCATTCCAAGAATGCTTTGCTCCACTCTGGTTACGTAAGTCACATGATCGTCGTTGGAACGCAGCTCCCTCTGCTGAATCCGCTCGTAAATCCCGGCAAGCATCTCCCGTGGAATATCCGCACCATCATCCACTCCTGAAGGTGAATTTTGTCATTTATTAGAATATTTTAAAAACAAATGCATGAATATAGCTTGAATTTGAAAAAAACAGAACCGTGTTCTGGATTGTCTAGTCAAAACATATGGAGAAGCTGTAGAAAACAAAATAAAAGTTAAAGTTAAAAAAGCCTTTTTTTTATTCTGATATTTTCCTCTCAATTGTGACTTCTGTCTTATAATTCATGAATCATAATAAACTCATTATATCTTGCCATTGTGAGTTTACAAAATGTGAACTCAGAATTCTCATTAGAAAAGTCAGAACTAAAAACTTTTAATCAAAATTACGAGGTCACATCTCACATAAACTTCTAAAGTTTAAATTCTAAACTAAATTCTACATTTTTTCTCAGAATCATAATATCTTACAATTGTGAGTTATTGAGAAAGTCTGGGGGGAAAAAAGGCAATTCAGGCATTTTTTCTAAGAATTTTGAATTTATATCTCACCATTGTAAGTTACTAATTGCAAAAAAAATGATAATTTTATAGAATTATAAACTCTTTCTGGCTGTCACGCTGGCTGTGGCTGATGGATCACATGAAGCAGAGGTCTTGCAAACGATACTTTTAATCATAAACTCGGATGTAAAACAGAGAACATGCGGGTTGACATTGGAGGACTGACACAGAGGGTTGAAACACAGACGCTTAAATACACATACTAACGAGGACAGAACTAAGACGGAGCCAAAGGTGGCGACAGGGAGCCGAAGAGCCAGGCCGACGGCGAAGATCCGGAGGGCCAAGGCAGAACAGGTGGTGCGGGTGACCGACGCGGATGAGGGGATCTGGAAGGCCACGGGGGAGCCAGAGCGAGAGAGGACCAAGGCAGAGCCGGAGGGATGGAAGGACGAGGCGAAGCCGAAGGAATGGAGTGCGATGGATGGACTCCGACCGACCAAGGCGGAGCTGGAAGGACGATAGAGCCTGGTGGAGCTGGTGGACAGACGGGCACCGAAGGAGAGGAGGGAACTAGGGCCCACAGTGGAGCGGAGGGTCGGGAGGACCAAGGCGGAGTTCTGGCTTCGGAGGCCGGAGGTGGAGTCGGGGAACACTCTGGCCATGCTGGCGCTGGTGGGTGGGAGGGCCGGAATATACGAGACCTCTCTCGTGCAGTGAACTCTGGAGGGAGCTCTTGCAGTGCGAGTTCAAGGGGGCGCTCTAGCATCTGGAACCCTGGGACTGGACTCGGGATAGACACTCCTGGCTGTAACTCTGAAACTGGACCCGGGATCGGCACTCCTGGTCGTGACTCTGGAACAGCGATCGGGATCGGCACTCCTGGCCGAGAAACAGGAACTGGAATCGGCTCTCCTGACCGTAACTCTGGAACTGGATCGGGAAATTGCGGATCGGAATCCGCGGGGATCAGGACTGGCATGTCTACCCACAAATCAGGCTCCGGACTATGAGACTGCGGGCTGGAATTCGCCGAATGGCTGGGAGAGGAGTCTGCCCGTTGAGGAGATGGAGTATTTCCTCTGGGATGATCATCCTTCCTTCCTTTCCTTTCGGTTTTGGTCAGTCCTTCTGTCTTGCTGGATGTGGTTGATGGATTACACGAAGCAAAGGTCTTGCAAACGATACTTTTAATCATAAACTCGGACATAAAACAGAGAACATGCAGGTTGACACTTGAGGACTGACACAGAGCGTTGAAACACAGACGATTAAATACACATACTAACGAGGACAGAACTAAGGACACCTGGGGAAGACAGCTGGGAGTAAATCAACCAATATTCACATAGACACAGGAAATACCAAATATGGGCGAGGGCAGACACATGGGGAGCAAAACACAAGGAAACTAAACACAAACTCTGACACTGACTTTTAAAAATCAAACATCCCACCTTTCTAACTTATTAATAGTGAATCGTAAAATTGGGATTCCTAGAAAAAGTCATAATTACAAACAAAATGCAGAGAAAAAAAATCATTTATAAACTTGCAATTTCGAGTTTATAGCTGTGAGGTATTGCAAAATTTTAATTCAGAATTCTGAGAAAAAATCAGAATTACAACATTTATGAGTTTATTGAACTCTCAGAAAAGAGTCTGAACTGGGCGATAAAAAGTAAAAATTCCCTGATAGTTTATATTTTTATTCCATGGTGTCACAGTGTAATTTCTCAGTGTGGATTTATTTGGCTTATGGAAAAGTCCCATCATAAACCAGAACTCGACTAATAGCACGCTCTGATTTTGTTGCAGTCCCCGTGTCTTTACATCTCCCTTTAAAGTGCGGCTCTCTTATACCGTATGTGTTTGTTATATCAGCGGAGAGTAGGCAACAGATCAAAAACTATTTGATCAGAGACCAGGAATCCATCCAAGACACACACACACAGACACCCTGCCTACGCTCCTAGGAGATAATCCAAATGGCTCTTTTGATACGAAAAAAATGCTAATTTAAACATGAAGATGGAAAGCTGATTAAAACTGGCAAGATTTAAAATCAAATATCCGATCTCTGGCCTCAAAACACCATCAGGCTCCGGTATTAATGAACTACGCACATAAACACACCTCGTAGGTTGCGTATGAAGTCTTCCAGAAGCATCTTGCGCTCTGGTTTGATGTTGGGACTGTACATGTCTGTGTTCAGCAGAACGATGGCGAAGGCCAGGATGAAGATGGTGTCGGGGTTATGAAACTGCTGCACCACATCAGGGTTACACATACAATACCTCTGACTGAAAGACAGAACAGCATTATACTCAATGTTCTGCACCCAGTGGATAAAACTACCATAGTTATTCTGGAAAATTGCTAGGTATCTAGGAAATGACTCTTCATTTCCAGCACTGGTCTGTTTGTGATCCTCACCTAAATGCTTCGATGAGTCTCTCAACTTTTTGTGCTTCTCCTTGAACTCGCACATGAGCCTGAAACTTCCTCAAAGCGTCATCCAGCTCCAGCATGGAGAAATCCATCTCATCCACCACACAGCTAAGAGAGAGAGACCACATAAAACTCATAAATGTGCTCTGTTTAAATTAAGAGCCCAATTTATGAGGCTCCAGCACTGTAAGAAATGAAAATGTGCTGTTATTACCTTCAGTGGTTGGTACCTTTAGTGATTATAAACCCCCCCCAATTCTTGATATGTGGTTATATTCATGCATTGGTTAATAGAAGCTTATGCAGTCAGGTTTATTCAGTCATATTAACTCTATCTTTCAATATATATTTATATATCATTTTAGAATTTGCTAATTAATACTGCAGTTTAATAATATTTGTGACAATATTTTCTAATTTAGATTTAGGCCTGCTGGCAATGACAACTCTCACCTTTATTTGCATTAAATAAATGCATGTTTTTAACAATTATGTAAATAGCATATACAGTTTGTTTATTCTGTGAAATATGTACTTGTTTTATTGTGTTTATAATGTTTCCAATGTTAATGGATGTTTATAATGTTCATTTAAACTACATTATTATTTATAATGTTGTTTATTTATTTATTATTATTTGTTATATGCAGTAACCATATTAATATGTTTTATGTCTTTTATATTTATACATTTTTTATACTATAGTATACTGTAGTTGTATACAATATTATGTTATGTCCATACATCATTTGTCAATTGTGTTTATATTGTTGTGGTTTTTATTATTGTTATTGTTCCAGTGCATTGGAAGCTTTGAACATACTGTAACTATGCTGTAATCTTACCTGGAAATAATTCTCAGTCTGATTCAGCTAATATTTTTTAGGGCTTATTATAAATGTTTTATATGACTAGGGACTAACTTTGTGATACATAGAAAACTATAGTGCATTAAACTTGATGAAGACACAACTCACTCCAACACGTCTCTGTTAAACTGCCTCTTGCTGTTACCCAGGAACTCTCCAATCATCTGTCGACTCAAGCCCTTCCTCTGCAACAGGAAGTGAGCCACACCAATAGCTGTGTCAGGAATAAAGCCCCTGGATATCAGGAACTGGATACCTTTGTCTGGGTTGCTGCAGGAAGATCAAGAAGGATGTAGGTGAGACAACTGATTTTCTTTTATTTTTTTCAAGAAGGTAGAGCTAACACTTTATCACAATGTTCATTAGAAGAATTAGTACCTTATAATGATACAGCATATTGCAAGTACATTCAATGTTTTCATTTGCAAGGCATAAAAAAATGTAAATTGTAATACTATTTTACGGTATTGCTGTTTTTAAGGTTTTGATCATATTAAATTATTTCAAACTTGGACTGATAGCAAACACAAATTAAGCATTTTTTTATATTTTAATGTTTCTTAAAGAAACCATTTAACAAATTTCTGCTGCTTTTTGTCCAAAATGAGGCAGAAAATCCAAAAAAAATAAAAAAATAAATATATAAATATATATATATATATATACAGTATATATATATTTGCATTCAGTGTGAGCTTGTGAGACTGTTTCTAGAAAACATGCATGTGCACAGGTTCACATATATACTGAACATGTGTGTTAAGAGAGATATTCATAGCTACAAGCATACAGTATTTAAATGCAGATTATTCTTTCCACGTCAGTAAACATCTTGCTGACATTCTGTTCAACAGACGCACTTCTCCATATGTGCATCACAACATCTATATAAGCAGCATAAATCTATATAATAACAGCAGGACTGAGCAGCTTGTATTTATGTATGATTACTACTCTTCTAAAAGCCTCAGGTCAGTACAATTTTTCTTAAGCAAATTTGAAATTTGAATTTGTATTATTTTACATCATTAATATTATTTTAAATTATTATTTCTTTAGTATTGGACTTCATGAGATGACATCACTGAGTCGTGCATTATTTTCACCACACTGAACATCTTCACTCATCACATCTGACCTTATACTGGGAAATGCGCACACACACACACACACACACACACGTGCAGCTCCTTAAACAAGCTACACGCCACTTACTCTCTGTTAGACAATAGCTAAAAAAAAAAAAAATTCCACATACATCCTCACAGAAACCTTATGTCCCTTAGTCACAGCCTGAGTAAAACCGTGTGTGTGTGTGTGTGTGGATGGATGGATCACCTGGTTACCATGGAAACCAGGGTGCTACTCACGTCAAGCACGTCAAAGTGAATCTGATCTGAGATTTCAATTGAGTGCTGATGAACTCTGAAGCCTCTGAGGATTGGCTTTATTCTGCTTGTGTGTGTGTGTGTGAGAGTGTGTCTGAAAGAACTGCACACATAAAATGGAGCAGAGAAAGAGTCTCACAATCACCCCTGAGGGAGTATAATATAGTCTTCTTGAGTATGTGTGCATGTATACATAAGCAAGCGTGTGTGTTTTTGTCAGTGTGTGTGTGTATATATATATATATATATATGACAGCAAGTATAATGAAAATGCACTCAACTTTTTAGTCATGGTCAAACGGACCCACAAACAAAAGCTCTTTTCTTTAGGGTTAGTAATTTAAACAATACATTATGTCTGATTGTTTGTAAGGCCTAAAAACCTTTCAACTACAAACCCTTTTACAGAAACAAGTTTTCAACAAGCCCAATTTAAAATTTGCTTTGACAAACTTTGCATTTCTAGATAAATCTCAATTGAATACTCTATATTCACACTGCAATTCTGCAACCCCAAATTTATATTCAGACATTGAATTGTGATTTAAAAGTCAAGACAGATGTAGAGACAGACTAACTCAAACAGATGAGAAAAAATATCTGTAAAAACACTGGAAAATTTGCTATTTTTAAAAATGGAATAATTGTGTTTTTTTTAACAACAAAAAAAAAAGTTAATATTAGTTGAAAAATACAAGCTTACTAAAACTTAAACATTTAAATGTTTACCTTGACAACTAAATTAATTTGAAAGTACTACAATTATAAATACGTAAAATTAAAGCTATATAGAAAAAAAAACTGAACAAAATGCCAAAGCAAGTACGGAAATAACTAAAACTGATATCAAAATAAAATCTATATAGAAACACACAGTGGAGAAAAAAACGAAATGTCAAAGAATCCAAAACAAAAGTGAAACTAAAATTAAAATGGAAATTACTAAAGCACTAAAAGTACTAAAACTAATATTAAAATAAAACTATATAGAACTATATGGGGGGGGGGGGGGACTAAATGTCAAAGGAACAAAAAAAATGCTAAAAAAATAAAAAAGGTGAAACCAAAATGAAAATGAAAGTTACTAAAATTACCAAAACTGAAATAAAAAATATTGTCAAAGCAAAACAATATACTAAAAGTAAAGCTAAAAATAAAATGACCGCTAAAATTGTATACAAATACTAGTTTTTATCTGCACAGTTTGACACACTATTTCCCTGTTTGTTGTTTTAACACAATATCGCTGTAGTAAAAAGCGATATGTAAATAATGATGATTTGACTGTCTTTGTGGGACAGCTGAGACTTTCAAATATAGCAAAACCTGTAACACACTAAAAAAGCCACTTAGATGAAAACACTTGACTTTTACCCTTTGTACTCACACATTGAAGAGGTTGAGCCCAATGCGGTAAAGACGTTTGCGTGCAATATCCGTGGAGAGCGTGCCGCAGGGCGTGTCCTGACAGTGTGGGCGGGGCAGAGACAGAATCATTGTCTCACACGCTGATGTCGAGGTGCTGCTGCTACTGATGGGCTCCGAGCTGTTTTCTGCCATCTCTGATGCAATCTGATTGGTCTGTTTACCCTCCAGTCCCGCCCCTGCTGGTGTGTTATCCGTTCCGGTTGGCTGTTGGTTCTCTTTCTCCTCCTCACTGGGTGGCGGAGCTGGAAACTCTGGATCTGCCGCAACCGACGATGTCGACTGGCCTGCTTTCTGTCCCCCCGTTTGGGGTTCTGATCTGGTCTCCTTGGCTACACCGTTACCAAGAGAAACTGACTCCAGCATTGAGGAGGAGAGGCGAAAGTTGTGGTTGTCAATTTGAACAGTGACATCCCTGAAAGCCATCATGAGTTTACTGGCGCTGCGGGGGATGCTCTCCCCACATCTGCTTTGCGAAGCATCCTGCAGGGCACCGGGGTCCATGAGGAGCCCCTCAGGATGAGATCCCTCAGCAGTGGACTTCTCTCCTTCCCCATCTCGAACAGAACTCCAGCTGCTCAGAGCCTCGTCAATAGAACGCGCTAATGACTGAACCTGGAAGAGAGGATAGAATAGAATAGAATAGAATATGTAAAACTGAAAAGTGTAGAACAACATTTTAATAGTAAAGGTTAGAATAGAACAAAGAGGATATGATAGACTAGACTATACTATACTAGAATAGAATGGAATAGAATAGAATATGTAAAACCGAAAAGTGTAGAACAACATTTTAATAGTACAGGTTAGAATAGAACAGAAGAGGAACAGAAGAGGATATGATAGACTAGATAAGAAATTGGATTGAATTGAATATGTAAAACTGAAAAGTGTAGAACAACATTTTAATAGAACAGGTTAGAATAGAACAGAAGAGGATATGATAGACTAGACTAGACTAGACTAGACTAGACTAGACTAGACTAGAATAGAATAGAATAGAATATGTAAACCTGAAAAGTGTAGAACAACATTTTAATAGTACAGGTTAGAATAGAACAAAGAGGATATGATAGACTAGACTAGACTAGAATAGACTAGACTAGAATAGAATAGAATATGTAAAACTGAAAAGTGTAGAACAACATTTTATTAGTACAGGTTGGAATAGAACAGAAGAGGATATGATAGACTAGACTAGACTAGACTAGACTAGACTAGACTAGACTAGACTAGACTAGAATAGAATAGAATAGAATATGTAAACTGAAAAGTGTAGAACAACATTTTAATAGTACAGGTTAGAATAGAACAGAAGAGGATATGATAGATTAGACTAGACTAGACTAGACCAGACCAGACCAGACCAGACTAGATTAGAATAGAATAGAATAGAATAGAATATGTAAAACTGAAAAGTGTAGAACAACATTTTAATAGTACAGGTTAGAATAGGACAGAAGAGGATATGATAGACTACACTAGACTCGACTAGAATAGAATAGAATACGTAAACCTGAAAAGTGTAGAACAACATTTCAATAGTACAGGTTAGAATAGAACAGAAGAGGACATGATAGAATAGAATAGAATATGTAAAACGGAAAAGTATAGAAAAGAATAGAATAGAATATAATATGTAAAACGGAAAAGTGTAGAACAACATTTTAATAGTACAGGTTAGAATAGGACAGAAGAGGATATGATAGAATAGAATAGAATATGTAAAACGGAAAAGTATAGAAAAGAATAGAATAGAATAGAATATGTAAAACGGAAAAGTGTAGAACAACATTTTAATAGTACAGGTTAGAATAGGACAGAAGAGGATATGATAGACTAGACTAGACTAGACTAGACTAGACTAGACTAGAATAGAATAGAATAGAATAGAAACAACAGCACAAACCTCCATATTTGAATACAATGGAATACAATCAAACAGGAGTATAACAACATATGTAAAATTAAGCCGAAGAGAAGACAACCAAATAGTCTAATCTAATCTAAATATGACTGAACAGAACAACCTATTTAAATAGAACTGAATAGAATGGAATACAATAAAACAAGATTTTAGAAAAGTATAAAAAAAATCTGAATGTAACCCAATTTCAACAGAGAAAAGCAAGATTTTTGAATAGAATATAACAGAATTGAACTGAATAGAACCAAATATAACAGAATAGAATAGGACATTACAGAATAAAATACAACAGAACTGAATCCAATAGAAAAGAACAAAAAAGAACTGAAAAGTAAAAAATGGAGCAGAACAAGATCTTTGAATAGAAATTTGAAACCGAATAGAAACAAATTTACCTGAATACAAATGTTTTTAGATAGTATAGTATAGTATAGTATAGTATAGTATAGTATAATATAGTATAGTATAGTATAGTATAGTATAGACTAGAATAGAATAGAATAGATCAACATGTTTAAACTGGGGGGGAAATAGAAGAAAAAAAGAATCAAATACAATGTAATGGAATAAAATAGAACAGAACAGAAGAACAGAATAGAACAGGATATTTGAACAGAATAAAATTAAATAGAACATAACATATAGAACATAAACGGCAACAGACAATAACTGATTAGACGAGAATGGAATACAATAGAAACAAAAACATCTTAATAGAATAAAACATAACAACATATTTAAATGGAATGGAGCAGAACCAAATGCAATAAAATAGAACGAATAGAACAGATAATTTGAATTCTGAATAGATGCTGAATAGATATGTTGATGGTGTACCTGTACCTGTTCACTGAAGGTGTCCTCCAGGTTTGTGAGTGTGGTTGTAGTGCTCACAGGCAGAGAGGCGGAGTGTGTGAGAGGGATGCCCATGAGTGAACATCCCTCCATCAGTGCCCGTTCAGCGGAGAACCCGTCCCTCTGAACCCGGACCCTGCGTACAGACATGCGGCGCGGGATCCCGCTCTCCAGAACAGAGTTCCGGATCTTCTGGAAGTTCTTACTGAGCTGGTACTGACGAAACGCCGTCTGGATCTTACAGGCCGCTCGCCGGGAAATCAGAGGACCACCGTACTTCTGCTCCAGTTCCTCCATCTGCAGAGAAATAGATCGATACGAAATTAACTCCCCGTTCCATGCTCTTCATTATTTTACGCAGAGGCGTGTCTGTTGGGTCGTACCTGTTTTTGTTTGAGATCAGGAGATAGCTCATATTCTGGAGGATGTGAGCAGGGTTCCGCGTCATGCTGGGCGTCTTTTTTATCTTTCTGTTCTTCTCCTGCAGCAGGAATCGAGCTGCGGTTTCAAATGACACAAGTGAGCAGTGGCTGACCCAGATTCACCGTCTTTTAATCTAGACTGATAAGAACCCAGTGCGCACTCAGGACTAATTAACTCTGCTTAATTACTACATGCAGGCTTTCACAGATTTCAGATTTGACGCAGCCTTAATGGAAAATGAGGTAATCAAGCGAAGGTTTCAGATCATCTTTCAAAATCATAATTTAATTGTTGGAATCGGCTCATTAAATAAGACAGCAAATAGTACATTAAATTAAATTAAAATTAAAATACCATTATTCATTTTTTTGTTTTTTAAACTATTGATTGAGTAAGACAAAAAAGAAATTCTCACATTTTCTAATTAGATTAAATTCTGTGTGTTTGTGTATATAAACATTTTATATATGCATTTATAAAATAAAATAAAAAATTTTAAATCTATAAATCAACTTTTATAATTTTACCTCATAGAATTTTTATGCAATTAGTACATACAAGTCATTAAATTGTTTATATATATATATATATATATATATATATATAATATGTTTGTCTGTGTGTACATTAAATCATTCATATTAAATTATTTATATATATATATATATATATATATTAATTAAAAAACATAGTTTAAAAAGATAATCTTTTTTTTTATTGTGCATATCAATTAATCTCAATCTCAAGGTTAAAAAATAAGTAAAATAAATTCTATTAATTAACACAAGAAAACATCATAACAACACAAAAAAACTTTCATATATGTACACTGTAAAGACCGTGTCAAAAACTGTGAAAATGCTACGGTAAAAAACAACTAAATGGTTAATGGAAAATTCCTGTAAAATTTACAGAAAAAAAACGTAAACGCAGAATTCCCTGCATTGCATTTCAAATTTGTTTGAATTTCATGTTTTTTCTTCTTCTTATCAGTGATGTTTATTAGGGTTGTATGTTACATGTAATGTTGTTAAATGAATGTTTATTGCATATTTCAGTTTAATGAGTCTCATCATGATGTTGATTAGTGTTTGTGTGAATGAACTGAGCTCCTTCTATATATGTTCATATTTAAAAGCCGCTTCTGATTGGTTTGGGTTCATCATGTGACTTCCTCATCACTGCCTTCATTTGGTGCTCATCAGTGTATTTCATACAAGATACAAAACAGATTTCAGTACTTTAATAGCTTGTATATTAACATTATATCAGTTAATAAAATTTCGGTATTCAACTGTAAATTCAACTTAAAACCGTAAAACCTAAAATGTTGTTACCGTATTTTTTGCGGTCCAATTACGGCAACCACAGGTGCCTTTTTCTACGGTAAATTGTACAATTTTTTTCAAGTGTATATATATAAATTAAACACTTCCTCTGCGAAACGAGTTTAATTATTTATGGCGGTCACTGGTTAGCACCCCACACAATCTTACGTAACCCCATACATGACAAAACCATTTTCCTCTTACGTTGAGCTCATGAAAAAGCATTAGTGAGTGGAAAACAGATGTTTAAATCATGAGAGATGTCACAAAGTACGGTTCTCCTGCTTCACAACACTGCTCAACCCCATTTCCATTTTCTCCAGGTTCTCTCTCGGTGTAGACACGGGTTTACAACACACACAAGCACACTGCTGACTGCATTCACTGTCAGCACATTAGCTGCTACCCTGGAGTAAAGGCCACTTAAGCTCTGTAAGCACTCATACACGAGGAGTAGAGAGCAGGTTTTTCCATCTTTCATGCGCCAAGTACTGCCGAGGAACCACAAATGCGGCAGAACCTTAGAAGAGAGTGAAAACAGACGCTGGAGCACACGGTCACTATAGTTCATTAAGTCGCTGCGCAATCAATACGACAACCCACACTGAAATGTGATCTCACTCTTATATGCAAGAGAGTATGAGATCATTTCCTGTCTTATAGCTCAATAAATATGCTTTCAAGCTGTTTAAAAACAGATTGTTAATGAAGACCGCTTTCAACATCAAGCAGAGACCCAGGCAATCCATCTGTGCCAATGTTTCTCTCCCAACTTTCCTGATAACTGGCAAGCAACCATGTTAAGCTTTTGCAAAAATTAAATTGCTCTCTCCTGTTCATCGATAAAACTGGCATCAATTAAACTTCATTAGTGGTGCTTACTCAGGCTTACGGTTAGTGATTTAAACAAACATCTAACCCTGAGCATTAAACTTCAGTTCAACACTGAACCACTGGAGCTACGGATATCACCTGTACTCACCACACAGTACACCCTAGTAACCATCAGAACACCCTAGCAACCACAACCACATAGAAAAAAAAGGCTAAAAACACAAAACATCTGCACCATAAATCTTTACTAAATCGTAACTACAGTATGTATGAAAAATGGCATTTTAATATTGCATTGTGTGTAATTTTTTTAAAGTGCTTTTTTTGCATGTAAAGAAGTTTCTGTACAAAATCTTAATCTGTAAAAATTACAGGAATTTTTATAATAACTATATGCTGTGAAAAATTGTAACAAGTTGAACACTCCATTACATGTAATTTAATTACGACTGATACTGTAAAATATCAGTTTTTTTGTAAGTAAAAAAAAAAAAAAGACTAATATAATTTACGGTGGAAAAATAGTAGGATATTCCCAGAAAACCCCTTGTGACAGAATATAAGACAATATTTGAATTTAATTGAAGTGAACAGAACAAAATATAATAGAATACGTCATATTTAAATAGACTACAATAGAATAGAACAGAACAAAATAAAATAGAAGAGGACAGAATCCAACAGGAAAAAGATCAACAGATTTAAACGGAATAGAAAAGAACCAAATAGAAACACTATCTTTATATTTTACAGTGAATTTCTGGCAACCACAGCAGCCAATTGTCAACTTGAATTACAACATTGAATTACAGGTAAGAAACAAAATACACTCTGGGTGCGTGCTTATCTTGCTTCTTTCATTGCTTTTCTGCTCTTTTTAAAGCTCCCCTTCGCCAAAATGAAAACATATGATTCAGAGCTTTATGTGAGGGTCAAAATATAATGAGCACTTTCCACTTTATCAGTTTGCTGCAAAGATGAGGTCGTGATACTGTATCTTCAAATTTGGACACAAAAGTATAGATTTTCTGTTGTTATTCTGTTGTAATTAAGAAGAGCTTTTAAGACTTGATTTTGTTGGCAACATAAACTGTGCAGTCAACAAAGCTCAGATGGTTCCCAAAACAGTGAAGAACTGCCACATTCACACACACACACAGACTCTCTCTCCACCTGAGTGACGGTGCTTATCCATGCCGAGAGTTTTCCAGTCTATCAGACAGAGGACGGATGAGGGTTAAACTACACCTACAGCATGCACTAACTCTCTTTCTCACAAACACGCACACACTTACACTCCGCTAGCTTGAATCCCATCACCCAGAATGCCTCAGGCAAAGAGAACAGGGGCCGCAAACAGAAAACCACTACCGTTCAAGAACGGAAAACTTAACCAATGCGGACAGCTGCGGTAAACAAGTAGATTCACACTCTCCTTACTGCCTCACTTGCTCATATTGTCCATTTTGTTTGTTTGGCATGTAGAAAGACTAACTGTCTTCTGATTGGTTCGTTACATAAGACGTCATCCTCACCTGGAGCAGGTAAGGGAGTCTCCCTCTGGGGCCTCTGGTGCGGGACAGCAGAACTGGTGCAGGACGGTCTGGCTCCTGTCAAGGTTTAAATCCATATTTAAATGCAATGCAATACTATGTTGTTTCAACACTTATAGAGATTGCTGTAGCTTAGTGTGGAGTTTGCTTCAGAATCCAGACTACAGGCACTCAAAAGTACACTCAAACAGTATTTATGCAGAAATGTATTTGAATTGCACATAAAAGTTCCATTTGTTTCGATGTAACTTTAACGAATAAACTGAGCCACATCTGTCAGTCACACATAGATGGGTAAATGGGTAAAATTTCTACAAACAAAACATACATGAAGTTTTAGGCTTAAACCCACCATTTAGAAACCGCTAGCCTCTAATTAACTTAAATGAAGTTTTGGAGCCATCACAATTCTGTGATTAGACATCCTCAGCTCCTTCCTGGTTTATTTTGGAGTCCAGGGAAACTCAAAGCTCAGGAGGAGTTTCTTTGAGGTTTGTTTGTTGACAGCACATCAAATACGTTTGCTTCACTCTCCAGCACAGCATGAGAACGTGAAGCGCTATTAATATAATCATATTTGCATATCACTTCCTTGCAGTCTTGCCATTGTGATTATTGTGTAATATTCATTATTAATATAAAGTTCTGTTTTGTTTGTAAAATTCCCAGCATGTGTCACTTCCTTTTTGTGATCTTCATTTTATGGTCAACCGAAGAACGCCAGTTTGGAACGACATTAAGGTCTATATATATATATATTTATATATTACTACTATTGGTCAGTTCTGACCAAAATACCAGCCCTTAATTTACATTTAAACTTTATCATGTGAAAAAGTTCATCCCTTTTTTCCCGTTCTTCCCTGAAACTGACCGTGTAGCCCAAACAATAAGGTCTAGAAAGCTGAAACTTGGTCAGATGGTAGTAAATTCAGACATTTTTGGCTATAGCTTGTAAAACGTTTGTTGTAGACTTTTTGAAATTTCACATCGTTACAATCCTTGTATTAGCCCGAACGTGTGCACGGGTGCACTATATCAGTCAGCCATATACCCGTAACCCACTTTTACAAACTAGTCCTAGGTTTTTCACCCGATCCAAACCAAACCCTGCAGAAATATCTGCGGACATCGAATATCAATAATTATCAAAAAAAAAAAAAAAAATGACAAAGGGGTGTGGCCATATATACTCAAAAGCATATAAAACCTAAATAAAAACACTAAACTTTATGAAACATAGTTAAAACATGTGACAGATGAGTCTTAGCAAGCATGCAAAGTTTCATAGATCTCACACAAACCATTAAATAAGGCCACAAGAACACAATATTTCTAGAGTAAATTACCTTCAATCCCTCATACATTCACTTATAGACTATATCTTAGATCTGAACCACTTTGCCTCTGGGATTAATGATGTCAATCAAACAGTTTTGACAAAAAACATTATAATAGTTGTAATACTTGAACACAGTGTTGTGTAAGAAGTTACCATTAATAACCACTAGATGGCAGCAGAAGATCACTAATGCCCTGATTAAACACTAAAACAATACTGTTCATGTTTGCTGATGGAGACATTATAACATCTCTATTAAAACATTGAAAATCACATGTAATTAAAGTTCACCATTCTGCTCATGCACTTTTTAGCCTATAGTCAATTTTCGATGTGCTTCAGTGTCAGCCATACATTCAGGTTGCCCTATACAACATCAAAGGCTTTAACAATCCCCGAACCCTGGTAATTATATTAAGATATATTTTGAGCTGATTTCACTTGTAATCTGGAGAAAATTACATTATGCATAGAGAACCAGTGTTTTGTCCAGAAGCAATGGTTTATTAAAGTAAAAACCTCTTACTAATGGATTTAAGCTGTGTGAATTATTGTGATGATTTATTTGGACTCTCATTTTGACGTCACCCATTCACTGCAAAGATTTCATTGGTGGGCAAGCACTGTAATGCTAAATATCTCCAAATGTTCACATCTACATCTTTGATGGCCTGAGGGTGAATACCTTTTTAACATAAGGTTATTTTTTGGTGAACCATTAAAGTCTCTATTGCAAACACTCTGCCTCACTCGCTAATAAAGAGGCAACAGTGTGAAAATATACCTGTCATAACCAGACACGTTGATGATAGTGATGTGAGATTAACTTTAATGAGCTGCGTGCAGAAGCATAATTGAGCCCTAAAACTGATTGGTAATGAGCATCTCACACTTCCAGTACAACTAAACATATTCTGTCATACAGGAAACAAATAAACAACAAGGTAATATGATCTCTGACTCAGAACTAAGTGTTTGTCCCCTAAAGGATAAGGTAATGCTACTATTAAACAAATCAGAGGGGAATGTATCATTCCAGTTTTGCTTGTGGGGTTCACACACACACACACACAGACATAAACACACACAGAGGGAGTACTCTACAAATGCAGCATGAGATGTGCACTGAAGCAGATGATCAGTCGTAATAGACGACACACACACACACACACACACTCTGAATCTCTCATTCTTTCTCTCTCTTACTGTGGATTAGATACCAGCTGGCGGATCAACTTCACATGCACTATGGGAATGTCACTTAAAGCCTCACTTTGCACATAAATCTGTGTGTGTGTGTGTGTGTGCGCATGCCAATAGAGTGTTTTTAAGTGCTTTTTTAAAATGCACTCTTGCTGCAAAATAATCAGGTGCATTAAAAAGCTCTTTCTCAAGACCTTTTGCCCTGAATGTGCTGAACTAATGCTTACCTGTTATCAATTTTCTTCCATTTTAGTGTGTGTGGTTCATTTATGAATGCAACACACACACATGCATTTAGGAACTGCTGGATTACAAACTCACATAATTTCTAAAACGGCATACTGGATGATTTTATAAAAATACACCTTCATGCTTGTTTGATCGTGGAATTATTGATGTGCAATTGCATATTCACTGTGGCCTACATAGAGAGTGAAATTGCTCTGTTATGTAATCCTGATGGCGCATGTAATCTGCCTCACCGATCTCATGTTTTCCTGGTGAAAAAGACTGATTTGCTGAACATGTGTGATGACTGATGAGAACTCACTCAGATGCCCGTGGGAGTCCCACAGCTCGGCACAAGGTGGCAGGTGTCTGTGGGACCAGGGACCGACAGCAGGGGTCCTGAGCATCGTTATCTTCTTCATCAGCGGAGTCCGGACTGGCTTTGCTGGGTCCAGCAGGAACGAGCTGCATGTCCAGGGGGGAATGCTGCTGCTGCTGCTGGGCTTGGACCGGGGGCGTCCCGGCTCTGCTGGTTCGGGGCAGGCTGGAGGTCCGGGGGGGCGGAGGCGGATGGTAGCGAGGAGGATGCCGGTGATGGCTGCTGGAGTCTCGCAACTGCCGATTTTCAACCGCTAGATCCTCCAGCCGGCGTTCGAGAATGTCTATCCGGTATCGCTGGGTTTGGATCAGACTCTGCTGGTTCTGCACGATGGCGGTGAGCTCCTTCAGATAGAGCACCGCCTGCAGAGGGTTCTCCAGGAGGCTCGACATCCCGGTGCGACGCTCCTCTTGAAAAAGCCGAGAAATTATCCGATCCAAGCGGAGCGTCTTGGTGTCAGTACCCCTGACCGGTTGCACGGGTTGATATTTAAATGGCTGAACCGAGAGAGAGAGAGACCCCCGCCTCCGCCTCCACCTCCGTGCCCAGAGCGTGCACGAAGAGACGCGCGGAGTGGTGCTGATGCGAGGATGTCAAAACACAGGCTTGAAGGGGGCGGGGCCGCGTTCGCCAGTGACGTCACGGGGGGCACGCAATGAGCAGAGTTTCTTATCTCCTTAATATAAAACGATAAGAAATCTAGATATGCTTGTACTTTTTTTAAAACCGTGCATGTCGTTTTTTAAATACTTTACCATCAAATGTATGAACTGGATAAAATGTTAAATATGTACCTCGACATGGATCATTAGTTTTTAAGCCTTATAATCATCAATAATAATAAAAAACAAACAGGTAAAACATGCTTAGTCTCTTATTTTATTGCTTCAAATTTAAATTTCTGTTGCTTAGTTACCAATGAAAGTTTCACCCTTGTTTTCAGAGAGCATTATTAGCAGCATAACTGTTTCTTTTTTCATTATACTGGCAAGCGTCAATAATAATAATAATAATAATAGAGAAGACAAGGCAAAAATCAGAAAGTTAATGATTGAATTCACAATTATTTTAAGGTTTTTGTGGCCTACAGAATATATTTCAATGATCGTGTTTATAATAGACTTCTAAAATAATCATAACAATAAAATTATTAACAGATGCCCAAATGTCATAATGTCTCATACACGAGTCGGTTTTAATAAATTTTAATAAACATTTTAACTGATATGTAGATAAATTATATGCTACACATTTGTTTTGTTTCTATTATTTTATGATGCGTTTTACGCGCTGACGTCAGGCGTCACGTGATCTGGGAGTGCGGAAGTTATGATCTCGAAAGACTGAGCGCCTTCAAGCAGCTGAACGTTTGCGCTTTTGCCATATAAATGGTCAGGTAAAGTGTTTCCTTTCTATCTTAACAGCGACACAGATGCGTTTGTATTTTTGGCCGCTGTGTCTTCTCCAGCGGTGAATGCAGGATGATGGCGTTATGCATATCAAATGAGAAACAGTGTCGTAATCAGCTGATTTGTTTCAGATAAGTTACCTGTCGTATTACTATTAAAACATCTTATTAAAGGGTCTGAATTGCGATACACAACATAACCGTGTTTATTTAACTTCGGCTGTGTGTGAGAGTCATCATGTGACTCTGTTTAGGCTGAATCATGTAGCTGTATTAGAGTAAACTCTTCAAGATCGGATCTAGATACGTGACCCTTTGTATCTTTGGGGGCAAAAAAAGAATGAAATTTACATTTCCATACAGTGTCCACTAAAACATAAATATTATGTGGGTTGCCAGTATGCATATCATATTTAACTAACGTTATAGCACATCACACATATAAGCGTAGATAATTAAAAATGACTTGAGACTTGATATTTCACATTTTGCTTCTACAGATTGAATGATTTTTCTGGTGTGTATGTGCACAGGATGACTCAGAAACGTTACCTGGAGGGACAGGTGTACTCTGTACCACTCATCCAGCCGGATCTAAGGAGAGAAGAGGCTGTGCATCAGATCACTGATGCGTTACAGTACCTGGAAACCATATCAACAGACATCTTTACTAGGTACACATTTATATACACTCTTTTATATTGCAAAGTGCTTTTGTGTAGACCAGAGATGTAAAAGTGCAAAAGGCTAGAATCAATAGTATTATAGCAGTTCAAACAAATGTTATAAATAAGTGCTATTTTCTGAGTCGCCCATTCAGGTCTCAAAAAGAAAGATAGAAATTTTATAAAAAAATATTTTTGCCATGTATGTTGTTATATGTAACAAAAATATTGTTTTATTTTTTAGAATTTTTTTTAACTAAAAATATTTGCTGTAAATAATTTATTATTTAATGTTATAATAATTTTTGAATGTACAGTAATGTTTTTTTTTATTTTTAAAGAAAATTATTACTTTTATTTAGCACTTTTATTTACTTTTATTTATACTTTTACTGATCAAAAGCAACAGTAAAATATTTACAATGCTACAAAGGATTTCTGGACTTTAAAACTTTCTATTCCCATAAATGTTATTAAGCAGCGAATTCGCATATTGGGTCTCTATAATGGTTTCTGAAGGATCACATGTCACTAAAGACTTATGATTCAGAAAATTCAGCTTTGCATCCGAGAACTAGGTTACATATTGAAATACATTAATACAGAAAACAGGTATTTAAACTAATATTTCAATAATTTAGATTATAAAATAAATTCAGCCTTTAAATCTTATCAATCCCAAACAATATTTAAATCATTAGAATTGACATATAACAAACACATAGCAAATATTTATGTGTGCAAGGCATAAAAACAGAGGTGCATCTTCAACAAACATAAGATGTAGTGACGATGCAGGACTTGGTCCGCCGGCCCAGAACCCTTTCACACCGGCCCTGGGCCGTGCTTATCGTTGCGCCTGCCTATTGAAAGGAGGGAGCATGATTAGACCGTGCCAAAATGACAAAGGAGAGAAACACAATGAAAGGTGTGTGTTTTCCGTGAGATGCTGTTGTGAGGGAGTGAGTGCTCAAATATGCTAATTCCAGCTGAACGGGCTGGAAAACCATCCACAGCGTTACCATGACAACATGGCACGTAGGGGTCCAGGGAACATATTTGTGTGTGTGGTGAAGCAGTGCGTTTCTAGGTCAGCTCCATTAAGCCTCTCCTTTCTCCTCCCCTCTTCTCTTTTAGTCATTCTTCTGTCATTTTCCCCTGATTCTAACGGAGGGTCTTTTCAGACAGTGTGTAGCGCCATAGGCTACAGAGGAGCACACTGACTCAGTAGTGATGATAGGACTGTACACATGCACAATTACGCTCTCATTCCCACTGCATTTTGTTGATGTTTTCCGGCTGGCGTGTACTGTAGCTGCCTTCTGCAATCAAGGGATCTTTTTTCCCTTTTGCCATGTTTGTCCACAGTAACTGTGTAGAATGGACAAACGAAGGGGATGCTCGGCTGGTAAACACAGATGGCTTACAAAAGATGTAATAAAAAAAAACATTATAATATCAAGCCAGGACAAATGACATTGGCAAAGAGCCACCAAGGTCACAGTATACGTGCTGTTTCAACGGCTTATGTCCTGCAGTACTGTATTATTCAGCTTGATCAGAGTTTCTCATTCGTCCAGGTTGAGCTGTCACAAATCAACCAAGGCTGCATTTGTTTGATTAAAAATACGATAAAACTGTATTTTTAAAACTGAATTTTCAGCATCACAACTCTCCTCTTCAGTGATGCATGATCCTTCAGAAATGTCTTTACTTCATTTTCAATCAGTTTAATGCATTCTTGCTGAAAAAAACTAATAATAAAATAATGGTAAGATACATATATATAGTACATATTTCATTATTAGTGCTGTCAAACAATTAATCGC
>JAUMHG010000064.1:17085580-17105429 GCA_032359395.1 Enteromius anoplus | reverse complement strand
TGCCTTACGCTCAGCAACAGAGCAGCTCCCATACCACACTGTGACACAGTTAGTTAGGATGCTCTCTATTGTACAGCGATAGAAGTTTACTTGTATTGTTGAGTACAGCCGGTTCTTCTTTAGTGTTCTCAAGAAGAAGAGTCACTGGAGAGCCTTCTTGATCAGGCTGGAGTTGTTGGTGGTCCAGGTTAGGTCCTCCGAGATGTGGGTCCCCAGGAACTTGAAGGATTACACAGGCTCAACAGCCATCCCGTTGATGTGAAAATCATGTGAGCCTCTTCTCTCCTTCCTGAAGTCCACGATGAGCTCTTTAGTCTTGGTGGTGTTAAGGAGCAGGCTATTGTCTGTACACCACATGGCCAGATGCTGAACCTCCTCTCTGTAGGCAGCCACATCGTTGTTGCTGATGAGACCGATCACAGAGTCAACAAACAGCACTCGTGCATAAGTGTTTTTATTGTCCAGGTGTGTGAGTACAGAGTGCAGCACTGTGGAGACAGCATCCTCTGTGCTCCTGTTGCTACGATAAGCAAACTGGTGTAGGTCCAGGGTTGGTGGAAGAGAGTCCTTCAGATTTCCCAAGACTAACCGCTCGAAGCACTTCATGATGATGGGCGTAAGTGCTACAGGGCGGTAGGCGTTAGGGCACGTTGGGCTGGAGTGTTTTGGCACTGGCACAATGGAGGTGGATTTAAAGCATGCTGGAACAACTGCTTGAGCAAGAGACATATTGAAAATGTCTGTGAAAACCCCAGCGAGCTGCTCTGGAAGTGCTGTAGGCCTGTGCATCCCCTGACATGAAGGCGGGTTTGCGTGCCTTCAGCAGGAGACGCACCTCCTTGTTCATCCATGGCTTCTGATTTGGGTATGAGGTGATCTGTTTCCGGGTTGTAACACTGTCTGTGGTGGTGTTAATGTAGTCCAGAACAGAAGAAGTGTAGCTGTCAATGTCCGTATGAGAGCCACAAGTGGCCTGGGAAGCAAACATACTCCAGTCTGTGTGTTGAAACATGTCCTGGAGTGTGATGTCAGCCCCCGCTGGCCACACTTTGATAGTCCTCACTGATGGCTTCACACGGTTGATGATGGGTGAGTACTTGGGGGTGAGGAACAAAGAAAGGTGATCTGATTGTCCCAGGTGGGGGAGGGGGTCACAGCATAGGCCTCAGGCATGTTTGTGTAAACATGGTCCAAAGTTTTGTTTCCTCTGGTGTGACAGGAAATGTTTTGATGGAATTTGGGGAGCACTGTTTTTGAGTTGGAGTGATTCAAATCCCCCGCAACAATAAATGCAGCCTCCGGGTGAGCAGTCTGTTGTTTACTGATGGTCGCATGAAGTTCGTTCACAGCAAGCTTGGCATCAGCATTGGGAGGAATGTAAGCAGCAGTAACAATGGTGGATGTAAATTCCCGCGGCAGATAAAACGGTCTACACTTAAACATGAGAAACTCTAGGTTAGCTGAGCAGTGACTGTCGACGATAACAGAGTTCGTGCACCAAGCTTTGTTAACATTGCAGTTCCAGAGTCTTTCGTCTAATGTCTGTTATGTGCAATGAGTTTAATGTGCATTGTTTTCTTTTATCATTTCACCAGTATAAAATCTACAAGATTTGAACATTGTCCTATTGTAAATCCATTATTAAATATATATTTTTAACAAATGTTTTGAATTTATTACAGAATTCTTTTTTTTTTTTTTTTTTGCAGTACAGTTATGATTTACATCAGTTTTTAGTTTTGTATCTTAATTTTTATTTAATTTATAATATGCTACATATATTTTTTAATTAGTTAATATTACTACTACTATTACTACTACTTTTTAATTTAGTTTATTTATTGTATTATTATTATGTCAAGGGCTTTGGCTAATAAAAAGGTTTGAGAACCCCTAAGCTAAAATGTTAAAAATAATAATGACATCCAAACATTTAATTGGAAGCATTGGTTAGTTACATTGTAAATATGCTAAAACTTTGACCATTTGAGGTGAAGTACATTTTATTATCTAATGTCTGTGTTTTATCTCAAAAATAAATAAATAAATCCAAGAAAAAAAAGAGTATAGAACAAACTGAGTAAACACTTACTGGCGTTACAGTTTATCCTGCCACAGTCTAGATGGGGAAGAACAAGTGACAGATGAAATCGCGTCCTTCAAGGATACAGCTGCAGACATCCAACAACAGAAACGCCACCTTCCGGGGATGAGCACATGGAGCAGCAGCCATTTTGGATAATTTCCAACAGCCATTTAATCATTCTGGCCAGGATGTTTGATATAACTTGTTTTTCCAATTATGTTTATTATTATTAAAACAACATGCAGACATAACTATAATTGTATCGTTCTTTTTAATTATTATTATTAATATTATTACTTCTTTTTAGGATGTAGATTTATAGATTTAGTTTGCAATTTATATAGTAGCAATCCATTTAAAATGGCTGACTACTCTAAGCCGAAAGAATTAATCAACTCTGGTATTCTTTACCTTTTTTTCCCCCCAGATTTGGGAATTTCACAGATAACATCAGATTGCTATAACAATTGGAACATCCAGGTTGGAATCCATAAGGCCATTTTTATCATGTGCCATCAACCGCAACAGAAAAGTGGGAGCAAACAGCCTCGGTCCAAAAAGCACCAGCACCACACAGACTTGTAGGATGTACTTCGTAAAAAAAAATAATAATAACTATTTGTTAGTTATATTTATCCATTTTGGATGAATAAAATTTTTTAACATTTACTATTGAAACTAAGAATTTTGTTTATAAAAGTTATTTTTGTACTTTCTACAATTGTAATGTTGCAGCATATTTAAGATGTTGAACATCTGGCCCTTTCTTGTGACATGGTGTGTATATGGGTGGAGGTTAGTAAAAATGACTTTTTGAAGATGATTTTTTGGCCACAGGCTGCAGGTGTGCTGGATGCTCTGGTCGCGGGCTGTTTGCTTACAGGGCCGCAGGCTAAAGGCCATTGAAGGGGTGAGTACCATCTTTGAACAAGGCATGATAAATGCCGTTAAGAGCGAGGGATGGGAATGGGTGCATATTTTCCTGATACCGTGACAAACAAAATGTTATACAGAAGATGCATAACTGATTGTTAAGAACAGAGCATAAACAAATACAAAAATACTATCATAAAAAGGCAGTCTTGTTCATAGCGTATCATTTCAGGCTGGGTGATAAATTTAGTTTAATATCATTAAAAACAAACAAACAAACAAACAAACAAACAAATAAATAGAATATCTTTGTTGTATGACTGATATATTATTATACAGTATCTTCTGTTAAATAGACCTCAGTAGCAAAAACGCTGTTAGATTTAAGCCATTAAATTAATTGTCAAAAATGTATTTATTTATTATTCAGTTAATTGTTAAGTTGAACAGAAAATCCAAATTAGAAGCATTTTGCAGATGTCTAAATCTCACAGAATATTGGCAAATGTTGTTTATCACTGTCTATTGCTAGATTGTAGTATCTTGTTTTGATTTGTTTGCTTTGCAACTGGTAATATCTAGCTACAGTATATCACCCAGCCCTAAAATTAATGCTATTTTCTCTAAAAATTCAATTGACTATTTTCAAATATGTTGCTTCAATGTAAGTAAATCAATGCATGTATGAAAATGACTGGTGCAGATGTGTTGCTTTGATCATGGGGTCAGAGGTTGTGTAAGAAAATGATGAGAGAGCATGTCTGTCCACATCAACCGCAGAAAAAGCAAGAAAATGAAAAACAAGCAGAAGCAATCCATGCAGATCAACAAAACAATAACAATTTAGTTGTGGTGTTAGAAAGATGATAACATCCAGTGACTTGCAAATATAAGAAATATCTGAAGACATAAGAGAGATATGGACTGAGAGAGAAATATGGCAGTATACAATACCTAAATTGACGATCAGTTTGACACGGCCACTGTCCAGCTCTAGACGTAGTGTGTCTGCAGACTCACGTGATGTGGCAGCCATCAACAGGCCAAAAGCACGCTGGGACATAAACCGCAGAGACACATCCTCTGCCTCTGTATGTATTACTGTCGGCATCACCACCTTCATATACATACTGCCATCATAACTTAAGACAGATGCTTCTGTGGAGAAAACAGACACACAAAATGCATCAGAAATATGAAACCCAAAACTTGAAAAGCGTCCTTTCACTGAACATTTTAAGTAAATTCAACTGTGTTTTCTGATTTAAACAAAACAACTTGTTTCTATGAAAACTTTTACACTGAGTTCAAAATATCAATATTTAAAAACTCTGAAAACAATGAATTGTTGTTCACGCTAACTGGATGTGAAAGGTTTTGATAAGAAAACAGGCTAATGAATGTGTTTCATGCTGTTTAGTCACATCTGAAAGTGTGTTTAACTGCTTTTATGCATTTTTGGAATCAAGCAACACACACACTACAAAATGTACATATTTAGTTGTGTTTGTAATGAAAATGAGACGGAATACAGAGCAGACAGAATACAATTTACAGATCAAAAGTGGGTGGTGAATTGTCATGACAAATTAAAGTAGGACATTAAATAAATGAAAAAGTCTAAAACATATGACCCCTTCAAAAGAAATTATTTTTATAAAATTTTTATTTTGATGAATAAAACACCATCCTCTTACATATGCAATTATTTGTTTAATTATACATGAGTGAAAATAATGCTTATTCTTACGACTTGTAGTATAAATCCCTTTAAATATACACTCCTAAACACACACATAGAACAACGTCCTGAAATCTTCCTCTACTAGTGCTTTGGTAAAATAAATGCATTGCAAAGATTGAAATGTTCTTCTTAATATGCCACAGATATTTTAATCCAACCCGGTCACCTGTAATATTTTTTTAATATATTTGGAGCCATCTGCTCCATCTATTAGTCCATCTATTACAGCTTCTCTGTCACACAAAAGAAACATTTCTAACAAAGTCTCTCATTTTTATCCCCATAAAAGGCCCAAATGCTACAGCACAGAGCTGAGAGGGGATACTGGGAAAATGGATTTTAAAAAAATACAGCCGTGAAATACCTGCCGCAAGTTTTAGTGGTGAAGAAAGAAGAATGTGCCTTTGCCTGAAAGAGGAGCCGACTGCCTTTGTGTAATGATGGAGGAGTCTGCATTTAACGCATGAGTCATTGTGTGGAAAATAATGTGCATTACATGCATGTACAGCTGTCATGTAATATGTGATAAGACATCTTAAATATCATCTTAAATATCACCTTTACATATAGTAATATTGACTCTGTTCATGTTGAAGTACTCTTAGAACAACAGGGTTGTGTTCATTAAACTATATTTAGCATGTATTAATTTACAAATACAATGATAAATTCACCACATATTAAAAAAAATTACACACCTGCTGAGTGTTGAGGGAGCTCTTAAGCACTAATGAAGGGCATATTAACCCCATGTCTTGAACTACTAGCTCTCTCATTCTGATCTTAAAAAAGCATATCTCAAACTAAAGTGAGCAGAAGCTGTTTCCAGGATGCTATTTCTTTTACACCATATTGAAATACTGTACAACAAAGCTGGATGTTTTTTTTGGGGAGATATCAACAGCTCCAAAGCTCATTTTGAATGATAATGAGGAGATGTGTGTTTTCAGGGGCTTGCTGGAAATGGCAGCACTTTACATAATTACCAGCCAAATTGCCAAGATGGGGGGTAAGTATGAAAGCTACTATTCTATACTATACACAAAACAATATAAATGATAGAAAGGGTAAAAACAACAAAACAAATAACATGCTAATAAATTAATAACACACAAAAATAAATAAATAAATGCAAACAATGATAACTATATAGAAATAATATAAATACACATTTAATAAACGGCTAAAACTTTTTGTACTAAAACAATGTGAAAAATATTGGATTGGATTGGATTGAATTTATTTACATTTAATTTATTGAATTTATTTTATTGACCTGGGACTCAAACCCGTGACATTTGGGTTACAAGTCCAACTCCCTATCCATTGGCCACAACTGCCATAAAAATAAAATGGAACCAACTAATGGCAGGCAATATAATCTGCATGCAGTCCAGGTCATGTGACACATCCAGAGCTTTACAGACCCAAAGAGAGATTTACCCATCCATCCATCCATCCATCCAGAGGTTAACTTGATGTCCTAAATGCTTATCTAAATCATTCCAATAACACTTTTATAAACACAAACAGTCCTGTAAAAATACATAAGTCAAACCAGTCAAATGGAATGTACCTTGGCTGCGATCTAAAATGCTGTCTTGCTTAAAAAAAAAAAAAAAAAAATAAAAAAAACACTAGATGTTTGGGGTGTGAACAGTAGAGGGCAGAAGAGCACTGCTGGTAGAGACAGAGAGAGAGAGAGCGAGAGAGAGAGAGAGAGAGAGATTGACTGAGGGCAGACATAAATGAGAGAGAGAGAGAGAGAGAGAGAGAGAGAGAGAGAGAGAGAGTGTGTAGGTATGACAAAATCCTAATACAAGGTCTGTTACCATAACCCTGCCATGCACATCTCTGTCTCTCTCTCGCTTTACATTCTGCTCTGGAGCTTTGTCAATTTCCCACATGACCGCTTGCTGAAAGCTTCATTTCCTCAGCCATGTAAGGGAACATGTGTATGTGTGTGGGTCAGGTTTTGACCAACTGTCCTTACAATAATAGTATAACCTGACATTGTGGAGAGTGGTCATCTGGGCAATAGAAAAACAAAATAGCATAATAAACATATAAAAAAAATTCTAAAAAACACACACAATATATATATATAATAGAGTTAGATTAGGGACAACAAAATATAATTAGTTCAGTAAAAAGTAATCAGTTGATTTATGTATATATATATATATTATTTTTTTTTTGGCTGTATGTATTCTTTAATTCATCCTACTTGCTTTTTATGACTACATTTTAATTGAAATAAAATCTAAAATAAAATGTTAAACTTTACGTATGTAGTAGGATTAGCTTTAAAAAGAAAACAATATCCCATCATGGATATTTTTACTATACTAGTTACTGTAAGCTAAGCTAAGACATTACTGAGCTAAGACATGTATTTTCTAAAGCAAGCAAAGATCTTAGCTCCATCCTCCTCTTTTCTCTTATTGCAGCTGGTGACACACATGTGTTTGTTTAAGACTTGACTTTACACATAGGGATTAGAGAGCTACGCTTTAACATCCACTTCCTGCAAGCGTCAAACGAAAAAAAAAAAAACTCAGATATCCCTGCGTACATTTACGCAACAAACCCACTCTGATGATATTTGCTTCAGTCTGCATTTCTCCCTCACAAACCCTCACTGGCTGAAACCGGTTACTATCAGTGTGCGGTGGCCAAATCTCTCAGCTTCTAGAACAGCTCTGGCCCACATAATTTACCATCACTTACTTCCAATGACTGCAATGATGTACTAACATCAATAACATCCATAGCAGTATAATATCTACTAGCCGGGTCACATAGTTTATATGTAGGTATTTGTACGCACCATTTATAAAACATGCTTTTGTGTATGTTTGAGTAGATGCTATATAGATTATACAGACAGCAAGCCTAAAGTTTTCATTCAATAATAAAGAGCCAGCATTATGCTGCACTGACCATTTAAATTCTTGTTATTTGCACAACACTTAATTCACTTAATTCCCATTTCATTTCAAAGATCATATACATTTTTATAAATTATATTAATCATAAAAATTAACCAAAAAAACTACATACATTTGTAAAATACTGGAACCGAATGATTTTCACAATAACTGGATATTCAGTTTCAGAACATTTGCATTCCTACATGTAGGCAGAAACTGTATGAATAAAATGCATTTGAACCACCTTACACTTTGACAGTTGGTGGACACAGAATGTCTGCTGTGCACAAGGATCAACTATTGAATAAAAAGTGTTCAATTCATGGTGCGTGGCAATTAAAGTCTGTAAAAACACCTTCTATACTACAGTGGAAATTATTTCTATCTTAATCCTATGGTCATGATTTAAGATGATTTAGACAGCTTTTTTTTTTTACCTTGAATTTAGCCCTCTGATTTGAACACTCTGTTGGAAGGGGAATGTCTACTGTGAGACTTCAATATAAGTGTATATTTGCTTATAAAATAAGCATTAAAAGTGTAATTTTCTCCAAAAACATTCACTGTTTTCATAGTCACCAAAATGTATTTTTATGTTTGTAACATAGAGCCTAGTCAATTGCCTGGGGTCAGCTATGCCGCCGGCTGCAGCATGTGCATTTTTTTCAGATGTTAGCGAAAAGAACATATAAGAGTAATAGAGCATTTAAATCTGTAAATCTGCAAAATAAGACAAGCAAGAGAGGTTCCCTGAAAACTACAATAGCAAATGTGACATTATATATAAAAGTTAAAATTAGTAGTTAGTATACATTTTAGTTCAGCATTTGAATCTATTGAAGGGATAAATTGCTGACTATTTTTGCTCCACTTGGTTAATGAATATAGTTCCGAACATCACAGAACAGTTGCGCATATTCAACACACAGAGAAGAGGTGTTTTGTTAATAAATGATTCACGATTTTAAATTTTAAATCATTTGATTCAATGATTCAGAGGTCCATTCATAAAAGCATTGAGGGTAATGAATCAGCCGTCCGAACAAATCGTTTGGAGACTTCAATGACCCATTAATTAAGATGAGTCCCTGAAGATGTTGCAACCTACTGGCGGTTTAATTTTTCTTAGCAGCGTATTCTTTCTCCAACATTTCATATTTATAATATAAATAAGAATGTATATATATATATATATATATATATATATATATATATATATATATATATAATGCACACACAATATAGTATATATTTCAAAAATATTTACATGAATATATTTATATTCAAATAATTTGTATTATATTTAAAATGTATACATAACTTATTTTTCTTAAATATATACATGCATGTGTGTGTGTGTTTGTATATACATAATAAATATACACAGCACACATACATATATTATAAATAAATAAATAACTGTTATTTTGGATACGATTAATTGTTTGACGGCACTAAGTATTATATCTTTATTACAGCGCTCTCTGGAAGAGGAGAATGTAATATCTGTCATTCAGAAATACCTTAAAAGTAGAATTTGTTTATTTGCATTTAAATGATCAATGTTGATCAGGTAAAAATAGTTAAACACCAATAAAACATACTGGTTTGAATTAGATTAACAGATTTAATCTAACAAAGAGACTGAGGTAGGCTTGTTTTCATATTACAGTTTTGTGAAGTTCTGATCTAAATGTGTTCAGATGTATGCTGCAGCTGTAGTTTGGTTTTGACAGGGTGTCTCAGAGCGTGGAGAAGAACCGTGCACACCTTCAGTCCGTCACAGACCGGATCAAACTGGCTCAGGCCAGAGTCCAGAAGATCAAAGGAAGCAAGAAAGCCACAAAGGTGATGCAGGTTATTCAGACACACAGAGAATCTGACAGTCAGTCAAAGCGTAGAAGAAAAAACGTATTCTGCAACAGATGCCTGGAGCAGAAAGTGAATACGAGTTGTAGGTTGGGTGTAAGCTTGATATGAAAACCTATCAAGAAAAGTCATATTTTGCCCGAGTAACAAAGAGAAATCTTTTTTTTACATTAGGATCATCAACATTTTGACTGCTGTACTGTTTGAGCTGTTAGTCACTTTGGATTAAAGCACATGCTGAATGAATAATTAATAATTATTGCACTGTATTTAGTGGTTAAATGTCTGATGTGTTTGTGTAGGTGTTCTCCAGTGCCAAATACCCCGCTCCAGAAAAACTGCAGGAGTATTCGTCCATCTTTACAGGTGCAGTAGATCCCGCCTCCCAAAAGCGGCCTCGCTTTAAAGTTCAGAGCAAACTCCGCCCACTGGATGACAAGGCCCTCCAGGTGAACAAATTTATTAGCTCCTGTTCCTTTTCCTGCTATGTTTCTTTCAAGTCCATATGGCTCATATTTTGTAAAAAAAAAACTATATATATATATATATATGTTTGTTTGTTTGTTTGTTATAAATAAATGAAAATATGAAAATTTTTTAGAAGTAAAAAAAAAATCCATCCTCTTTTTAAGAAAAAAATTTTTTTCTTCTTTTTTTTATAGTATAGTATTAAAACATCAACTATGATTTTTATGGAACACCAATTTGCAAGTAAACATAAGGAATAATTTATAAATGCAATATTTAAAACATGAATACATAAATAATGTATGACATATTTAAAAAGTTTATTTAACTTGTGATTTGAGTAAATTATACATCAAATTGCAAAATAAATAGGCATATTTAAAACTGTTCATTTATGCTTTAAAAATTGAGTTAAATACGATAATTCATAAATAAATTAAAAAAATAATTGATTGATCTAAAACTTGTTGAATACAATAATAAATTAGAAGTTATTTCTAAACGCATATTTTAAACTATTTGCTTTGCTTTTGTCCAGTTATCAGCTGCTTTCTGTGTTGTTTTGTGAAAACCTTTTCTTTATCCATTTGTTAACTTAATAAAAATGCCATTGGATAATTATCTCACAGATGCAACCAATCAGCTTTCAGCTCAAAACCATGCAAGCGCTTAACAATTGTTCATTGACTGTTAATTGCGTATATCTGTGAAAAAAGAAGTTTTACACAATGCTTGTAATGTCAAATTACAATATAAACAGATTTATGTTAAATATGTTTAATGAAATGACCCATAAATATGTTTTGTAGGAGAAGTTGTTGTATGTGCCAGTATGTGTAAACACTAAGAAGCGCTCGGAGGATGAGACCGAGGAGGGTTTGGGAAGCCTGCCGAGAAATGTCAACTCAGTCAGCTCCTTATTGCTGTTCAACACAACAGAAAACCTGTGAGTACACAAACACCTACACATATTGACTGAATGCTGCACTGCCGATGCAACCTTATTAATTCTCATATAATCATCGCTGTGCGTGCTTGTATATCTTCAGCTATAAGAAATATGTGTTTCTTGACCCCCTGGCGGGCGCCGTGACTAAGACACACACCACGCTAGAGACGGAAAAGGAAGATAAACCGTTTGATGCGCCGCTGTCGATCACCAAGAGAGAGCAGCTGGAGAGACAGGTGAGCCGCTCAGTCATACCTATAATGAAGCAGTACGCTGAAAACAGGATGAAAGCTCAGTACATCTCTTTCATGCTTTCTTCTCAGACCGCAGAGAATTATTTCTATGTGCCAGACCTGGGACAAGTGCCTGAGATCGATGTGCCGTCTTACCTGCCTGACTTACCTGGCATCGCTGATGACCTCATGTACAGCGCTGACCTCGGCCCAGGGTTCGCACCATCTGTTCCTGCCAGCAACAGCATCCCAGAACTTCCTTCATTTGGCACGGAGCATGACGAATCTAGTGGATCTGGTGGGATCATAATTAACAATAAATCATTTTTTTTTTTTTTTTTTTTTTTTAAAGAAATTCATTTATAATCATGTCATTTTGAAAAAATGCAATTATTATTTGATTATAAAATATAAAAATATTTAATTACAAATAATATTATATATAATTATGCAATTATAATTGCATATGTAATTTTAAAAAATGCAATATGTATTTTAAATGCACATGTAATTATTTTATATTTATAATTTATTTATCATTATCTAATATTTACTTGTTTGTGTTTTAAGACTCTCATTTTAGGCTTGAGGCTCCGCCCCCTCCACCTCCTCCTCCCCCTCCTCCACCAGAGCCAGCTCAGGTATCAGTCCCACCCCCTGGAACATCCCTGGCTCCGCCCCCTCCACCCCCACCTCCACCTATAACAGCAGACAGCACTGATGCCACGTCAAGTCAAGCCACTGCCACAGGTAAAAGATCCATTTTCTTTTAGATTTATTTAGTTGCGAGACTTTTTAGCGCAGTATGCCTTAGATCACACTGCAGGTCTTAACGCTCCGATCAGATTTTTTTGCTGAAATCGTGTGTAAGCTTGAAGTGACAACTGCTCGTGTTAGTGCGTTTAGCAATTTTTAAGTTAATGTGCAATCAGAGACTAAATAACGAAGTGATAAGCAGATTTTAATCTCCAGCACAGAATGTTGACGTCAGACTGAAGTCGCGTTGCAAAACATTGGATATGTATCTGATTTAGGACCACATATGAAGGTGGCCTGGGCCTGATCTGAAAAAATTAGATTTGTGCTGTTCAGACTGTCATAAGAAAATTTGATATGGGTCACATTTGGGCAAAAAAGTCGGATTTGGGCAACTTTAGACTGCAGTGTGAACTAAGCCTATGTTATTATAGAGTTAGCATAGGGCATTGCAAGTTGCAGCTGCGATCAGTGTCTAAAACACTAAAACAGTAATATTGTAAAACATCATTACAACTGTCGTCTGTTTTAAAGTGGTCATATAATGCTATTTTTAAGATCATTATTTAGTGTAACAGAATATGCTGACATGCTTTAATGTTCAAAAAACACATTATTTTCCAAATACTGTACATTATTGTAACTTCATTATGTCCCACCTGTCTCAAACACATCGTTTTGTATAGAGCCCGACCGATTTATCGGCAGGCCAATATCATCGGCTGATATTAGGCATTTTCCAAACTATCGGTATCTGCATTTGTAATGGCCGATAAATGAATATTTTAATATTGATTTGGTTGTTGTTGTTAGTGTGTTTTTGTTCAAAGGACTTTAAAGTTTCATATCTAAAGTTTCTATTTTTATACATTTTATTTATCGGAACTTTAATATATTTTGATGTTCCTCTGTTCTGTTGTGACTATAAAAGAAACAAGTTTCTTTTTAAAATGCATGATCATATTATGTTAGTTAAAACCCATAAATAACTACAAATAACTAATGTTAGGGAAATCTAAAAAAAAAATAAAAAAAAAATTGGCCGATATATCGGAATATCGGATTTTATAACGAAAAAATACTTGTGTCGGTATCGGCCTTCAAAATCCTTTATCGGTCGGGCTCTAGTTTTGTACAAAGACCCTCCTTCCAGCAAGTATAGTCTGCTCTGATTGGCCAGCTGACCCAGTGGATTGTGATTGCACGAGCCCCACAAGCATGTGTCAGAAATGTTACACCTCTTTCCATAATTGCAAGTTCAGCTTTGTCATTAGTCTGTTATTTTAAGGTCTGAGCAGTTGTCTAAGCAGTTTACTGCGTATGACTGTGTGTGACAAATACAATTTTTATTTTAATTTAGTTTTATCATCAGTTCAAGCCCAAAAGAGGCAGAGTTGACCCCTTTAAAAAATTTTAAAACATAATTCATTTCTGATGGTAAGCTGAATTTTCTGCATCATTGCTCCAATCTTTAGTGTCACGTGATCTTTCAGAATTCCACTGATTTGCTGCGCAAGCAACATTTCTGATTATTATCAGTGTTAAACTGTATTTTTGAGGAACTTGATGCAATTCTGAAAAAAAGGATTTCATTTCTTTAAAAAAACGAAGAAAAAAAAACCACTTACTCGCCCCAATTTTATATGTTAGTATATGTCAACCACTTTCGGTCATGTTTGTGTGCGCCAGGTCCAGTAAAAGGAGCCCCTTCTGAGGTGTTACAGCCGTCGGACGGCCGAGCCAGTCTGCTGGAGTCAATCCGAAACGCCGGAGGCATCGGTAAAGCAAACCTCCGCAATGTAAAAGAGCGCAAGATGGAGAAGAAGAAACAGAAGGAGCAAGAGCAAGGTCAGACGCCACCAGTGTTTACAATCTGTACAGAAAGCGTACTGTCACACAGGGCCAATTAGAGGGTGTTAACATTAGCTAAACTGTTATTAGGCTAAGAAACTTGTTAGTGTTTGCTAATGAAAGCATTAAAAAAGCCAAGCCATATGTAGAAACTTTGCACCAGTAAGAAACCACATAGGTACACAGAATATATGTAAAAATGAACATGCAGTTATTTCGCGAGAGGAACATATGAAGTGTACAAGAGTATTCATTTTCAAAACAAGGGGAATTCGTTGGTTTTCAGTATCGCTGGTATAAGAGAGAGCGCTGTGGTATTTGGAAAGGTCAAAAGAGAAATTTACTTTCATTAAATCTGCCCTATTAAGCCTTTTTAAATCTGCTTGACATTTGCTCTGAAATCGACTGACTCTGGACTCACAAAGTCTCAAATATTTCAAATAATTCTTCACTGATATATTATCAATGGATAAACTTTGTGGTCTTCCTGCGTTTGCCATGTCTGAGAGGTAATTACTAATGATTTAGGACTTGGGTGAGAATAAATGCCACTGTTAAGATTTGAAAGAACGCAAAGTAAGAATATTTGCTGCTTGTTATTCTCCTGAAATATGTACTGTTTGCTGCGGGGGGGAAAAAAGACAAAGGCAGTTGTAGTTTTTTCCTGAAGAACTCAAAAGGAACAGAAAATCCAACCTGCTATTTTCTTTTGGATTAAAAATCATGGGAAACGCCTCCAAAAAGGTCCAAAATGCACAATAAAAATGATCCTAATGACTGATTTAGCTTCAAAATTTAAAATAAGACTTGCTTTTTGTGATCCAAAAACACCCATAAAAACAGTAATATTTTTTAAATACTGTCATTTAAAAATAACTATTCTATTTGAACATATTTTAAAATGTAATCTGTGATCAAAGCCTCATTACTCCAGTCTTCAGTGCCACATGGTTCTTAAGAAATCTTTCCAATATGCTGATTTGCTGCTCAAAATCACTTTGTGTCATTGATTCCTTGAATCTAATTGGAAAAAAAAGACACGGTGATATTAGAATGTCTTTGCTGTCACTTTTAAAACATTTTTACATCCTGTTAGGCCTGGTTTCGTAGACGGGGCTTAGCTTGAGCCAAGATTGGGCCATAGTTCAATTAGGACATTTGTATAAACTTGCCTTAGAGAAGAACATTACTGGTGCGCATCTTAAGACAAATCAAAGGCACTGACATGTTTTAAGATCAGTCAGTGCATGTTTCTTTGAGTTGGAAAGTTTAAGACTATAGGATTAAGCCTAGTCTGTGAAACCGGGGGAAATTCTTTGGAAAAGAGTTATATTTCCTGTTGCGTAACCTAACCGTTGTCTTTTTTTTTTCTTCAGTTGGGGCAGCAGTGAGTGGTGGAGACCTGATGTCTGACCTCTTCAATAAATTGGCCATGCGCAGGAAAGGTGCGTTTGAGTCCTTTCGTCATAGCGCCTCCGCCTCAGTGTTTTCATCGCCCCTGATGCATTTTTCTCCGGGAATACTTCACAGGTATCTCTGGTAAGGGCCCAGCGGGTGGAGACTCATCTGAAGCACCTGGCAGCTCCGGCGGCGCGTTCGCCAGGATGTCAGATGTGATCCCGCCCCTTCCAGCGCCACAGCAACCCACCGCAGAAGATGAGGATGACTGGGAGGCGTAACCATGGCGACCCAGAGTTGAGTGCCAAACTTACTGTGAGATCGAAGAGCTGAAATCCTCATAGACAGGGTCTGGAGATATTGTCTCCCCAAGGAAAGCTGTGGAGTGATGAGTGAGACGTTGTGTAGTAACTTGAAGGTCAGAGAATTAACACAAGCCTATATGTCATTAAAACTCTAATTATATTATTAAAGTCAACATGACATTGAAATTCACTCATTACATTTCCTTATAGTCACCTGTGCTCGATTCATCTGTGCAAATTATTTCAAAATATTAAAAAAAATTAATTGTCAGGCAATTTTATATCTTTAATATTTTTTATATTATATGACACTGTAAATAAAAAGCAAAGATATTTGTTTTACAGAACAGAAAAATTACAGTATTAATAAATAATTAAAATAATTAATGTAATACTGAGTTTCCTTGCTTTCAAATGTTAAACTAAAGCTCTTCAACTCTTGCAACAACATAATATTCTTCCTATATGAAATACAGTATGCAGTAGGGCACATGGTATCCCATAATGCATTGTGCTGGATTGTACCTTCCAAGTGATATCAGTTGCCATTGTTAACATAATTCTGAATTTATATTTAACAGACTAGCAAAAGTTAAGACATTTTCACAAACAACTGGATTAAAACTCAAGTTAACTAATGAACTAATCTTTGTTGTAATCTTTCATCAGAATTTACTAACTTCCTAACCTAACTTTTCATCTGATATCAAGTGATTAATGTTACCCACTTTAACTTGTAAATCTCACAATCTTGTGTTGACTTCAAAAATAATTAATTGCACTTTTTGATTGAACATTTTTCACAACTTGTGTTCATTCAAAATAATGTGACATCATGAAGTGGATGGTGAAATAACAAATGTTACTTGAGGGGGGGGAAAAAAGAATGTAAAAAGCAGGTTGTATTTTTTTATATTCTGTTTTACACGCTCACAAACATCTCTGGTATTAGTATCTTTAATACAGAAAATAAAGTCGATTGTTTTAGCCCATCTGAGTGAGTCTGTTGGCTTCACGTATTGGATTACAAACACAAAAAACAACGTGGTATTGTAAAAATCAGCTTTAATGAAATGAAAGTCAAGAACGGAAGCTGAAACACAGAACCTGAGGACAGGGGCCTCAATAATTCACGACACCGGAGTAGTCCAACAAACATCCATGATGCAGGACACAGCGTAGTATGTTTACACACGCGGCTCGGCCCCGTTGAGTCGATGACCTCAGAGCGGCGGTCTCTGTCGCTTCTCCAGGAAGAACTGCGGAATCAAATAAAGGATCAGGCAGGGAGCATACGGCTAACAAAGTATCCTCGACTTCCTGTCATTAGAACAGACCTGCTTACAGAGAGCACAGCAGGAGAACGTCTGTCTCATTAAAACGCTCCTGTCTATCACTCTGCCGCAAAGACACTCTATCTACTACAGGATCTATTTTAGAAATGAAGCTGAATGCATCAAGTAAGTGATCAACTAAAGACAGAAGTCTAAATATTTTTATTTTATAATTATAAAATTGCAATAAAATATATATATACACCACTAGTCAAAAATGTAGAAACAGTAATATTTGTAATATTTTTTAAGGTGTTTCTTATGTTTATCAAGGCTGCATTTACTTGATGGAAAAAAAAGGAATATTGTGAAATATTTTTACCATTTAAAATGGCTTTCTATTTGAATATACTTTAAAATAGATAGTGCTCTGCACCTTGAAAATGTAGAAATATATAACTTACTAAGAATAACTAAGCTTACTAACAAATACCTACTTTTCCTTAATGAGTATTATTATGAAAACAAATGTTAAACATTAATTACATGACTGTCTCACAACAATAACTTTAATAACAAGGAGTGCACTCTCTTAAAACGGGTAAAAATAACAACGCTAGTACTAAATACTATTACTTGAACATTAAAGGCAAGTTTGTCTTGACAAAGAGAAGCATTTCTGCATTGTCACCAGTTAATAAAGGATAGTGAAGACTGCTGACCTGTGGCTGACGAGCTTTGGCTTTAGATTAATGCGCGCTAGATTTATACCGAGTTCAGACTGCGCGTTTTTCAAAGTAGTCGCGTCACAGATCTTTTCATACTATCGGGACTATCTGGGGTAGCATTTAGTCGCTGCTGTGTTCACACTGCGTGACTGTACAACGGAAAGAATTGCCAACAACTTTGTCTCACTGCCAAACACACGCGAGGCGTGACAGATGAAACAACGCGAGGTCACGTGTGCAAGACCGGAGTTCTCAAGTGAGACTGGGATTATTATTAAAAATGATAGCAAGCAAAAGAAGCTTGCCATACAAATTGCATGTGCGCTCATTTGCAACGAAAAGACGATTATGGAGGAAGATATTTACATTCTACACCTCTGTAACTCCTCCCCTAACATCCCGTTGCCCTCTCTGATTGGCTGTTAGGAATCACCCATGTTATTCAGTCAGAAGAACACATTTCCCACGGTATGATTTTGAATCTAAAAATATCTCACGCGTCTTTGATAATCGCACTGTGTGATTGTCACTCGCGTGAACGAGCACCGATTTGCCTGTGATTTTGGACATTTGTCTGCGATTTCTCAAAACCTGTCGGTTAGTCAAAATCAGGGCAAATCGAGCCTGACCGGCCGGTCATACACAGAAAATCGTCCGATTCTGATCACTAGCCGGTCAATCGGTGCATCTCTAGTAAAAATGAATTATTATTAATGTTTTCAAAAACAAGAACATTACAGTATTAGTAGTTATAACTTCACTGTAAAAAAACAAATAAAAAAAGCTGAGAAAACCATAAAGTTTAAGACAACCAGCTTCAGGAGATAAGTTTTCTCAACTAATTTTCCGTTTATACAATGAAAAGTTGAGAGAACTCAAACATCTTCTGAAGCTGGTTGTCTTAAACTTTATGGTTTTCTCAACTTTTGATTTTTGCAGTGTATCTTTATGACTTTGATTTCAAATACTAAACTACAGTATACAGCAGAGCACATGGTATCCCACAATGCAATGGGCTTGACTTGATGTCGCTTTATCTTTATTTGCCCCTCTGCCTCTAGTAGTATCTATTCTATTTGATCTATTTTTCATCTATCTTATTTTTATTTATATAAAACACACCCTAGAGCTTCAATCAATTGCGTAATTCTATTTTTTAACTGCTAGTTTTTCCTTAAAAACCATAGATTTCTTTTTCTATAGCACTTGCATGTTCTTTCTGTTTTGTTGAGTTTGACTGCTTCTATTTGTCATTCATTTGGATAAAAATGTCAGCTAAATGACTAAAATGTTGATGTAAAAGGAACATATTGAACAGTACACTTACCCTCCTGGCGCTGGCGAAGGCGGGACCAAATGTCGCATGTGTGTGTGTGCTGGATCGAATCCATTCGGGAAGTTTCTGCAGCGTGCCTGATCGGGCGTAGCGGTGATCGCACAGAACGATACATGCATAATCACCACGATGACGGATCGCACGACCTGCGTGAGGTGAGAAAGACTGTTAGAAAGCAGGCTGCATACTAGTCTTATATTGAATATGCTAATATTCTGAAATCAGACCTTGTGTTTTAGTATTACAAACTGCATTTGTTAAAGCACAGCATTGAATTAAAGGAGTATGGGGCTCCACCTACCAATAGACTGATTGACAGCTTTCATGCACAGATTTTCAATCAGTGCCTTCCCCGGACTTTTACCACCAACGTGAGGCTGAAACAGAAGGGAGAGAGTTAGAAATGGCAGATTTTCCGCAAATGCTTAATCCTGTAGGAAGTCTCACCATGTTCTTGTCCAGATAAGCCATCTTCTCCTGCAGCTCCGGGGACTTTATGTTGGGATACGGCATTCCAACCATAACAATACATCTAAACAAAAGCGTTTCATTCAACGATTAAACAAAAACCTGCCTTTCATATACTGTATTAGTACTAAAAAAAACTGTAAGTGCAGTATGCATCAAGTTAATATAGTATATAATTAATATAATATTTAATTAATGTTTTTGTTTTGTTTTTTTGCCACATGATTAAAATATAATAAAATAAATTATTATAATATATATTTTTATATTATAGGTTTTATAGTAGTATTGTCTTTGTAGTTTTAAGTTTTAGTTATTTTCTTTTTTGTTATCTCCATTTTTTAGTTCTTTTTTTTTTAGCATCAGTTAATTAAATTAATATTAATTAGTGCTGTCAAATGATTAATCGCGATTAATCGCATCCAAAATAAAAGTTTTTCTTTACTTAATATATTTGTATGTACTGTGTATATTTATTAAGTATATATAAATACAAACACTTGCATGTATATATTTAATGAAAATATGTTTTGTTTATAAATTAAATATATTTAGATATAATATCAAACATAAGAAAA
>JAUMHG010000064.1:17054326-17079279 GCA_032359395.1 Enteromius anoplus | reverse complement strand
CTATGACAACCAGGTACTATTGTGGAGGTACAGGTACAACTTTTACACAGTGGAAAACCAAACAGAGCCGAGCCGAGTCAAGCCGAGGCCATAAGTGTCACGTCATCTTTCAGAATTTCATTGTATTGGTTTAGTGCTCAAGAAACATTTCTTATTGCTATCAGTGTTGAGAACGGTTGTGCTGGTTATGTGCAGGTTATTGGGAGGTCAACGGCTTTGGTCTTCTGGGCATTTATAAATCAGACCTGGACTCCATTGGAGGCATGAACACTAAAGAATTCACTGACCGCTGGGGCGGAGAGGACTGGGAACTACTGGACAGGTCAGCCATGAAATAATACACTGATATCCTACTAATAGAGTTAATAGAAGTTAAACATTGATCATTTATTAGCTTTACCTTTTCTTTAAACTCAGCATTCAAAGTGATTTAATTTTAGCTTTCAGATTTTAATTTTTATAATAAAAAAAAATACAGTTTTAAAGTATCAACTTGCACTCAAATAATAGAAAATATATATATTTATATATATTTTTATTTTAATCACTTTCATGGAAAAATCTTTGAATTACCGTTATTGTAGTCTATAAATAAACTTGCCTTTTCTAGGATATTAACCCTTTTGTTTCATAAAAAAAAAAAAGGCCATAACTGTAAGCTTACATTTGGTCTCTTTTCAGTGACTCTTGTCATAAAAAACTATAAAAAAGTAAATCCTTAAGGTTTTAGTTCAGGAAAATGATTCGCGAACTATATATTTTTTTTAACATGTTGAACTGAAAATTGCTTAAATCGAATACCTAAATCTCCTAATGCTAAACAAACATTATGTGGTGTGTGAAGTGCTTTGTGTTTTCTGTGGTCTCAAGGATCCTTCAGGGTGGGCTGGAGGTGGAACGACTCTACCTGAGGAACTTCTTCCATTACTTTCACTCAAAGCGTGGAATGTGGAACCGCCAGATGCTGCGCAACACGTAAGCATGTCACCAGTCTCGCCGCTGCTGATCAGCCGTTACCATGGCACTTTGAACCTCAGGACATTCCAGATGCGTTCCAGATCACATCTGACCGAAGGTAAACGCCAGGTGATCATTTAACGGAAACGCACAAAGAGACTCAGGACAAAGACGACTGTGATGTTTGGCTTGAAGATGAGTTGTGTAACACTGTTGCATCCAGACCTCTTCCAAAGTTGGAACGTCTCTCCAAAGCTAGCTGTGCTATCAAAAAACTTCAAAGGAACTGATACAAGATGGCTTAAGTTATTGATGTTGTCACGTCCAGGTCAATAAAATGGTTTTCTGTTCTGAAAGACAAGTAACGTGACGTTCAATGAGATGTATATACTAAGAAAATGTGTATTTATTCAGGTAGGGAAGTGTCTTGGGTGAGGGTTGACTTTGCACGCTTACATGTTTTATGCTGTTAGGGACTGAAACAATCAGTGGCCAAAACCAGAGATGTGCAATATTCACAGAGCCTGTTGGTCTAGGAAACTCAATTCATTCAGGATGTTTTCAAGAACATGTCTTGGTCATGTATGATCCTCAAAATACAAAATAAATAACATTTTGTTAAAAGAACAGTTTTTCAGTCATTTTCATGAAAATTAAGCACATTGTACTCCAGATAAATGGCCATGTTAAATTTAAAGTATGTATACGTCATGGTAGCATTGGCCTTTATCCTGATTTTAAAATAGAAAAAAATAATAATAATTAATGCAGATGTGCTTAATTGTCATTTAACACACTGTCATAGTACCTTCATTCAAGGCTTAAACATTATGCAAAATGGAATTTATTTTGAAGGAGGGTGTGAAATGGCCTAGCCATGTTTTCTGTCATACATGCCATTTTGTAGTGGTATTGAAGGTGTTTCAAAGCCCTTTCTGTACAAATGAACGGGGGGTAAAACTCCCTGTGCAGTATTACTTAAAACAATCCTAATGTTCATCAAACACACAATCAATTTCCGTTCTTTTCCATAGGCGTCTTATTTGGATTGTTGAGTGTGTATTCTGATGAACTACATGCTAAATTTTCCTGAAGAAAATGATCACAAGACATGCTCGCTCAACAGTGCCTTCTGCTGTATGTAATTGTGAGGACATCAGATGGAAATAAATACTGTACAATCTTTCGTGTAGGGATTCGGCTCTGTTTTTAGAGTATTTTCTCGAACCTTTGTGGTTGGTTTTTTGGTTGTTGTTTGTTTTTTTTTCTTAAAAAAAGGATGTAATGTATAGATCTGATCTTCACATAGTGTGTTACTTAAAATTCGAATTGTTTATTTATTTTTCCACATATTTTGTAAGCAGCAAAATGGAAATGACCTTTAACTTATGCAGATCACCAGCAACCTTAAAATAAAATGTTTCTTCAGATTTCTCCAGTGAGTGTGTGTTTGTTATATAATCAATATCAGCATTAATCAAATATATTCTTTTTGTCTGCAGGCGTGTAAGCTTCATCATTGTTACGTAGAGTTTTCTCTGTCTGTTGTGTCAGACTCTAGAAATAGCTGCTTGTGGATCGTTTCTGCAAATAACTAGTCCAAGACCTCGAAGAACACTACTCATTTCGCCGGAGGATTCCCAGTACGGAAGATGTAAATGATTTGTTTAATCATAATCTTTCGGATAAATTAAATGCGACTCTGAAGCCACCAACAGGAATTCACTACTGTACAGTTTCTGCCGTAAAGCAATCCGCCCTTGTCGTCAAATGTGGTTCTAAATATAACTACTAACAGAGAAGACGTTTGGAACGAAACAAAAGCTATTCGCCTTATTAGAAGTCAGTGTAGCATCAGAATGATTTTAAAACAACTAACATTACTATTATGGATTATGAAGGGTTCATATGTTGGTTTTGGGAGTCCCCAACAAGGTTGACATGCACCCAAGGTCACACAACGCTTTCAGTGTTTACATAACTTGCTCAACTACTTATTTCAACGAAACCCCTTTTTTGCATGACGCCAGTCTGCGGCGATTGGTCGATTTAATTGCCATTTCAATAGCCTTGAAGAAACATTTCTCGTTTCAATGATTTCAATGATTCAGAGTCGACTTTTACAAATCCATTATAGAGACACGTTAAAGTGACAATATTTATGCACTCATTGTTTTTGGCAACTCTTCTTGTACTTATAAATTATGTGGATACTGTTTGAAATTGTATAAAAAAGGAATGCTCACCACATTAAATCAGGCACTAACAGTGTTTCCAAACTATATAATGGCAAAAACAACTAAAATGTAATCTACATCTAAATATGGCACCTAATTCCAGAGCGTCTACAAAGTTAACTGAGGGCCCTCCATCTGTTGGTATAAGCTTGTGAAGGGTTAAAATAAGAACAGGATACTCTGGCTTCCCTCTGAGCGTGTTTAAATTCTACAAATGCCTTTTAACTTTATGCGTAGGGCTATATTTAGCGAAGGCTCGCGTCTGTGCATTTATTTGGAGTTGTGTATACGTGCATCCTCGGGTCAGCTGAGCTCACCACGTTGTCAGTGCAAAGTACAAAGATAGAAACACTCATAATCTAACTCAGTTGTTTAAACTTTGACATGTTTAGAGGAGGGCTGCAACCTATGATCCGTGTTGTTTGTACATTCAGAACGGAATATAAGTGTATTTCTGACTGCATTGAATACAGCCTAAATGTAAAGAAATGTGTTTGAAACTAAATGTAATGCAACAGTTAATAAAAATTATGTTTTTATTCATAAAGGATGCATTCAATTTAGCAAGTATTTTGAAAAGAAAAGTGTCATGTTTCAACAAAGCATCATGTGACAATAAAGACTAGAGTAATGATGCTGAAAAATCAGCTTTGCGTCACAAGAATAAATTACATTTGTATATATATATTAATAGAAAACAGTTATTTGAAACTGTAATAATATTATCATTGTTTATAATTATATTATATTGTAATAATATTTTAATAGTTTTTGATTGAATAAATGCAGGCTTGATGAGCAAGGAGCAAGACCAAATTATTTTGCATGTTTAATCCAAGTGTAGCCTGCCTATACATAAAATGTCTCCACGCATGCAGTCTAATCATAAAAAAACGAGTCAAGAAAAAGGAATTGCTTAATATTTGCATACAGTGTGCCCACAATGCACACTTTGTTCTTCAGAAATATTAGGAGTGCTATATCATCACATGTTTCATCAAGCTATTTGAGGCGATAAACGATTCTTTCTCCACAACAGTACATGCACACCGTTGTTAATACAGCGTGTCTGCCAAACCAGGCTGCATTACACATCTATAACTCCCTCAGACAGGTGTTGACCAAAAAAATCACTGCCGGAGACACTGACTTCTCATGTCCTTGAGCACAAACACACAGTCAGTCACAGTTGTCATCTGTTAGTGGCGAACGTGTCCTCCCCTCCCTGATATGTCGATCACACAAAGTTGTGAAGTTCTATCCATCCCGTATGTGTTTAAAACAGACAGTGACAGTCTATCATTATAATAAATCACGCAATTATAGCACAATCAAAATTTAATGAACCTGAAACGGGCAGATAGCATACACTGAAGTAACATTTCCATATTTACGTAGGTCTAGTTTTATTTTGATTTGTATTTGTTATAATGCCTATTGTTTGTTTTTTACTGGTGACTCATCCCAGGTCATTTTCTTGATTTTGCACGTCACTAATAGCAAATGCTCACGCGCACATATTCACAATTATACACACTCTTATATACACTCCTATTACTGTCCTCCACCAGCAGCATCAAACATCTTCTTTCTGCCCTCCATACCAGACATAGCCTCAACGTTCTTACGCCAGTCTCCCACCTCTGTCGACATGACCTGAAAGAAAAGAAGTCAAGTGTGTAGTTACCGATGATTAAAAAACTGGAAGTATGTTTCCTTTAATCAAACATTTTGCAGCAAATGGGAATATTTGGCCCAATTCTCCATAATGGAACGGAACGTATATTTGTTATGTTTATATATATATACAGTCCCCTCCACTAATATTGGCACCCTTGGTAAATCTGAGCAAAGGTGGCTGAGAAAATACATCTGCATTGTTTGTTTTTTCGTTCAAAATATGTACAAAATTCTAACCTATTATTGAAGTAAAACAATTGAAATGTGGAGTAAAACTCATGATGAAATAATGTTTTTCTCCGATACATGTTGGCCACAATTATTGCTACATCCTTTTCCCAAGATAACAGCTTTTCTCCTGTGATGCCTGAAGAGTTCGGAGAAAACCTGATAAGAGAAAAGAGAGCATTCCTTCATCCAGAATATCTCCAGATGCTTCAAAAAAACAAGCTCCATGTTGGTTCTCCTCTTTAGTTCACCTCACTCAGGGTTCAGGTCAGAGGACTGGGACAGTCATGGCAAAAGCTTCATTTTGTGTTTGTTTTGGATTATTGTCCCAGTGGAAGACCCAGCCATGGCTCATTATAAGATTTCTAACAGAGTCAGTGAATTATTGATTGATTTTATCTATCCGTGATGTCATGTGTCTAAACAAGACGTCCAGGACCTCCAGCAGAAATATAGACCCACAACATCAAAAACACAGCAGTACACTTCACTGTACACATGGAGTACTTTTTATCCCTGTGTTCACCAAACACATCTTGAGTGATTTCTGCTAAAAAGCTCATGTTTTAGTTTCATCTGATCATAAAAGCCAGTCCCATTTGTAGTTCCTGTCCTGTCTGACAACTGAACATGCTGGAGATTGTTTTTGGATGAGCGAGGAGAATTCTTCTTAAACCCTCCCGAACAACATGTGCTGATGTAGGGACTGTTTGACCATTTTTTAAAAAGGTTTTCTAACCCTGAGACTCAAAAGAGTCTTTAGTCACTCAAACTCTACTCCTCGCCAGAGGAGTACTTCAGAGATATTTTACTCATAAAACATTCTAGGGGTGCCAATATTTGTGGCCAACAAGTATTGGTGGGAAAATAAAGTTGTGTCACAATGAGATTTTCTCCAAATTTCTATTATTTTAATTCAACGATGGGTTAAAATTGTGTGCATTTAAGGATAAACAATGCAGATTTATTTCACAGCCACCTTTGCTCAGATGTACTACCCAGGGTGTCGATATTAGTGGAGGGCACTGCATATAAGTGCTGTCAAACTATTAATCACGATTAAAACGTTTTTCTTATTTACATAATACATGTGTGTGTGTACTGTGCATATTTATTATGTATATAATATATATATGTATGTGCATATACATGCATGTCTTTGTGTTTTTACATATATGTATATAAGCAGTGTACTCACATATTGATGGATATATATACCGTATATGATTCATATATAATGATTATACATGATTTAAATTTATATTCAAATATATTTATATGGATTTTCCATTATAAAACATTTATATTTTTGTGGTACTTTCATAATGAAGTGACTTCACATATTGCTGAGATTCACACATTGCATGCAAGTGTACCTTCTCTTGTTTAATGTCTTCTTTCTTCACAGATTTGAGGTTGGCTCTGAGGTCCATGGAGCCCTTGTGTTTGGAGCCCAGCAGCGCTCTCATCATCTCATCCGCAGACACACGCACCTTCCTCAAGGCAGGTTTCTTAAACTTCCCTCCCAAATCTTGCACCTTCAGCTTCAGCTCATGGATCTTTTACAGACACTGTGTTCATTACACAAACTGCCATCTGTCAGTGGAAGTTTCGGAAAGCTACATTTTATTTACTCACATCTTTGTTGTTTTTATTCACTTTGGCCTCAAAGTCGTATCTCTCCTCGTCCACTACATCGATTTTGGCATGGAGTTGCCGACACAGTTTCTAGATCACATACAAAATCATAATGACAAACTGACAAGTACTACTATTTAACATATTTTTCATGATTTGTGATTTCATGATTTATGTTGTCAAATTGTGAAAAAACAACAACAACAACAACAACAACAGTGTGTTAAAACAGTAATATAAATTATTTTAAGTGAGTATATGATTACCATTAGAACTATTACAATCTCGCAAAAATAAATGCTTTTTACTAGTTGGTCAGAGTATGTATTGATGAAGTTGTTTTTCACTAACCTGCAAATCATCCATTGGGAGACCGGTTGTCTGAAGAGGTGGAAGCTTCTCGCTCAGATATTTCACCTTCTCCTCATCACGACTGACCTTCTCCTGTTCCAGCTCGTCTATGGCTCTTTGGAGCAAAAGGATCTGAGAAAACAGAATTTACTGTAAATAGGCATTCTGTAGGTGACAAATACAGATTGTTACTCTGTTTATCTACCACATGCACATTTACTCAGTTCTCAAAGTGTAAAACACACACACACACACACACACACACACCACAATCATAATGTACCTTCAGTGAGAGTTTTCGAGATGCAGAAATCTTAGACTTTGGCTAAAAAGAAGAAAAATGAAAACAATATTAATCCTAGTTTTAATGGATAACATTCTGTCGTTCCATATTGTAGATATAGATTTGCATTTCACAATTTGGTAATCACAATATGCTGTTGAATACCTTAGCTTGCACCCGAGGGGCCAGTGGAGCAGGAGACTATTGATCATATACAAAAATTCAAGTAAAAGTTTGAATAAAAATACACATAAATTATAGTATAATACAGATTTTATCCCTGTAAATTATTAATGCGCAAATGTTTTAGTCTTAAAGCTTAATGTTTACTTACATTGCTGAAGATTAAAAAGTGTTTATTGGTGATTGCAGAGACAAAAGAGAAGAAAATATGATCAAATAAAGATGTTTGTTCAGGCAGTGTTCACAAACAGTAAAATAATGCATAAAGCACTTACTCGTCCGCCATTGTGAAACCTGTCAAATAAAAAGAAAAAGAAACAATTATGACTAGTTGCAATCAGAATACTAAACTAAATAAACCTCTAGATCTGCATGAAAGTAGAAGCTGACACAGAGACGTGTGTAACCTGAGGTGTTTCCCGTGAGTCAAGACAGCTTCTGGAAGCACAAAGGACAGAGACAATTGTTTTTATGTGTGACAGGCAGCAGCATTGTAATTTTAGCTCACCGAGACAGGAATGAGAATGAATGGGCAGCTGTCCTGTCAGAGACTGGGTGCTGTGTGTGAGTGTGTGTGTGTCCTATGCTACAAGGACAAAGCAATTCAAAGCCTAATACAGTAAATGCCTCGAAATACACATTTATATGCATCTCAAATGCAATATAGCAGACAAGGCACATCCTGAAAATCGTGAAATCAAACAGATGAGTATAAAGAAAACTCCATCACCTAAAAATGACAGCCAGACCAGACACATCTGTAAATTACAGGACACGGCGGGTCATTAAGTCTTCGCCTCTTTAGAGGAAATATATTGCAATCAAATAACAAGACATTGCATAAAGGAAACGTTTCCGTCCATTAGTCATAGGTCATAATAATCAGCACCTGCTCACCCTCACATGTTTACAAGCAAACCTCACTTCCATAAATACTCCCTTTTAAACACCATTTGCCCACCAACCCAGGACCTAAAATATTATCCCAGTGTTTGAAACAAGTACTGTATTGTACTATGGCTCACACAAAAATGACAATAACCTCGGGTCATCTAAAGATGTAGATGAGTTTGTTTTTTCATCAGACTTTTACATGCAAGTTACTTGTTTACTAGAAAGTCCTTTGGGATTCATTGAGGAAGAACTTTGTGTTAAAGGTGTATGATCTATTTATTCAGTAACCTTTCCATGAGGAGAGCTGAGGCACGTCTGCTTCCCAGGCCATGTATTGCTCTGCCGTCTGGCACTGACTGACAGACTCTACGGACGAATCATTTCGGCAGCGTGGGGTGTCAGGAATATCTCTCATGCATCCCTATTGCATATGTGGTCCAATATTAGCGCATTTCCACCTAAGGCAGCTCAATGAGGTGAAAACCCTACTGATCCAAGGGTTCATTTAAAACTAAGCCGATATTTACGAGATATCGAATTGATCCTTAGAACAGAAGCACATAAACATGCTACTTATCCCGCTAACACACACAAACAAACTGTGTTCACACAAATGATGCCACTCATACATATCCATACAAAAATAGTCCTTGATGACAATAAGTCAGGTGTGGATTTTATGTAACATGATGCCTGCTTATGTAAGGGTTAATGTTAGACACAGACTAGGTCATTTCTGTAATGCTGTAGCTCGAAAGGCCCGTTCACACCAAGAATGATAACTATAATGATAACTAAATTAGCATCCATGCCGACAGATGACAATGTCCTGTTTATTAGAAGTGTGCATCGCAGTTTTGTAATTTGCATTTTACTTTATATGCTCAGGATCTTTAAAGCAAGATGGATTCTGATTGGCCTTCAATGTTGCATCTTTCAACAGATGGGAAAAAAAATCATTGTGAAAGTTAATTCTTTGACCATTTAATAAAAAATAAGCAGCATGGGGTCAATCTGCGAATAATGAGGTGAACCCAGAGATATTTTACATGCATTAATTACTTATCCTTTGCATCCTTTTATTTATTTTCTGTTTTTACATAAATAAGGTGTATGCAGATACATTATTTTTACAGTTTTTTTTTTTATCTAACAATACCAGTTGTTGTAATGTATCATGCAAGATATTGATTTAAATTGTGAGACAAAAAATGTTTTGTGTACTGTGTATATTTATTATATGTAAATACACAAACATGTATGCATACATTTCAGAAAGATAGGCTATTTATATATAAAACATATTTATATATAACATTTATGTAAATATGTAAAAACGTAAATATTTTCAAAATTGATACTGTACGTGTGTGTGTATATAGGTTATGTGATAAACACATATGTTAACAAAAACGTTTAACTTAGCACTAATATATATATATATATATATATATATAGTATATATAATACACACACACGTTGGTTTTTGTGATTTATGGGGACTCTAATGGTAATGGTTTTTATACTGTACAAATTGTATGTGGTATTGCCCTACACTGACCCTGAAATACCATTTAGTATGTTTTTTAAAGACTTTTGAATTATGGGAACACTGAAAATGTCCTCATAAATCACCTTCATATTGTAATACATATGTCATACCCATGTCATTATACAAATTTGTGTCTTCATAAACCACATAAACCTGCACACACACACACACACACACACACACACACACACTAGTCAACATCTGAAGTATATCAAAACCTAAAAGTTGTCTTAAAACAAAAACAATGCATTCTTGTCTTTGTCTTTAATTAACGTTTTTTGATCCAAATGTTGACTACTATATATATGTATATATAACACGTTTGAATGACCCACAAAAGTATGTTTACACATGCTACACATAATAGCAGTGGACCACGCAGTGTTGTAGCAGTGTGTAATAATAGTAAACTAATAACAGGCCTAGCTGCATCATCCACTGGCTTATTTGGCTTTGAATGCAATGGGATTAGTCTTTAAGACTCTGACTTTTAATCCTCGACACTTGGGAAAAGGTCTGCGCTGATTTGTGCACTTATTTTATTTGGATTTAAGATGGATATTATTTAATGACCAAAACCTGGGATGAAAGTGAAAAACATTACAAATATGCGCGCTTCTTGCTCAAAAACACATGCGAATGGTGTGAATGGCCGTGACCCGGATGTACTCTGACGTTCCCGCCCCTTCCACTGCGCGAGCGATGCGCTGCGCCTGATCCTGCGCGAGTCATTTCATCTGACAGACGAATTTGCTTTTAAAATTAGCCGCATAAACGTCAGGATTTTGATATGATTGCGGTCAAACTGGCCCACAAAATCGACGATGCGCCTTCCTGAGATCTAATTATGACAGAAGAAGAGTTTTAATCGGCGCGAGGATCGATGGAGAGACTTTAATTTTAGATTGAACCGCTAAGGTGAAACTCTGGTGAGCAGAGAGGATCAAAACACAAAAATAATGCAATTTAGCTTAACAGTTTATAACCAAATCAGTCAAAAAATAAGTCTTTGTGTCTAATATAACACTGCTGTGATGTAAAAACAATGTGAATGCTGCTAAGTTAAACTGCTTACTGCCTGATCCATAACATTACAGAGATATGCATGTAACGTATTCATTAACTTACAGTAACGTTAACTTACATACGAAATAACTATCGAGTTTTGTCTTCGTTAAATGGCTTTGGTATTGGTGAAGTAATATGGTGCTTAGGTGATTTTATATAAAAAAGAGCCGAATGGTGCCAATCTGCTAAGCCAAAGGCGAATCAGAGATATTATACATAATTTAATTAACGTTACTTGTACATTATTAACATAAATATCCATTCATTATGTGTAATTTAATTGGTTATTTTGGCGAATAGGTGGTAAATAATCATGAATCGTTTTTTCTTTGACTAAACTTGTATGGTATAATGAGAAAAGTCAGTCTAAAATTCCACATTTATTTCTGTTGAAGATATTATGTTAACGTATGTTAATTATAGAGGTAATTATTTATGTGAGTTTGTGTTTATTTTATGCAAGGCTTTCTCTGCATTTTTCTAGTCTCTGGCCCTTCTGTCGTCTGTAATCTGTCAGAGGCACCTGTTATGATCACCTGTTTCAAACAGTATATGGATGTGGGTCAGGTTGCTTAGTGTCTTTGTCTGCAAACTGTATGTTTGTGTTTGTGAATGTTTACATAGATGAATAATGCCTGGGAAGTTAAAGGCGAAGATTGTTGCCGGGCGGCACCTGCCCGTCATGGACCGCGCCAGCGATCTCACAGATGCCTTTGTGGAGGTAAGTCAAGCATTAGTCCGTTAATGAAATCACTTAAATGCTGTCTACGTTGAATACCATTTGGTTTTTCATAGAGCAACACTTATAATATGTTCCACAGGTCAAGTTTGGTAACACAACATTTAAAACAGATGTGTACCCCAAATCCCTGAATCCTCAGTGGAATTCAGAGTGGTTCAAATTCGAGGTAAGGTCTTTCTAATTGTCCCCCTTTAGGTTTTTGTAGAGACTGTTCCCTCTGTTTATCTTTCCTTCACCCCTTAGGTGGATGATGAGGATTTGCAGGATGAGCCGTTGCAGATAACTGTTCTTGACCATGACACATACAGTGCTAACGATGCCATTGGAAAGGTGTACATCGACATTGATCCACTGCTCTGCAGTGAAGCTGCTACTGTCATCTCTGGCTGGCTCCCCATCTATGACACTATACACGGTGGGTGTCCACAAGCAAATTTAACTTATACCATTCAGCAGTCCTGACTTGTTTTTGTTCTAAAGACATGCTTGTGTTCAGGTATAAGAGGGGAAATCAATGTGCTGGTGAAGGTGGATCTCTTCAATGACCTGAACCGCTTTAGACAGTCTTCATGTGGGGTTAAATTCTTCTGTAGTAAGTAGATCATCTTTTCTTCCTGTCTCTACTTTGTCATTCTCAGTGAAATTTCACTCACGTTTTGCTTCTGTGTCTCTTTTTCTTCAGCAACCTCCGTTCCCCGATGTTACCGGGCCGTTATGGTACATGGCTTTGTGGAAGAGCTTGTGGTAAATGAGGATCCAGAGTACCAGTGGATCGACCGTATTAGAACCCCTCGAGCTTCAAATGAGGCCAGACAGAGACTCATCTTTCTCATGTCAGGTACTAATCAAAAACCATGTCAAAGAACTGCTGAAAGTCTGTGTAGAAGATACGAATATTTGGATGTATTGCTAGAGGTGCTAGTGTTGATCGCATGAGAACTGCTAGTCGGTTACCCATTTAAATAATACTTTTGTTCAGCGAGGATGCATTAAATTGAACAGAGGTTAAAGTAAAAATATCCACAAAGTTGAAAAAAAAAATCTATTTTGAAATAAATGCTGTTCTTTTAACAACCTAGATATAGGACTTTTAGATTAGATGGAGTAGATCAATAGGCCTATTTTGTGCTTTTAAGCGGCTTTGGATAAGATCAGCTGCTAAAAGATGACTTGTCTCTGGAGACTTATGCATGTCAAATCTGAGACACTCCTGTCAATATGTTCTTGGGTAATGTGGTGTTTGTCTTTCTGTTGTAGGTGAATTGCAGAGGAAGATTGGGCTGAAGGTGCTGGAGATGGGAGGAAATGCAGCGGTGGGGTACCTACAGTGTTTTGACCTAGAAGGAGAATCAGGCCTTGTGGTTCGTGCCATCGGGACAGCCTGCACACTTGAGAAAATGAGCACACTCCCTGCTATAGCCACACACCCCAGCAACTCCTCTCCTTCAAAAGACATGAAAGAGTGAGTGTCATCTACGCACGCACAAACCACCTGTGCTCCAAATCAGCGATAAAATGTCAGTGTGTGTGCATATGCATGTCAGCATTGTTTTTAAAGAGATTTAGGAATAACTGCTTTTTTCTTACAGCTATCGTAGTTCATCTGCAGTACATTAGATTAAATTTTTTGTAAACTAAGAAAAAAGAATTGAAAAGAAAAGTATGATATGTAAGTTATTATTATGGAAATCACAATGATTCCACTGGATTGTAATGAAAGGAAAAATAGAGGGTCTTGGTTTTAAATTTTCAGTCACTTCTCTAAAATGTGGGGTCGGTAACATGTTCACAAAAGTCTTTCATTTATTTAATCCAAAATACAATAAAAAGTGTATTATCGTCAAAAATTATAACGATTTAAATTAACCGTTTTCTATTTTAATATACTTTGAATTAATTTATTTGTGTAATGCTGATTTTTATTAATTTTATTGTTATTAATGTTTGAAATAGTTAAGCTGCTTAATATTTGTTTTCTGAATTTTTAAATGAAATTCAAAGGAACAGAATCGAATTTATTTAAAATTGTAACATTATAAATGTCTTGACTGCCATGTTTACTGACTCCAAACTTTTGAATGATTTATTCATGGCAATTTGTTATTATTTAACTAAGATGATCTAACATTCCTTTGGTTTTATTGAACAGGTGTTAATGCGACCTGAAAAAAAGGAGGAAATTGCTGTTCAATTACTCTGTTTTCTGTTTATATTATTTGTAAATGAGTATGTGCGTGTATTTGTTTTTATGAGTTGCTGTTAAGTTCCACAGAAATGCATTCTCAACACACCACACCTCAATCTTCAGTCTTGTTCTTCCCCGCATGTCCTCCGTGTCCCTTCTTCTCTTACTGTCTTTTGCTTTGGCTTTCCTGCATGCTGCATCTCTCCTGCACCAGCATGTGTTGCGTTAGATGGCTTAAAGTTTAAATGCTGTTTAGTTGTGCATTTCGCGACTAGGCGTTTGTTCGTTTTTTTTGCATCTGGACTGCTGCATTGAGTCTGTTGTGATTTGTGCTGTCTCGTCCCCCGTGCTCTCTTGGGAGCTAAGAATGTTTGAACGTCTATGACCTGCCTAACTAGACAGCATTTTGGTGCGGTCTTGGTAGTCAGCTCACTAGGTTGTGGTTTACAGCCAAAAAGGATGTTTCTTGCCGTCGGTTCTCTATGCATTCTGCTTTGGGTGCATGCTTCTGTATGTCATTGTTATATGCGTGTTGTGTTCTCTGTGTACAGTACACTGTTTGTGTGTGTGTTTAATGTATGAAATATGCGTGAATGTGTGTGTAGCTCTCCGCAGGCTGCTCCTTCCACTTTCGGATGTCGTTCCACACACAGCAGTCCAGTTCACAGTGCGAGCAGTCGTCTTTCTCAGGGCTTCTCCGTTTCCGTGCCAACACTGCTGTTCGCCGGTATGAAACCCAGACACAGGAGCTCAGAAGCCCCCAGAGCCAGGCAGTGTAGGCAGGTACCCCATGACCCCCCATGACCCCGTCACGACCCTGGCACGAACATGTCACTCCAGTCTTCATCGGCAGACAGCTATGACATCACCAGCCCCCCTCAACTTCAGCTGCCAAAGCAAAGCAACCTTGTTTGCCACTTAAAAATGCCTCTGACCAATCAGTAAGCTGCATTCAGTGGTCAATCACAGAGTATATCCAATCAGAGGACTCGGTTAGCTTCTGTGTTTTTTAAGTTGTGCATGTATGTACCTATTGATATTTTTTTCTTTCTTTCTTTTTTTTTTTTTTTTTTGGCAGGGTTGTTGACTTTTACATTTTGGCCTTGTGAAGGCATTAGTCCACCCTTGTTATCAAAGTGTCGTGCTTTGGTTGGCTGAAACACGCTTCTCGTTCATCTCATTTGCCTCCTGCCTCTATTTTTGGTTTTCACAGTGTTTCAATTTTTTTTTCCTCCAAATCTTTTTTTTTTACATCCTTGCCCGCTACCATAGAGTGCTTTTACTGTCTCTTGACAACCTCAAACGCTCTACCCTTTCAGCAGCAAGCAGTTAACACTCTTTCTATCTTTTTTTTCTTCCTTACTCACAATCTCTTCCTCCACCTCACACACACACAAACATCCACACGCTCAAACAAACGCACATGCGGGCACAGTCCTCATGTATGACCCTGTGAGTCCGTGTGTGTTGATGGAGTGTGTTCCTCCTTGCTCTGACAGGCCAGGGTTTGGGGATGAGGCCCCAGGCATCCCGTTATCCTCAGGACCCCCCACCCCTCTGAGAGCACAAACCTTCTCCTCCTTCTCCCCCTCCAAGTCCTACAGTCGCCAGTCCTCCTCCTCTGACACCGAGCTCAGCCTAACCCCCAAAACCGGTAAGATACCTGACCCCACCTGACCTCTAGCTCTGTCTCTCTCTCTTGATGTGCCTTTTTTTTTAAATCAATATCAGTACACTGATCCAGGGTCAAGGCTGAGAGGCAGAGGGTCTTGGGCAGGGATCCTCAAATCTGGTCCACGAGATCCTTTTTCTTGCAGAGTTTAGCTCTAACCCTAATCAAACACACATGAGCATGCTAATCAATGTCTTCAGGATCAATAGAAAATCCTAGGTTGGTACATTTTATCAGGGTTGGAGCTAAACTCTGCAGTGCATTGGACATCCAAGGCAAGATTTGAGGAACCCTGGTCTAGGGGTACAGTGTCTCTGTTTATTTTGGTCTAGTTTTGTGTTTGATTTGTTTATGTTTGTTGTGTTATCCTTCAATTATTACTTTATCTGTGTGTGTGAGATGTTTATTTTTATTTGACTCAAATAAACTCTACCATGCCTTCCATATGTGAATCAGCCCCTTCTAAAGGAAGTAAGTTTTTTTAGAAGGGGCTGATTCTAAAGAACTTTAGATCTTTTTTTTTTTTTTTTTTAATTTCATGTATGTTTGCCTCTTATTTTTCATTATCTTTCCAGGGATGCAAACTGCTTGGTTTTATTCAAAATCCTCAATAATAATAGTTAACTTATTCTGTTTTAAAATGATTAAAGGGATAGTTCACCAAAAAATGAATAAATCTGTCATTATTTACTCTCGTTCATGTTGTTTTAAACCTGCATGACTGTTTTTCTACTATGGAACACATACAGTTGTCCATACAATGGAAATCGATGGGGTGCATCTTCTCAGAGTTCCTCAAAATAACTTTGTGTTACACGATAGAAATGAAATCATAGAGGTCTGGGTTGACATGAGGGTGAGTAAATGATGGCAGAATTGTAATTTTCTTTGAAGAGCTATTTTTGTGTAGTAAATGTAAGTTGAATTTTTACTTGGATTTAAAAAGTCTTTGCTTTTGTTAGTGAAGATTGTCTGCATTAATGCATGTGCTGAGTACTTGAAAAGCAAATATAAAGTGCTGCCTTTTCCTTAAAGACGCTCCGATTTACTGAAACTGTATAATCAAGTTTGTTCAGCACTGTCAGTTTTATGCTTTTTATTGTTTTAGTCACTTTAAAGAATGACATGCTATTGTGCACAAGAAACATAGGGCCCCCCCCCCCAATATCATTGGTTAGTGTCCTAGTTCACCTATTTGTTTTAAAAAAGGGATAATGCCCCAAAAAATGAAATTCTGTTATATATATATATTTTTTTTATTATTTTGCCATATAGAAACATGTTTATAGTGACAAAGTCGGTCAAGCTCAAAATAAAAAGTCACCATAAAAGGCAATTTTACCAGGAGCAGATACTTGAGAATTAACCTCTGAAATGGATTAAGGAAGTAATTCTGACAGGAAACTACAGCTTATACCTTCAAAGCCAGCATGCTGGAAATAAAACCCTTGGAAAACCATTTTATTTAGCTCTCATCAGTTTGCATCCCTGTCTGTTGTTTAGTTCAGTCACCCCTTATTTTTTCGCATATCTCTTTATACCTGTCCTCCCCAAACTTCTCTCTCATTCTTTTTTCTGTCAGTGGGGATATTTCTGTGTCCCAGTACTCCCGCCCTTGAATCTGAATCATCTCCCCTCCCCTCTGCCCATCTGCCCCGTCACTTATGGCCTGGGATGGCCCCCAGGAGTACAACTCCTCCCCCACTCCATGTCAGCCAATCAGACACAGTCATGCTGAGAAAGAGTGTGTCTTTCAGTGAGGAACTGCTGCTGGCGGCCTCTGGTAGGATACACCCACAGCTGTCCCCATGGCCTTTGACCCTTGGGGCAGTGATTGCATCCAGTGGGACCACACCAACCCCTATTCTGCCGTCTGGCAGAATATCATGCCCATAGCTGAATAGATCATACTAACAAATGGATTTGGTTTTTTTTCAATTGCCCACACATCTTTTGAGCGCATGTTATGATAGAGCGGTGTGGTTTAATGTCTTCTTAGCTCTTTTTAAACCCCACTTGCATGCGTTTTTTTCAGCCTGACAGTAGGTTAGATTTCTCTGCCAGTGGAAGAAGAAACTAGAAAAAACAAACCAGCTGTGCAGAATCATCTCTTAGTGATTGGTTCCAAAAGTCTCCTTTCCTAGTGCCTGGGCTCTGAGCTTATGTGTCTGAAACTATGTTAATTGTGTTTTAATTTGTCAAAAAGTGAAAACTTAATGAAGTTGCCCAGCTAGTGAATGAGTAGAGAAGAGAAGTTATATTTCTTAAAGGTCTCTGAATGTTTAATGTTTTCATTCATGCATTACTTTAATGGTTAATCCAACTAATGGCATTATTAAATGTTGAAAATGGATGTGAACAGTTCCTGAGATATGTATTATGATTGCATTATATATATATATATATATATATCTTTTTTATTAGACTGCTACTTTACCTAATAGAATCTAGAAACTCAGTTTTGGCTAAAACAGCTATGTCCACCAAATGAATTACACCATCGTTCAAAAGTTTGGGAACAGTAAGATGACAGGAAAGACATTTATTAAGTTATCAAAGGTTTATATTTTAAATGAGGTTTAACCTTATGAAAGAAGTTATATTTTACAATATAACTGGTTGTGAGTAAATGCAGCCTTGGTGAGCATAAGAGATTTCTTTTAAAAAATCGTATTAACCCTTTGAACAACAGTGTATATTTACCATTTTTACATGCACATAATTTCTTTATATTAATGTATTCTGGTGACGCCTTTTTTTTCAAAAAGAGATCATATATGCTCCATGTGTATTGTTAGTTTTCTAGTTTTGACAACAGCACGCAAGGACAAAATAAGAAACTTAATGTACCCTTGAGGTGTTTCTCTACTGTATATTTATTTATTTTTTCGCTTCAAAGAAATTCCCTGAAAAGTTAGTACTTATGCAGATATAAATAAGTGATTTGCTTAAATTCATGTTAATGTTTAAGTAGACAAAATACTAATAAAGGCTTCATATAGGCTTAATTGGTTAAACCATCATTTTGATTAATAGTTTTGATTGTTCTTGTGCATGTAAATGTAGCCATGGGCACTTAGAAAAGGGGAATGTGTGTGATTGCATGGGCTATTGTAACATTGTGCTCTGGGTTGTTTAGAAGTGATGTGTTGTTTACAGTCTTTCATTTCCTCCGAATTTCTCTCTCTCTCTCCATCATCATGAACAGGAATGGGAAGTGGCGGGAGTGCAGGGAAGGAGGCGGGGCCTCTTAAAGCACTTCTGAGGCAGCAGACCCAAACAGCACTGGAGCAGAGAGTAAGAAAAAGGCACATTCACATGCATTTATATATTCACAATTAAGTTTATGCTGAAAAGTGCAACTGGTGATTATGAGAATGATGTTTCTCCACTCTGTCATTCTCTCGCTGGATTTCAGGGGGTTTCTTCATCCTCTGAAGCGTTTGTTAGAACAGGGGTATGTCTGGAGAGGGCATGCCGAATGTTTTCTTTCATGTTTCCCAAACTCCTCCTTGTTTGAAAACTTTGAACTGGAAGATCTGCATCTCTTTAACTTACCTAATGACAGTCCTTCATTTTCAAACCAATGACACCGCAGTATTGTGGCTATTGGTTTGAGGGCCATGTGGCTATGCACCCATTTTCAATGGAGAAGATTCTAGAACCTTTGACAGGTGCTAGGAAGCTCTCATGTCTACCTGTTTTGCTGTGAACTTGGTCCAGGGGTAAAATGGCTTCTAAATAAAGAAATGAATGTAAATGAAGAGCCTTAAATAGTTGAGAAATAGACATGTACGGGTAACAATTTAGTTGAGGCTTTAAATCAGGACTTCATCCGTATTTGTTATGCATTTGCACGCAGTATATCAGAATTAGGGATGTCAATTTTCGATCATTTCCTCAATCGATCGTCGTTTAAATTAACGATCAATTCATTGACTAATCGTTAACCTTAATACTGCAAAATGTATCTGGGCATCTATTGCAGGGGCATATAGTCAATGGCATGACGGCCTGTGCGAATAGCTCTCCAAATGCCAGCTAAGTCTAAATAAAAGGCTAGTAGCAGCATTTTAAAATGAATAGATGTGATTATGATCATTTGATAAAATTCAGAGAGCGCGCTGTAGTTACGCATGGGATCATTGTACTTTGTCTTAAATCCCACCGCGGAGACCGCTGAACGCACCTCTTTAAAGGGTTTCATGGCTTTGTTGTTTTTAAGTGAAATCAAGGGTTTTCTCTGAAAAAGTTAATGAAACCTTGCCAGTAGCCACAGATTAATATGTCGTAGGAACGAATGAGCAAGTTTCAGATTAGGCTTTAATCGATCATCGATTTAATCGTTGACATCCCTAATCAGAATGGTAAATTATAAGTAAAAAAGCCTCTATCTGCTTTTATGAGCACTTGTTAAGCCACTTAGATCTACTGGTAATTCCTGATGTATTGCACTTAACAGAGTGGTTACCCTGTAAAAGAGCCTGTCTCCTACAGTGTCTGAGTCTTTGTATCTCTGCATGAGTCTTGTTTGGTAAATACTGACAATGCAATGGCATGACCCACAGGGTTCGATTTCTGTGCTGTAAAATCAGTGAAAATTTCAGTACAGAAGTTCACCTGTCTTCATGACATTTGTTAGAATGCTTTTGGGTCACCCGTATCATTGTTGTATGATCCCTCCATCGCCGTTCTGTGTTTCAGGAATACCCTTTCTTCACGTTGACCGCCTTCCCTCCTGGATTTCTCCTTCACGTGGGGGGCGTGGTCAGTGCACGCTCAGTAAAGCTTCTGGATCGAATCCACAACCCAGGTAGGACGGCTCATATTACTCCAGCACAAACATTAAAAAAAATACACCAAGTATGCAACACATGAACACAAATTCACTGTAGTAAGAAAATAAATCAGTCAGCAGGTGTGTTTATGAGGTAGTTTTGCAGCGTGCATGCTGTTGTTGAGGCTTTTGTTGTATTTCAGTTCTTTGCACAGTGTATCTTCTGCATCACACGCACCATTTCTTGGCCTTAATGTGTTGTCCTCTCAAGCTTAGGATGCTCTGTTACTCTTATTTGCTTGTAGAAGGTTTTGCCTGAACATTATTTTTACCAATTGCACTATTAGCACATGCACAAAAAATACTTTTTGTAAACCCACATATACCCTTTCTCTGTCTGTGCTAACATTGTTTTGTAGGGATGTAAATACTGGTATTAAAGCAATTTAATACTACCTCTAAAAGGAATTATTTTTACAAGTTAAATGTACTTACTATTATAATTAGATGCAAGTAACCATATAGTAAATACATGCGGTAAAAATAAATAAAAATTACTTAGTACTTAAATATGTAATTACACTGTAACAGTGATGCTTAAAAGTGTTTTTTTAAAAGGATTTTTTAGGCCTAAAGAAATGCATTGTGAATTTAAGAGAGTATATAGCAATATATATTATAAAATATGAGTAATCATAATTATTTGATTTTTAATTTATTATAATTACTGAAATGATCGTTTTGTTTTCTTAAAATATGAACTATAAAAACTGTAATATTATGAAACATAACTGCAAATTAAAATAACTGATTTATATTTTAACATGTTTTATCATCATTTATTCCTGTGATGGGAAAAAGCTGAAGCCATTACTCATTCTAAGATGCTGATGCTTATTCAGTCAAACCAAAATTTATTCAGACACCTTTGACATTTCTCACATTGTCACAGTTGGTCAGGTCAAGGTGTCTGAATAACTTTTGGTCCCAAATTTGTATCAGTTTTACTGTTAGTCCAAGATTGTTTTGGGTATAATATGTCACAGTTCACCTTATTTTGCTATCCTCACTTACATGAATTAACTGTGGTGTCCTGCACCCAGCAGTTAACCGTATCTGGTGTCTGAATCATTTTTGGTTTGACTGTATACTCTATCTAGAGGTGTACAAATCTAGGAAAAGATTTCCTGTTGTTTGTGTAATTTTCTACTTTTTTCAAATACATATGAATCAGACCAAAATAATAAAATATGATCATGTAAATAAAAAACAAAACAAAACATGCTTGTCAGGGTGAACATTTACATCCCTCGTGCATGGATTTACTATCTAATTTTTTTCGTCTAATAATCTTTCTAATTCCCATTCCCTACCCATCCTAATGTTTGCCTAACTCTTGTCTCCTTTTGGATTCAGGCTTTAAGCTAACCAAGCTGAGCCATTACCTACTAATTTACATTTTGCATGCTGACATGTTTCCAAATTAGGTATCACATAGATAGGTTGTTATTTTGTACAGTGGGGTGTAATTAAAGCTAAAAGACTTGAATTAAGTTCTGAACTACAACTCGGGGAGTGTCTGTTTTCTTAATTGTAACTTATAGATGACCGTAAACGCACACATACACCCACAGTTGTCATTCCACAGCATACAAATGCAACAGATCTACTACTACATCTGCATACAAATGTATTATGAGTGTTTGCGAGTGTGTGCATTAATTAAAGCATGGTTTGGTTGAAGGAGCCGCTCATGTAGTTTTATTGTAGATGTGCTGGTTTAGAGCCCCTGACGTAGTGCTGCTGCATGCTTTTTTCCTCTATCTCTTTCTCTCTTCTCCTTTCACCTCTTTCCCCCTCATTATCTCTCTGTCCATCTCTTCTCTCTCGCTCTCGTGGTCACCCTCTCAGATAACTCTTGTCTGACTTTGCAGTTCCTGTGGAGTGGTGTTGTCCAGTGTTGTGTTCTTGTTTGTAGTTGGTGTTTGGTTTTCTTTTTCTTTTCTACTCTCTTTCTCTCTCTCTCTCTCTTTCTCTCTTTTTCTCTCTGCTCCTTTAACCGATCTACTAATGTGGCGATTTGGCTCAGCCTTGGGTAACACCAGATCATACAAACTGCTAGACCGGAATAGTTTCACTGCAGGTACTACCCTACCCTCAGTCCTGCTTTTCTCACACACACACACACACACACACACACACACACGCAGCCCTTGGCAGCTCAGCTGATTAAAACATATTATCAGTTTTGAGATTGACTATTTGAATTTTGACTATTCTCCTTTAGCAATTAAACAAAATTGTGATAATGCATAAAGGTGACTGTTCACACAATAATGAAATTCTGTCATCTTTCACTGACCCTCATGTTTTTCTTATGTTTTTTTTTTTTTTTCCTGAGGAACATAAAAAATACAATCAGCTGCTGTTATTGGTAAAATGAAAAGCATAGCATGAAAAGACCTTCCACAACAGGTTTTGTGTGCTGCTTGTTTGGACTTAAGGTCCTTGGTTTGTCCCCTTTGTCTTATTTTTAATTAATTCCATAATTTTTTTTATTATTTTTTGGGGGGTAAGAAAGTAATTTTGATTTTGAATAACACGAGGGTCAGTAAGTGACTTATTTGAATTTTACAGTGAGCTTTTCCCGTAATGTGTATTGATATGTGTTGTCGAGTGCATATTCACAATTAAGAAGATGAGTTAATTATTGTCAAGAGGGATTACAAATACTTTTAAAGATGAATTAAAAGGAGACGTTTGCGCTTCACGCAGGCAATCTTTGATAATACAGACTCGCATATACAACCTCAAGCCTTTTCTCAGTAGTGCGTGTTGCATGAGCTGCCATGCGCTGTTCTTCGGTATGAACGTGTGTGTCTGGCAGCTGCTGCATGTTTTAGCTGGATGCGTGGCTGTTTTCTGCTCTGGCTGATCATTCCTTGATCGGCTCTGACTGCGCTTTACCTGACCCCTTACCCAGCGTCCTCTGCTCCCTGATCACATGACCACTTGATCTACCTAAACGTTGAATTGGACAGTGTTCTAATATCTCATGACCTCTATGCCCTTGGCAGTGCTGCTGCCTCTGAGTTCATTGTTGCTTCCCTATACTACAGTAATAATGATTCATGCATTATACAGTAGATTGTTTGTGTAAGCTGATACCGCATGTGCGCTGATATTGATTTGCAGTCATTATCTGGGGTTGTAAATGTCGGTAGGGGATTTTTAAAAGACGTTTGCTTTCTTGAATGAATTTTTCATTAATGCATCATTTGATGTTTTTTAATCTTTATATAAAAATGTGAAAAATAAATTTGGTTTTGGTGAGTAAATAAAAATAGTCTGATCTTTCTGAGACACAAAAGAAATGCAAACCATTTGTCCCAAATATTGGGATAATTACAAAGCTAACATAATTTAATTATGTGAAATAATGTAGTATGATAAATATTTAAATTATGCAAAAGCATATTTATTGGCCTGTATATTTTATCTATAATTGCCAGAAAAGTAATTTTTGAGCTCTAACAGGCCCTGTTTTTTAATTAATTGCGACTGACTTGTTTTTTACAAAAGGACCTGAATGCATGGTTTGTTTTAGAAGAAAGTTGAATGTGGACTTGTGTATTTTTTTTAATGAAGGCTACGAGTGGTTTGAATCATGTTATACTAGTGTTAAGGTGAGCATCAGGCCGTCATATATTTTTCACACTCTCTTCTGCTTCTTGTCTGTTTCATACTGTGCACTTCTCTCTTTAACGTTACCGTTAATAATCAAACTCCGTCCTGCTGTTGGCTGTTTATCCAGAATGGGATGGAGTTTGTCCTCCATTGGGAAGCATGACTGCGCTAGCAGGGGAATGCTCGGCTTACTGTTGTAGATTAGTTTCATGAGAGCTGTCAGTCAGGAGAATGGCAAATCACACCACTGTCCTCTTTGTCCTCACCGTCATCATCATCTTCCTGATTCCCCTCAACCCTCTCCTAGTTGTGGTAAACAGCCAAGGGAGTTTGCGCTCATGAAACCCCCTGCTCTCAGAGAGTGTGAGCACCTGTGTGTGCATGTGATCGAGTGTGTGTGTAAGTGTTTGTGTGTGAGAGAGAAAAGCTCAGGTACTAGCCTTGTTTGTATTAGTCCATAGTTTGCTCCCTCTTTGATAAATACAAATTAAATATAAAAAATTATGTTGTAATTCGTGTCTAACACATCTGCTGATAACCAAACTTTCTGGAAAATAAAGTGATGTTAAAGCTTTGACTGTCAGTGTTTTTATCATTATCTGGTAAAAATAATAGTTGCACTTTATTTTACACGACATGTCCTTACAGTGTACCTACCTATGAAAATACTGGTAATATAAGGTAACTACATTGGGTAGGGTTAGGTTAAGGTGTAGCTTTAGGGTTAGAACCTAGTTATTACTTAGGGTGCTTTCACACCTGTGGTTCGGTTCATTTGGTCCGGACCAAGGGCAACAAATGATACATTGTAGCATTTTT
>JAUMHG010000064.1:17040876-17053573 GCA_032359395.1 Enteromius anoplus | reverse complement strand
CGGTACGCTTTTTTGGTCCGCTTTTGGTGCGCACTCGGGTGCGATTGTTACATTCACACCTGCCCAAACGTACCGTAACAAGTAGGAAAACGAACTCTAGTGTGATTCAACCGAACTAAATGAGGCAGGTGTGAAAGCACCCTTAGTTGCTATAATGCGAAAATGACATCAGAGAACACATGTTGTTCAATAATCTACATTTGCTTCAGACAAAAATATGTTTTGTCAGTATTGACAGTAATAAGCAAATACATGCAAAATAGATTGTGAGTTGTGACAGATTTGGGAGCATCAATTAACCAGCTAACAGGGCTAGTATGCTGCTAAAGCAAGAGGACGGGTTATGTGCTAGTGGTGTGCGTGATGATGTAAATATGTTTGTTTCAGATGAGCCGGAGACCCGCGATGCATGGTGGGAGGAGATTCGTCAGGAAATAAAGTCTCATGCCAAAGCTCTCGGCTGCCACGCTGTGGTGGGGTACAGCGAGGCCACCAGCATCTGGTACTTAAACACACACACGTCTGGGCAGCTATCCTTGTGGAGACTCTCCATAGGCGCAATGGTTTTTATACTGTACAAACTGTATATTCTATTACCCTACACCAAACCTACACCTAAACCTACCCCTTACAGGAAGCTTTCTGCATTTTTAGATCTTCAAAAAACTTAATTCTGTGTGATTTATTAGCTTCTCACTAATCCCCATGAGTCTGTGTGTATTCCGGTATAAGTCTAACTCTGAGGATGTTTCTACACCCTGGTTCTCAGTTTAGGAGTTGTTTTTTGGCTTCCTGATATATCCAAGTCGAGTCAATTAAAATGATAGATAGGTGTGATTTTGAGTCATAACAAAGTGCTCTGATTATGTGATCTTTGTGTTTGCAGTGATGAGGTGTGTATTCTGTCAGCGTCCGGCACCGCGGCGATCCTTAGCTCCCGCTTCATGCAGGACGGCCCGCTGGACACCGAACACAGGTTGTCACGGCAACCGCTTTGTGTCTTTTCTACAGGTTCAGAGAGGGTCGAGGGGGATATGGGTAGTTCAGCCTCGCTAGGGTAGGTTAATGACACACACATGACACATACACACACACACACACCTTTGGCCCCATGCTAAGGGACTCTTAAAAGAATAGTTCACCCAAAAATAAAAAAATGTAATTAGTAACTCCTCTCTCATGTCGTATCAAACATATATGCTATATCCACAGTCTACTAAAGTCATACAGTAACTTTGAAAGATAGCATGTGACTATTCAGGGTCACTATTCACCCCTTCTGTTTTCTAAAATTAATGTTTATAGATCTTGTTAACAGAAAATATTCCTTTCATAATCCAGTGCATTTCACAATATAAAACATTATCTATCAATACTTGCGTTTTATTACGACTTTAACAGTGCTACTAATTACTAATGTAGAAACTTTGTACCGATTTGTTTTGTAAAAAGTGCTGTAAGAAATTTTTTTTTTTTTTAATACAGTAGCTCTTAAAGTCGGCGTCAAACAGAAATTGTTACATATGTGAGTGAAATGGCTTCTCGAACAAGTAGAAAAGTAAAAAAAAAAAATAGGACGGGACTTTATTTGGAATTGATTTGTTTGTTTGCTGCTTGTATGAAGGGATGTAGTTTAAAAATGACTAGAGCACATCAATTAAAAAAAGTTATGTAGTATGTACTGCAGTATTGTTGATTTGAATTTAATGGTGGCATTAAAAGCCAAAAGGTTTGGAACGACACAAGTGCAAGTCAATCATAACTTACATTTAATTTTGGGTGAACTTTTCCTTTAATCTCAATACTAACCATTACTAATTAAATTGGTGTGTGTGTGTGTCTGTGTATGTTTGCTAAGGGTGTTTTTTACAGCTACTAACCAAATTAAGTCCTAAGGGCTAAAAACATTTTCCTGCATATGTATGTTTTATGTTTAAAAATAATACCATCTTGAAACATTTATTTGTTTACGTAATTCTTGTTTTTTTTTTTTTTTTAGTTTTAGCTCATTTGGGTGCTTGTGTCTGTGTGTGTGCCCTTGTGTTATTGTTTATGCACTAATTGCACTGTTCATTCTGTTAGATTCGAGGAGGTGGTGTCCCCTGGCTGTGGGTTTTGTCACATACCGTACGATGAGTTGAACATACCGTTTCCTGCTCAGCTCACATATTGCTACTGCTGTCGCCGCTACAAAGTGCCCGATGTCCTCTTCACCACGATCGACTTGCCTAATGAAGCCAACGTCACTGGGAAGGGCTGCCTGATTCAAGCCAGGTATCACATGCACAGGACATCCTGTCTAGATGCATACTGCACAGGAGATCAACACTGTATTTAGTATGCATTGAAATAAATCTCAAATTTGAAGCAGTTTTTGTCTGGAGTAAATAATTACTAATAATGGATATTAAGTCAAGCCCATTGCATTGTCGGATACAGATTTCTCACAGTGTGCTCCATTCAAAAGATCATCTGGGTATTTTTTGCATCTCACTATAGGCTGTGTCGGACTAAAAAGAAGGCGCAAGGAGAAGGGAACGCCACGGCCATTAGCAATCTTCTGCCATTTTTAGAGTACGAACTCCACACACAGCTGATGAACAAACTGAAGCTACGAGGCATGAATGCTTTGTTTGGTCTACGTATCCAAATAAGCGTTGGAGAGACCATGCTGCTAGGATTAGCGGTCAGTGTGTAATTACTTTTTATGTACTTTATTAAATATGGCTGTATATGCTACTGTTTTCATGCTAATAGGTGATGTTTGTTGCATCTAGTCTGCAACAGGAGTTTATCTGACAGCCTTACCCGGTCCTGGAGGAATCCAGGTTGCAGGAAAAACGCCCAGTGACATCACATACGAACAGCATATCTCTAATATGCAGAAGAAAATCAATGACACCATTGCTAAAAACAAAGAACTGTATGAAATCAACCCTCCTGTAAGTACATGTACACATCAGGTGTATTTCAAAGCTTCTATATTTGAATAAAACCCTAACCCCCCCTTTGTATAGGAGGTGGTCGAAGAGATCATTGGTTCGCCGATCCCTGAGCCCCGCCAGAGGTCTCGTCTCTTTCGTTCTCATTCAGAGAGTTCAGATGAGGTTTCAGAAATAGATCTGTCCCATGGAAAGAAGGATGCCTTTGTGTTGGAGGTAAGCTGGCTGGCACACGTGGAGGTGATGAGGAAATGCATTTTGCAGACTGAAGGATCTTTTTAAATTTTTTAATACTTTTTTAGATTGATGACACGGATGCTGTGGAAGATATACATGCCCTTCTGACGGATTCCCCCACCCCAGCAGGTAAACACATTGCTGGATTCTGTTCTGTTTTCTGGGCTGTATATTCATCTGTCTGTGTACGTTCTCTTGTCTTCCTTTCAGGATTCTACAGCTGCAACACTGAAATAATGCCTGGGATTCAGAAGTGGACTTCAGCTATACAGGTAGCGTTCACCTGGTGGTTTCTGCTGAGATTTTAGTTCTTGTAGATGTGAAAGCATCAACACACCATCTTCAGTCTTTAGGAAATGGACAGTGTTTTAATGAAGCCGGAATGACCAGAAGAGCCATTATTCAAACCACAGCGCAGATATCAATATTATGAGCATTATTTTATATACAGTATATGTATATATTAGCAGACAGATGAAGCTAGATTGAAAGGAAAAACATTTATTGTGTCTATACTGTTCATATAAGTTTATATGAGCTTATCGTTGTTTGGTGTGGAATCCAACATTTTTCTGCAGATGTTTACCTCTGTGAGGGTCTTCCGCCTTAACAACGCCAACTTAACCAATCAGGGACTGAATAAAGTTTTCAGTGACCTCTGTGAGAATCTGCTGAAGGTGAATACATTTTCCTATTTTCTGAACGCATTCGTCTGTATTTTTAAGATCAGTACAATCATGGTTTGATATGGACGAGCTAAACCAAACGATTTAAGTCACTGTTCTGACTGTAATATATGTGTGCTCTGCAGAGTTTGTACTTCAAACTGCGGTCGATGGTCCCCTGTTGTCTTTGTCACTTGAACTTCACCATAGCCATACCTGAAGATGAACTCATTCAGGTGAGAACACACCTGAATTTATTTCCTTGATTGTTAATATTAATATAATATTATTACTTTGCATTATGGTCTGTTTGTCCTGTTTAGATTAACCCTGTGCTGCGTCTGAAATCGCATACTGCTTAAGTAGGTACTACATTTAAAATTGAATAGGAAAGTGTTCATGGTATGCGTACTACTGAATTCGGGTGGAAGCAGTAGGTCATCCGGGTACTTCTCGCCTACTGAATTTCGAATACTATGAATTCAGACATACTACTCGCCTCGCATACTCTTTTTCGCGTACTATATAGCAGGGAAGTAAGCGATTTCGGACGCAGCATTGTTGTTTTACCGCTGTCCCACCTGATTGGTCGGTGTTGATTAATCGGCAGGTGGCAGTGACAGCTGTGGCAATGAGCTTCGACAAAGAGCAACCTTTAGAGAATGGCAAACAAAGTGGGGAAAAGACACTGATAAAGGGTTCGTTTTATGTATAGCATGCACAAAACACCTTTTTGAAAAGCAAATCCTGTGTGTTGAAAGTGTCGATTGTCTCTTGCAGCCATAACAGAAAATGACGAGCAACTTCAGTTCAATCTGGAGCTCAATGCTGAAACTTCTTCTCCCAATCCTCTCAGCTCCCCCAAAGGTAAACTTCACATACAGTCCTTTATAGCTCTTCAAATGTTTGCCATATATATTAGTACTAGATGCATTTTTTCAGTGAATTAAAACCAAAGCCTTAAAATACAGTTCCATTACTTAGAATAAAATAAATGCTAACTGAAATGAATTTTTAACAAATTGTCTAGTTCTCATTTTCATTGAGTTTAATTCGATGTACTATAATAACTAAAGCTGAAACAATACCAACTGTAGACACGTGGCATTTAAAAAATATATAAATATTAATAAAAACTACAATAGTGTAAATTATGCTAAAACAACATTGCTAATTTTTCTAATTGTTGTCAGACTCTGTGCAAACAATAATCTCACTGGTTTAGTACAATTAATACACTACACAAAAGATAGAAATAACTGACTTTTTAGCTAGTGAAAGTACTAGTGTTCTAATAATTTTGGCTACCACTATAATTGTTTTCTGTTACACATAAACTGTTAGTATTAAACAGTAATGTATGTGTGTTTTGCTGGGACCACATAAAAAGGATTGAGTTTTAATATCTACATCGCACACTGGCTTTTCACAATATAAAGGAAAGTCCTGTTTTTCTTGGTGTGTCCCTTTAACACTGCATTGGTTTCCTGTGCGTGTGTGTGTGTCTCAGGCCTATCGGAGGTTGGCAGCCATCCGTCAGCCAGAGGTCAGTACCTGATCCGTTTCTGAGAGTTCTGGAGGCAACTGGGTGTTTTCCTTTTAATTTCTGCTCCTTTTGTGTGTGACAGTTTGAAGTGCTGCAGCACACACCCCAGCATCATCCATTTTACCCCTTTTTTCTTTTTTTTCCTTTATGTTATTTCCTCTTCTCTTTGTCCCTCTGTTGTGTGTCGTTGTGTGTGTACTTGTCTGCGGGATCTGTGACCACATGTGCACATATTTCTATGTGTGTGTGTGTGTGTGTTTGTGTCTTCGTGTTTGTCTGTGTTCGTTTCTGAATGTCTGTCTGTATATGTGTGTGTGTGTGTGTGTGTGTATGTCCAGCCCCCTCAGTTGATTACAGTTCCTTTGCAGACAGATGCAGCTCCTGGATAGAGCAGCTTAAACTGAAAGCTCACACCATAAGACGCGGATCGGTTAAAACAAGTAGGAGCACACACGCAAACTCGCTTACACACACAAACACATACACAACCACATAGACCCTAGTCAGAGTAAACTGCATTTATAGGCCCAATATACTTAACATACTACCTTAATGCAATATTCCTTAACATTTGCTTGGTCTTACGCTGATTTCATTGGTGCACATTATTCCAAATTGATGTTCCACTAAAATAATACCTTCCTATATTCACTTATGAATGTATGTATATATATATATATATATATGTGTGTGTGTGTGTGGGGGGGGTGTAACGGTTTGCAAAAATCACAGTTCGATACGATACAGTGATGTCACGGTAATAAAAGGTGAAGCATTTTAGACGCTTCATATGAACGTACCCTTAAGAGAGTAAGTTACATTTAATGCTTAAGTATCGGTAACACTAATAGAAACATTATTTTAGTTTGTTAGGGCAGAACGATGCAGCTCTGGTTAAACAGCTGGATGCTGGGTTGAAATGCAGCTGGATTTGGTTGTGACTTCTAAAGCCCGCTTTGATGCGCGCCCAGACTGTGTAAATAAAATACACGCGCAAAAACACTGGTCCATGCGCTCAGCATGTGTAACAGAGCACTGGCTGTACTGGTGCTCAATAACAATGAGAAAATCACAGATGTGCTGTTCCGAAAAAACATCGGGAACACTTTATTGTTAGACCGCCCGATCCCTTTCACATTACACCAGAGTTACCGACCGCTTCCGCGTTTTATTTTGAAATTTATACCCGCGCCGCAAAAAGTCTGGTCGGGTCCTCTACCTCTTACCGAACTGTTCAATACGAATATCCGTATCGTTACACCCCTGATATATATATATATATATAAAAACACAATTTTATGTGTGTTATTTACGTAAATAAATTTATTTAGTTAGTAAAATGGTTTTAATTTAATTGCATATGAACAAAAATGGAGGTTCTGGGGATTTGAAATTCAATGTGTTAAATACGTTATATTGTTTAGTCATAGCAGCTAAGTGAAGACAAATGTACATTGCAGTATGACGTATTATCTTGTATTTCTTAAAAATCAAATGTCAAATTTAAAATGACAACTACTCTGACTACAGTCTATATATATTTCTACATGCATCCTTAAATACACAAACTCCCATGTCCTGCATCAAAAAGTGGACAAGTCTTGCTGCCATATGCCGATCCGATCAAACTTGATTGACAGAGTGTGTTGAAAGTTGAGGTTGAGTCCTAGTGAGGAGCCGAGATGAAGACAGTTGTGCCTCAGGGTTTTTATGTTTGAGCTTGTTGATGTAATGAGTATAAACAAAACACAGAGCAACCGTGTCATGGGCCTACTCAACTCAACAGCTACTGAAATAAAAATAAAAGACACATTTATTACAAAATGTTTTCCACACAGTTTTTTGACTAAATGAGCATAAAAATTATTAGGAAATTTGTTAAATAAAATAAACTCCCAAGAGCGTGATTTCCTGGAATAGTCACAGAAATTTGTTTAATTTAAATATAAAACAATATGAATATTCTTAAAATCAATTAATGGTAATAAAAATGGCTAACAAATTATTGTTGTTATTATTTAATAATATTATTATTTATATAATTAAAAAAATATAAATGCCATGATGTAGTCCAGTTTTCATTAGTAGTAAAACAAATGACTGGATTATTAATATTATTATATTAAATATTAATATTTCTGTAATTAAAATGCTGAATAATCTATTATAAACAGTCATTAGGTATTTATGGTTATTTCCAAATTTGTCCTAAATGATGGTATGTGTTTTGCTCCATTGTGAAATATTTTTTGGAGTAAAATTTACTTTTTGTGAGTGATGTTCATGAAATAATATTAATGGCTTTAGTTTAACAGCTCTGAAGAAATAATGGACGCTCATTACTCAGTAAGTGTGGAAACCCTAATAACACAAAAACAGCAGTATTTGTGTATGTATTATTCGTACTGAAACATGAAAAATGTTTTTAGTCAGATTTATAAATAATTTTTTGAGAAAGGGCTTGAATTTATTAAACTGATTCTAATATCGCTTTCATAAAATCATTGCAGTATGTTGCATGCACTCAACAAAATAATCCCAATAATATTGGATATTCTATAGTATTCCAGTAATATTGGAATGTCGCCCAGCCCTAACTGAGTCCACTGACAGATGAAGCATTGTTTGGGAGCTGCATGCGCATTAGTGCTCTGTGTAATAATTGTGCTGCAGCGTCATGAATGATGTTTAACAGCTTTGAACTCTTTCACACTCTCGATGGAAAAAGTGTCTTTCCTCCTCAAAGCTCTTCATCCTCTGATTTACCAAGGCCGACTGAACATTCGTTCTTTCTTCCTCTGTCTCTGTATTTGCATGCTGTTTATTTGCATGGTGCAGTGCCGTTGCTTTGCTTTGATCACATGCTGCTGATCTGCAAACACACAAACGCACACATTCTTTTTCCTCGGTCACTTTGTTTGTCTCGTCACATCTGTTGGTCTTGTACAGCGCCCTCTGAAGGCCATGTCTGGTATCTTCCCACCCCCCTCTTTCTTTTCTCTCTTTTCTTTCTCTCTACCCCCCTCTCTCTCTTTCTCTCTTTTGTCTCTCACTCTCTTACTCTTAACAGCATCATCTATGGAGAAGGCCAGCCCGTTGCCCGAAGGTCGCTCTCGTTCTCTTCGGTCAAATCGTTCCTACTCAGGCAGTTCTGTCGCAGTCGTCAAAATGACCCCACTCTCTTTCATTCCTGGAGCAAAGATCATCAAATACCTTGGCATCATCAACATGTTCTTCATTAGAGAGACCACCTCACTCAGAGAGGTAGCAGTCTTTAGACTAATCCACCACACGTACATTAAGACATTTGCTTATTATTAATAATAAAATGAATGTTTAGTATTTTATATAATATTAATGCAATTGAAATAACATAACAATATTATATTAATATAAATAACAATAATAACTATTCTTAATTTTTACATATTTTATATAAATTCTATTAAATAAATTAATTAATTGATTAATAGTAAAATAAAACAATATTATTTAATATTAAAAATGGTAGTGTTATTAAATTGTGTATGTAGTGAATACACATAAAAATATTTAAATAATCAGCATAAATCATGAATTATTCATTAAAATGCATTATTATTAATATAATATAACGACCTATTAAGTGTTTAAATAATTAATTAATACTTTATGATTGTAAATATAAATATTATAATGTTTATAATTTGTTTAATTAATGAAAATATTGGTAATACTTTATTGTAAATTATGGTGGTGTTATTATCATGAATAAAAAATATCAGTAGTGCAAAAAACAATATAAGCTTTTTAACAATATAAATGTTATTTTAATGTACTAAGTAGCAATTTATTTTATATTCATTGTATTATTTTTGTTATTGTCACATTACATTATTATTTTTTTCCCTTATGTTTTAGGAGGGAGGTGTGAGTGGGTTTCTGCATACGTTTATTGCTGAAGTATTTGCGATGGTGCGTGCCCACGTCGCTGCTCTCGGAGGAAATGCAGTTGTCTCCTACAGCATGAAGGAGTGTGTGTTTATGGAGAACCCTAACAAGAACCAGGTCAATACATGCGCGCGCACACACACAAACACACACTCAACCCATCACGTTTGTTCGTTAGTGCTCATGTTGTGTGCTTTACAGGCGCAGTGCCTAATCAACGTCAGTGGGGACGCTGTTATTTTCGTCAGAGAATCTGAACTGGAGTCAACTTCGGTACAGCCACAGTCGGCCACCACACACACCTCCAACGGCGGGGAAGGAACGTGAACTTACACACACACACCAGTCTTAACATGAACCATGCCATTTTAAAGCAGTGTCACGCTAAATCTACCAACCAAATCTCCAAAAAGAAGAGAAAGTCTAGTCCTTATTGGTTAGTTCTCCAAAGTGTCATATTTTAGACTGGCCAATATTTTGCTTTATTTCAGAACGACGTTTTAAAGTCCCCTCCGTCAGACGCCTTTCTGAAAGGTCATCTGCCATGTTTCTATATGTTGGCCGTTGTTGTTCACATTCCATTTTGTCCAAATGTGGCGGAGGCAGCTACCAAATCCAAAAGGTCTATAAAATTCGTCTTTGTGTCTTTGTCAACAGCTCTTTAAATGGCCATGTTTTGTATTTAACTAAAGGAATAAACTACTGATGCACTCTCATGGACCTCCAGGATTTTAAATACTGGTTTTAAATAAGACACTTCCTGTCATGTCCTACTGATCTCTTCAGAATCATGTCAAATGCTGGAAACGTTTGTTTGCTTTCATGTGCCACAATGTATGCTTTTTTTTTTTTTTTAAATCATAAATGTTTGGGTCGGACTTCTGCAAGGCCGGTCCGGTTCTCTTGCATGTGCAATTCCAGTTAATCATGTCGAGAAAGAGATATTTTAGGGCAGAGTTGTGTTCACCGTGGACTGACACTTGAATGTACAGATGACAGGTCTGGATATGAGGTGGGCGGCGGCTCTGTTTATGTGTTGACTGACTTTTAATGCTATTGTTTTGTATATGTGTTTGCCTGAGGACAAATCAAAATTGCACATTAATAAGATATAATTGAATAAAACTACTATTGCTCCAGTGTGTTTAGTCCGAATTCTTCAGCTTTTGAATGAACGTATAATGAATTGAATTTCTCGTTCTCTAAAATATTATAAGTGCAATGAATGCTGAATAATTTGCCCAAGAGACAGTTATGTTTGTTTCGTGATTTAATCCCTTTTGATTTTTGAGTCAAGAAGGCTAAATTAAGACTACTATTATGTATTTCCATCTGAGCCTCTAGTAGTCTCCAGACCTCCACGTCCGCATACTGACCTACACAAGTCAGCCAATCAGGTTCACGTCCCCGAGCGTGGCGTAATTAATATTCATGAGTCAATTCTTCGCCATAGTAGAAAGCAGTGGTTGGCGAGTCAGCCCTGTGCATGCAAACCGCTGATCTCCATCTTAAGGAGAATCCTGCTCTATCCGTTGCCTTTAGGAGTTTCATGTGCAAAAATGGGAGATATAAGGCTGCCGAGGCACATGTTCTTGTGGTGCCTGTCTGCTATTTATATGTTTGCCTTCGCGTCTCTTTACGTGCAGATTCCAGGTGAGTTGGAAGATTAGTTTAACTTGCAAGTTCATCAGTGACACATGCAGTAAACAACATACATTTTAAATGCACATGCTCATCTATGAATATTTTAGGAAAGTTAATAGTATGTTGAAGTCTACAGGATGTTTGCTGGAGTACTTCCAGGGCTGGTGGTGTACAAGAGATTAAAAGTATTGTTTTAAAGGACCCGTATTAAATGTCTTGCAGAACTTTATGTGCAAAACATCTCGCATTAGATAGAGCATGTTGACGCCTGTTCAGAAACATGCACTGTATCTTAGAGCCACTTTCACTTTAAAAGGAAATGCATTCCATGTTTTTTCAGCTTTTAGCATGTAGATTTCAAACAGTACAGTACATTTGGAAGCCAAAGTGATTAAGATACTAGTATTTTCAGCATCTAATAATGGTTTCAAGTCAGATATTTCTATATTTTGCTGTAGTGTGTCTGTAGGTTTACATTTCCAAACATTAAAATTTGCCATTAATTGTAATAATCCAGTGAAATTATTGTCTTGACAACAGCCAGAATTGATCTCATCCTCATCCAGTCTGTCTGGAATGGCATGAAAATCTAAAACTTAACATAAAATTACTCTGCACCATTTTTAGGTACCAAATCAAAGCTTATTTTGTGTCTCTGAGCTTGTGCACTCTCTGCTGTCTGTTTTTAGGTCTGTATGGGAACGAGGGTGTGCTGCCGGCGCGATGGCAGTTGCGGGTATCTGGGAAGAGTGTCGTGGAGCAGCTGAAGGATTCTCCCACGCTGCTGTGGTTTGGTCCTCGTCTGGGTTTGGACACGCAGCAGTGCATGGAGCTGCTGAGTCTGACTGGAGCTCTGCTCAGTTTAATGACTCTGGCTCTGCCGGTGCTCAGAGACTGCAGAGTCTTCCTGGTGCTCTGGATACTCTATATTTCCCTCTACCAGGTACAGACTCCCTTCACACAGTACTGACCTCACTAGTGATGGACCCGTGTGCAGATGCTTCTGTAACAGAAAAAATGTGGCCTATGGCTGATAGCAAAAAAAAAAAAAAATCCCCACCATAAATTTTGGCAAAAAAATAAATGAATGTCTGGAAACTCCTTGTACCAGGTTATTGCTAGTAAAGCTATCTGCAGATTGGGGCGGGAATGAACCTGGGGTGGGGCTGCACATGTCGCTCCGCCCATATTTGCTCTGATTGGCTAGGTCGTCTTTCATAGGCGTATATAATAGAAAATGCTCGGAGTTGGTGTAAAACAGTAGTGCATGGATTTATTTGCGAATCACATCAGTTGTTAAAGCTGTGCACTATGTTCAGTCCTCTCCAGTTAAAGAGAAGTGTCTAATTCCACACAAATATGAGCTTAAACAGCTCCGTCTGATAATTATTATGAATACTTGGGAGCATATTTTTCTGACAAATGCATAGGATTTGCATCCTGGCTCAGAGAAGCAGACTGTGCGTCATGATCTTTAAACAATAAATGATGGATAAAAGTTTTAAGGTGTGAGGTATATAAATGTATATGTTTGAAACTTGATGACATAAACACTGTATTAGCAACTGTACTGAAATAAGTGCATGATTCGAAAGTTGCGTTCGTTACTACAGCAACAGAGGAGTATGTTCTTCCAAAATGAATTCAGAATTATCCTAAAACAGAATTATCTGGTATAAATAAAATGTTTACCTTAAAATAAAGAGGAGCATCATGTTTTTGTGAAATATAGG
>JAUMHG010000064.1:17020262-17035754 GCA_032359395.1 Enteromius anoplus | reverse complement strand
CACTTGGATGGGTTAAATGCAGAGCACAAATTCCTTGTATGGGAAACCATACCTGGCCACATGTCACGTCCTTTCCTGTCCTTTCCTTTCCTTAATTTGTTAAATTATGTCAGTTTCAAGACAATATGTTCATATGTGCATATGTCACATGGTATTTTAGGTCTGATGAAGAGGTTTAAAAATCACATGTTGGGTGAGAATCATCTTTTCTACTGAAAACAAAACTTTTGTACATAGGTGCGTTTCCACTGCTATTCTTTAGTTTAAGTATCTTTTTTGTGATTTTAAAATTTAATAACAGCTATTTTTAATCTCAGTTAGGTTGATATCAGATTTAAATCAAATTGAATAATGGTGTTGAATTGAATAACTCTATAAAAAGACTTAACCAAAAGCCTAAAGCCGTTAAACTATTGAAATCATGTTTTTTTTTTTCATCAATTGAAATAAATAGATTTAGAAAAAAGGATTAAAAAGAATAAGAAAAAAATATAGATGAGAGTAAATTAAAAAAAAAGTTGCTTTGACTGAATAAAATAAGGCTGAAGTGTACTAAAACCAATATAACACTTTATTAAAAATAAATCATAAAAAAAACTTGAATGATAAATGAAGATAAAATATAAAAGCCATAACTGTATATGAATTATACTTAATCAAATAATACCACTTACGGAATGAAATCTGTGAACCGATTTTATGTGTTATTTACTTAATTATCTTACATAATTTGAAAGAATTGGATTTTCCAGTATTATAAATGAGATTATTTACTAGTTTGCTCAGCTGCAAACACTATGCCATTTAAAAACAGCAGTGTTTCGTTTGGTTGTGCTATTCTTTAGAAAAAGTGGCTTGTTACTGGAAAAGCTTTACAATGCATTGATCATGTTCAGGTAGCATGCAGTGTTCGGCACTATTGATCTGTATTCTGAGCAGCTACACCGCCTCCTCTAGAAAGCATCCCGTAATGAACATTCCCGCCCTTCCCTTCTGCTCCCTCATTTGCATTTATTCAATACATGAATCTTATTTTGAGAATAGACATCTTGTTTTTGGCCACAACCTTGACTGATTTACTGAATATGCGATGTTTGATGACAGCGTAGGCACATTGACAGATGTCAGCATCTTCCATGGACAGTCTACCATGATTTACTGCAGTGAACGCTCTCCTTTTATCACTGCTATAGGGCAGAGTGCGGTGTGTGTGTGTAAATGCAGAATTTATATGTTTCGCACCTGAGCGTACACAGGGAAAAAAACGCTTGAATAGAAGCTGTTTCTTTAGCGAATACCTCCCATTACGGGTTGAATGCAATATGTCAGCAAGCACACTGCTCATCAAACGCTGCAGAAAAGCAATGCTTGCGTTTCCAACCCGTGACAGTTCAAAGGGCTGTGATCGCAGTATCAGGAGGAAACCTGGGAGAATTTGTCTTGCAGGTTACAGAGAGTGTGTTTGAATCAGGCGGTGGTGAAATATTTATATCTGCTTTGACGGACACGGGAAAATTAGGCAGCGTAGGAATTGCTGGTCGATACACTATTGAAGTTTTGGGGTGGGCTTCAATGGAAAAGAAAGGGTCATCGTCCTCTTTGTCCTGCTCGTTTGTCAGGTAGGTCGTGAACGTCAAAGAGAGACAGAGTAAGAGGGAAAAAGAGAGTGAATTATCGACACCAGTGCTGTCTGACTCATGTTTATCAAAGTTATCTTTCATGGACTCCCTCACCTCTAGAGCATCTCAGGGCCCCTGGATGCACAATTATTTACTCATGAAAGAGGCTCTGCCCAATGCAAAGACCTCCAACTACCGGTACTATAGCCAGAGGCCTGTGCACAGCAGTAAAGAATATAAATATATATACTGTATGTATATGTATATATATATACACACACAGACACACATTCACATACAGCATACATTTTGTATTTATATGCAATTCGAATATATTTAATATACAGTATAAAAAACAAATCTTTCTTAAATATATTCATGAATGTATTATGTATTGTATTTATACGTGCATAATAAATATACACAGCTCACACACACAATGTCTTGCAAAAGTATTCATAAGTATTCAATTTTTTCACATTTTGTAATGTTTCTGCCTTGTGTTAAACTGCTTTAAACTGTTTTTTCTCCATTAATCTACACTCCATACACCATAACTGTACAGCAAAAAACAGGTTTATAGCATCTTTGAAAATGTATACAAAATAAAAAACTAAAATGATTCCATTGCAGAAGTGTTCATACCCTGTGTTCATTCAATTGAATGGGAATGATTTGGAAAGGCACACGTCTTAGTAACAGGTCTAAGAACTGATAACACATATCAGAGCAAAAACATGCATTGAGGTCAAAAGGAGCTGCCTGAAAAGCTGAGAACCTGCGGAGTGCCATTCCAAAAGTAAAGTGTGCTGCAAGCAGTCTCATGCTGTGGGGCTGGTTTTCAGCGGCAGGGACTGAGGGACTCATCAGAGAAGAAGATAGCTTTAAAAGGAAACCCGGTCCAGAGCATTCAGAACCTCAGACTGGGCTGAAGATTAAATGCGAAATTGCTGATAAGCAAAGCCTGTCGCATTAAACAAAAAACACTTGAGACTGTAAAGATGCTTCAGCTAAATATTTAGTTTGAATATGAATATGAATAAATACTTATGAATTGTATTTACTTCTGTTTTTTATTTTTAATAAATCTACATAGTTTGGCCAATTCAGATTGTGCTTTCTCAGAAAGGTGTATGGAGTGTAGATTGATGTGGGAGAAAACGTGATTTAAAGTGGGTTTAACATAAGGCAGCAACATAACAAAATATGGATAAAAAAAACTAAATAAAGGGGTTTGAATAATTTCACGTGGCACTGAGAATAAATACGCACATACATACTATATACTGTATACTACTAGTATGCTAATATTTTCTGTATTGCATGCTCTTGGTCCTGCAGACAGCGGTTTTTAGTTGACCTTATGGTTGGATTTCCCTCCATCCAGAATTAATAAGTGCAGAGTATTTCTGAAGTATTCCTAATTCTGAAAACAAAGCAAAATATTGAGATATGCTCAAGGTATTTGTTGGTGAACGTCTCGGTTATGTATGTAACCCTCGTTCCCTGAAGGAAGGAACTGAGACCTTCTGTCATTGACTGACGTCATGGGATCAAGCCAGGGAGACCAATGGACTCTGATCTTTGGAGAAAAGCCAATGAGAATTGGCCAGTGGTTTTTGCATACCTAGCCACTACCAGTACATAAGGGTATATAAGATGGCGCCACCATTAGGTTTCTGCTGAGTAGCCGATCGCAACCAACTCCCCAGCGCAGTCTGACCTTGTGGCAAGAGGGATGTAACATCTCCATTCCCTTCTTCAGGGAACGAGGGTTACATACATAACCCAGACATTCCCTTTCAGTCAGTCACATTGACTGACGTCATGGGGTCCCTTTCAAAAAAGGCCGCAACATGGACTGTGACCCAAATGCTGACAGGCATTTTACCTCCAAATGGAAGCTCAAATGTAACCATACCAATGCCCTGGAGGCCAGTAAACAGGCCCAGCAGGGGTGCCTGGATTTTCTTACCAGAAGCAGGAGTTGGGGTCTGAGCACACAGGCTCCTGTGTGGAAGAGGTCTTACTAAACTGAGGGGAAAACGGTGGGAAAAATCTGTGGGATAAGATGCCAGATCCGAAGAGGGTGAAGGAAGCCCTCTATCGGACACAATTCAAGCTACTCCGCTAGCAAGAACTGTGAGGCGACTGAGGAAGCAGATCTAACCGTTCGGAAACACTGGAAGAAAGCACTTGGTTCCTATGGAATGGTGCTGCAAATTGACACCCGCCTGGCCTCCCAGAATTACCTGATGTTACCCAAAACATGTGAGGACACAGGACCCACGCGAAGATAGAATCTAGCGATGGTAATGGGTGTCGCCCAACCAGCAGCTCTACAGATGTCTGCTTTGGCCTTAGGATTGGCCTTAGCCCACCGTTCTTCTTGGGTACAATAAAATAGAAGCTGTAAAACCCTGAATTCATCTCCCTGGAGGGACAGACTCGATTGCGTCCTTCGCCAGCAGGACTGTGATCTCCGCTCAGTGAGGGTGAGCTCCTCATGAACCTCTGGGAAGAAAGGTACTGGGGCGAGCGTGGCTGGCAGTCTCGCCAGAAGTCGTCCAGCCTCGAGTGTTTAACGTCATAGTGACTGACTGAATGGAAACTTTAAAACACAAGCTTTAGGCATAGCTGACACAGAGACCCTTTTTTGTTTTAGCTCCATTAATATTGCAAGATTCATGCCATGAAATGTTTGTTCTTTGTGATTCAGAGCTGGTTCAGACATATTAAACCAGTTGTCATTATACACCAAACAGACTTTGAAAAAAATGCATTGATATGGAAAAAAATGTCATAACAGTGGGCATTTGCTTTAGCCTTAAAGAAGCTGCACCAAAAGTGGACATTTGTTAAAATGGTCAGAGAGAGAGTGAAAAAATGGCTGGGCGTTAATAAATTATAAGTATTGGTGCAAAAAAAATAAGACATTTGTAGTGGACCTCACGAAAAAAACAGCGAAATGTTGTGACACTTAAAAAGTGTATTATATTCCAGTATGGGCTAATCCTTGAATATCCACTGACCATCGAAGAGCCCTTGCGGAGGCCGTTCTCCTTCATTTACATTCTTTTCCCTCTTAGAGACCATCTTTTTGCGTAATCCACCATTATCTAGAATTGGGGACTTATTGCTCAAACAGTAATTCAAGCCCCTTTGCTCTGAAAACACATATCGCTGCATCCTCATATCAGCTGCGCCATAATTCATCTCCTTCATTGCCTACTGTGATTTATAATCCAATTAACAAGCCTTCACTGATGAGCTGAAAGTTAACTGCCGCTTAAAATAAGGTTTCTCAGCTATAGCTAGCATGTTCAGGTTTTTTATTTTCTACTGTTGTTTCTCTGGTAAAGATGTCTTAAAACGACTGGTTCTTTGTGAGAAGCAGTCTGATAAGATGGATCAAATATAGAATTCAAAAGGACAAGTCTTTGATTTAGAACGCAATATGAGTGATGACAGGCAGCAACAGTTTGGACTAAGAAGAGAGCTGTCATAAGGTGATGAGCGGCAGGCTCACATGCTCATTCATATTCACACAATGTGATGTACTTCACAGCAGGCAGCTTACTTTGTCAAACGTCATTTGAGTGCGGAGGATAGCCTGAAAGTCTCTGAGAGATGGCATTAAACAAATCACAAGTTACGTTTCTCTAGTGTTCAATAGATATCTTCGAAAAGCAGTGGCGTTTTTGTTTTTGTGTAACTGATCAAGATGTTACCAACTGCTATTTGTTCTGTTTAATTTTTCAGTACATAATTATTATTATTATTATGTAACATATTAATTAATTATTGAACACTTAAGAAATATCAATGCATAGTATATATACATTCATCATTTTTTTTATTCAACATATTCTTAATTTTTTGCTATTTACATTGCTTCAAACACACGTTTTACACTTTCTAGTCTCATATGGTACTATCTTTTATTTTCCCATCCAAGTTGTCTCTTGCTCCTTGTACAAACACCCCATTCAATAGATTATTATTATATATATTTTTTAATTCCATAACATTTGAAAGCATCATGAAATGGTAACCTGCTGCATGTCTGCACCAATCAGAGCCCAGCACAAAAAAGCTCAACTGTGCAGATTACCCAGAGGCAATTACTGTTAGGTAATTGCAGAGCCAGCTGTTGTGTGCTCCTGCACTGCAGCTGTGGATATCATATCCCCGTTCATATCCTAACTCCATACGTGAGGCTACTGATGCTGTGGTGTTGGGGATGTTAGCCTTTAATTATAATCTGAGACCAGTCCGCAATTTTATAAATATGGATAAGATTAGGATAGCTGCTGTTACACCAGAGCCTGAGCAAGTAAGAGTGGAGTGATGGGAATGCAAAGCCAGCCTATGCACCAATGCCTGATTTAATTCATTTGAAATGAGATAGGCTAATTAGAAATAGCAACTCCATCTTATTTCCATGTACACTAGTGACAGGAAAAAGGAATTCTGCCGTAATGTAAATCAGAGAAGTCATTACCCATAGCAAACCCAAGCAAATTAAACAGCCTGTCATTTCAATCGCTAAAATCTGAAATCATTCCTGACACGTTTAGTGTTATTTTGTGACATGGAGGTTTGATTTTTATATTGTGAAACTAGCGAAAGGTAAGGAATTGAACCATTCTTATTCTGATCAGCTTTCTACTGAAAGATTCCATTATCTGTTGGACGCTAATGATTATATTATGGAATAAATTTAAATTCATATTTATATTTTGCTGTCATATATGAGTGCTTGCGAGATGTGAGATAGATAGATAGATAGATAGATAGATAGACAGACAGACAGACAGACCGTCTTTTTTCCATAACCTGCATTCTTCAGATATGTTTCAAATTGGTTTTCTCCGAAAATTGCCAACACAACAACACATGCTTTCTTTATTTTGTTAAAGCAGTTCTTTTTCCATGAGCCACTATTGTTAGTAAGGTACACAATACACACTTTTGTCCAATTTACTCTTGTCCTCCTCACAAACTTCACACAGCCTTCATCCATCCTGGACATTTTTTTCCGCAATTTTTTCACATGACTCTGTTAATACATTGCATTTGAGCACTCCCACTCCCCTCGGGCTCTTAAAATAGATATGTAGTCATGAGCATTTTAACTCGAGGACTGTGTCCTCATCATATCTAACCTCATGCAGACAGCTGAAGTCCCAGAGCCCTTGAGGTGCTAGTCAGTGCGCAGATCCACTTCCCTTCATCCCGGCAGAACTGAAGACTGCTGACAGAGAGGACACTTGTTAATCGAGATCCTCTGTCTTCACTCACTGCGGCGAGCTCAATCCTATTGTGATTCACGGCCCAGCATGTTCCCACCTGCAGTGGCGAGAAGCAGGAACTTATCAAACCCATGCAGGAGACAGTACGTTCACTTTGCTCTTCAAAGAGATGCTAAACATTAATGGTGGAAACAATGGCCTGCGGTTATGCGCAACGCCGGGAATATATTTGTGGATTCTCCCTGTGCGCAAGCCCACACAATGTGATTTAAGTAGGACGTGTTCCTGGAAAAAAACATCCCTATCAGCCAGTCACAGCCCTAACCCTTACCCTCAGATCAGAGGCCATTTGTTGCTGGATTTTAATGTTCTTGATCCAGGATCATGTTGTGTATGTATAATTCGCATTAAAGCATGTTATTTTGCACACGCTGGCTGCATTGTTTCAGCACTCAAGTCACTAAAGGAATTACACAAATCAAGTAAGGATGCAAATGCACCCACCACTGCAATCCAGACACCTTTAAAATGTCAAACATGTGCTCGATTACACTGCTTGTCAGGATATACACTCCGTTATAATGATTTTCTCCTTAATTTGATGCCGTGATCAATAAGTATGTAAACAAACATCACAAATGAAATTTAATTCAGCTTTCCGCAGGCTATTTAGCCGTTGTTGAGACCGCATGTGGTTGGCTGGTTTTGTCACATCTGTTTTGTGAATCATCTCTCAATTTCAAAATGTCATAAACTTGCGGCATCTCATTTGACCGTATCCAGATATTCAGGTCCGCACGCAATCTGGAAGATGTTATGAGAGCAGACCTGTGAAGATTGTATTTTCCTTTAGGATCCTCTTAAAGCGCTTTGATCCCGTCTCTTCAACCGCGTTCTCATCCATGGGATTTAGATGTGACTCATGTCCCCTGAACCAACCCATATTCCACTTTAAGTCTCCGCATGCTCTCAAAAAAGCTTGTGTGTTTTTCATCTTCATGGATCTTTCACATGTTTGCTAATTGATTTAGCATATGGTGTTGTGATTGGTCATGTCCTGCTTCACTAGAGTACACTGGTTCCAAAATAATTTTTTCCTATAGTGATTTTTTTCACTTTTAAAGTCTAATGAAACAAGAACTAAGCCAACAAGCTTTGAGGTTAAGCAAAAAAGTATATGAAAATCAGTTAAAAAGACAAAAGTGCAAGACTGTGTACTTAACAGATTTTGGGCCAGTTTTACTAAAAAGGGCAAATTAGCAGTACAGCGCAATTCCATAAAAGCGTAGATGGGAGAGGAAAATTCTGCAGTGAATTACTGAAAAGAGCACAGACGCAGCCGGATCATTTCCATAATGGCCTGCGCAATCCACCAAGAGAAGCGCAAATTACCACCTGCTTTAAGGCATGCTCTTTTTGAGCGTTATATAATGGGGTAAATACCAGTCATTTGATGAGCGCAAATGTTATTCATTTTAATACTCTCCTCCCATAAATTTTGCATCTAAAAAGCCTACAAATGCATGTTCAATAAGCTCAGGCACTTTACTGTCCACGTGCGTACACACACACACACACATTTAACTATGGGAGTGGGCGGAGCTAAAGAGCTCTTTTGGTGCATTTTGCTTCAAAAAAATGAAATTTCCCTGTGGAGAAAATGAATAATGTTTTTCAATCCGGAAACCCGACTGTTACCCTGTAACAGACTGAAACAGGCCTAGTGCAAAGAAACACATAATGACTATATCAAATAGATAGAAAAACATCTGTTTGTGCAAGATGCCATGACTAGCTCGCAATAGAACACCTGGATGTTCCTCGGCGCCACTGGCAAAATGCTTTGTGGACAGATGACACTAAAAGAAAGCAATATGTGGAGAACGAAAGTATACAGTACCAACTGTACCAACATCACAATTTTGTGATGTTCGAGAGATAATCAAGACATTTTGTTGGAGAATGTAAGGTTGTCTGCCTGCCACCTGAAGCTCAACTGAGACTGAGTGATGCAACAGGACAGTGACCCAAAGCACAGGAATAAATCGGCTTCAGCAAAAGAAAAATATGCCTTCTGGAGCGACCACGTCAAAGTGCTGACCTCAACCCGAATGAGATGCTTTGGCATGACCTCAAGAGGGCGATTCGCACCAGACATCACAAGAATACAGCAGAACCTAAAGGTGCAAAATCCCTCCTGACCGTTTTGCGGGTCTGATCCACAATTAGAGGTCACATCTGCTGGAGGTTGCCGCTACCAGAGCTGGGTCAAACTGTTATTAAATTCAAGGGTTCACATACTTTTTCCTCACCCTGGACAGCGAATATAGACACTTGAACCCGTTGCATCCATGCAATTAAAGTATACCGTTCACATACTTTTTCCTGCAGCTGTGTGTATTTCATCTTTGAGTAAATTTTGTTTTTCTGTCCCGGGCTTCCTGTCACACATGATGTGGTATTGCGTGTCCTTTAAAGGAGGAGACGTGCATCACATCAAATTTGCCCCGGTACCGTAGCATATGTGTGCCATGCTGTGCCAGGATTCAAAAACACTGAGCTGATTTTTATGCTGGTGGCATTCAGTGACATTTATGTCACCAATTAATTTCAAGACAGGACAGCCTGTTAATACAAAGACTACGCAAATCCTGGCACACTGTGGTACAGGAAGGAAAGAAGAAAGGCAGAAAGAGGAAGATGCAGTGCAATTTCTTTTTAATGCATAAAAGGAATAAGAAAAGACGTATGAAACTGTGGCAGAGATTTGTGTTTTTGTTTTTGTTTTTCAGTTACAGTTCAAAGGAAATATGAATCGCTTTGAATCTACAGTGAAACACATGCTAGATCAAGGGAATTTTCCTTAAATTAGCTAATCCTTTGCTTGAATTATTAGTACTTTTTATTAATTTAATTATTGCAGATGCTAAGTTTTTATATTAAATCCTTCTATCGCTAGACGTCCTTTTCTTTGGAAGTAAATTAGCCTTAAAACTGACAGATAAACATAAAGACAAATGAAAGTGTTTGCTAACTGAAAATGTAATTATCTCTAGGTATCACAAGAAGTCAATTTGGCCAAAATACTGAGGATTGTTATGTTGCCTTTAGTGCTTATTTTATGCAATCTTTACACAATTCGCACAATTAGTTGCAGAATGTGATGTTACGGCTTCAAAAACATTTTTAACATCCTGCACGATTTGAAAACTGATACTTTTAAATGTTGTTGTCACATGTAGCTTCATATGTATGAGTCTTCTAGTTCAGTGGGTTTACTCAGTTTACTCAGGGATTCAAATTCTGAACGGCCACAAAACGTACATCAAGCAGCATTATAAAAACACTGTAATACATACCTGTACCAACCTAATACATACGTGCCAAGGTTACATGTTAAACATGTGTTTTAGTGCCTCTCTCTGGACATTTCACTTTGAAACTGCGGCGAAACATGCAGTAAGGTACATAGTTACGGGTTTGCAGAAATGTATGTAGAGGCATGTTTTCCATTGAGCCTGGGTAGGGATTTTTTTTTATTATTTAAATAGCTTAATTTAAATTATATATATATATATATATATATATATATACAAAATGTTTTGATTGCAATATATATTACAATGTTAGAATCATTTCTAAAGGATCCCTGAAGACTGAAGTAATGACTGCTGAAAATGCAGCTTTGCATCACAAGAATAAATGACTTAAATATGGTGTTTTTAATTGGATTTTAGACAAAATGACTGTAATGTCATACACAAAGTGCAGTAGTGTCTATGGCTGTCTGAATTCACTCACTGGCATGCACCCACAGCATTCGCTGTATTTTGAATGGAGAACGAAGGAGCAAGTGAGCGGTTTCGGACACGGCTTATGGGTTTAGCAAAGCGGCAAGATGTTGATGGGCATGAGCGGAGTCTCTTCCACAATGACTAACTACTCTCATATGTCTTAAGTCATTACTATGGCAGAGTGAACAAAGCCTAAGCTGTTTGGAGTAATGCGTTCTTCATGGTGTGCTAATGCATTTTGTCATGCTAACGGCAGGCTGCTGCTTTTGGCCGTGCGGAAACCTGAGAGAACAGAGCCGGAATAAGGCTATCCGTATCTAGAAGCGTATTTCACAGGGGCCGCTGATAGGAAGTAGGGCAGAGTGCCCATGTGAAACCTGCCATTTTCATCTTTAGCCATTTTGAAGCACACTCCAGTCATGGGTTAAAAAAGCAAGATTGTTTCATCTGGGCACGGTGAAAAATGGCTCGGGCTCTAAGTTGGTTCTCCCATCCAGGGGAGGACGGAAGGCGCAGAAGAGCTCTTTGTGGCAAGCACTTACTGTAGTATTTCTCCCTTTGCAGCAGAGTTTTTCTAGCCCTCGTTTTCCATCGAATCGCAGCCTTGGAAAGACACCCGCCAAGAACCGATGGCTCGCTCTAAGCATGGCTGCGTAACTCAGTAGTGCCGTTCTGTTTTTTTAAGCTGCGATAAACCCTTGGCTGCACTTTCATCGCCCGTCGGTGGACATTCCAGCAGTTTAGCGTGTCCTCTGACCAACAGAGGCTCGAAAAAAACAGCCCCAGGGGACGAGCCTTTTACAGCTGAAGTAATTGTTCCCAGAGGACACAATAAGACCTGACAAAAACATAACAGGAGGAGAAAATAGCACAGGTGGAAAAAATAGCATACTAATTTTGAAACTAATTTCAAAGCCAGCGGAAGGGCCTGGGGTGAGGTCAAAGGATCTGGAGCCAACTGGTTGAGTCAGAAAGCATTAGGGCGGCCGAGAAGGGCACATCCTGTGACACCCACACTGTGCGGCTATTAAAACACATCTGTGTGCAATAAGAGGGGGATTAAAAACATGTAATGTTTTGCAATAAAATGAGGGATATGCTAGAAATTCTGCCAGTGAAAACATTTAAAATGGCATTTTCTGTTTTTACCCTAAAAGAGAAACCATTATATCATTGAAAAAAGGGTGCAGTGATTCAGATTTAGTTCGGTCTAATGTAAATGTTAATGAGGATGAGTGATGTATCGATGGAGGAGTTGCATTTACAGTGAATGTGACACACGACTGCAAACACACATCTCACACACACATTCTGTCATTTATCCTGAAAGTCATCAAAACCAGAGTGTCATTTCCACCACATCTCAAATGATGTATTGTGTTTTTTAGCTTTCTGTGCTGATGCAAATGACATTTTGAGGATTTTTGCAATACAATGACTGACTCCTTTGTGTCACAAAGGCTTAATCCATACCATTTATATATAACTTCACACATAACTTCTAAATTACTCTACAGCTTGATTAGAAATAATCACAATAACAATATTAGGTAACACTTATTTATATCAAGTAATGTATTCATTAATACATGAATTCATTTGTTACATGGTATATGATTGTTAACGTGTTAGTAAATCTTAGTAAATTAGTCTTAGTTATTAAAGCATTTTGTCATTGACTCATGTTATACCATATCACTAATATTTAAAGTGTTACCAAATATTCATGCACAAGTTAGATTTTGCCAAAAGTTTCCCAAAACGTTTTTCAGACCAGAGCTGTGGGACAATTTAAATATTGCAAGACATCTTTGAAAACAATAAATGTCTACGCAGATTGTGTATTTAGCTGATTTGTCAAGAATATAATAGTTCAAAATATGTAAACCTATTTTGTGGTGGTGGGGGGGGGGGTTAAATAAATTGTTAACATTTATTTAACAATAAGCAAACCTTTAATATGTTTGCAGTCCCTGGAACATAAATATGCCTGAAGGTTTTTTGAAAGAAATGTTTTCATTACCATTTCGTTACCATTTGCATTTTCTATATCTTCATGTAGAAGCATTCAGCGTTGTTATTATTAGTGTCAGGAAGGTTTTATGAAAATGTAATTATACTAGGGCCGGGACTTGATTAAAAAAATTATCTAATTAATTAATCGCATTTTAATCGCATATCAATTTTTGACCTGAGAACAGTGAGAAGTAATTTTTTTCATATGGATTTTTAGTATACCATTGAATAATGACTGAATACATAAGATTAAGCAACAAAATATTGTTTATTTTTGTTCAGCCAAGTCCAGGGGTCTGTTCTTCTTACGTCGCTAACTACATCCAAGATCAGATCATCGCGCTAACTATGAACTCACTAATCCGGTTCTTCGAACGCACCTGTTGTTGATGATTAGTATAGCTGGATTGAGTTGTCTAGGATTAATGCGTGTCCGTGCGTTGGTTTAAAAGACGTAAGATGTCATTATAAAAGATATAAAAGTGAAGAAACATTTTCCCTCAATTGGTCAGAACAAAAGTGGCAGACTTGTTACTTACTCCTTCAGATGACAATATCCAGTAAAAATTCTTGTTTGGGTCATATATTCAAAGACGTAGGCTAGAATCTGGATTCCAAAGTACAGTATCCACACTGGTGCGGTGACTGAGAGCCTCACATACTCCTCAAAACATTAAATTCATCTGTGCTGGAGCTGTGCCCAAGCATCTAATATAATAAATACATTCCTCAAAAAACTGCAATTGGCACAAGACAAAACTTCTAATCAAAAGTTGATTGATGCTTCCACATGTTCAATACACATAAGAACTTAATTGTGTACATTATTTTGAAAGGTGCTGTCCCTTTAAGTTCTTTAATAATGACGTGTGTGTGTGCAGGTTCCCTACACCTACATCGAGTATGATGCACACAGTAGTCTCTGGCCTGGCGTCCGGGCGGCGTTTGATCTGACTGACCGTTACCAGCTGGTCAGCTCATACGGATTGTTCCGGAGGATGACTGGCGTCGGAGGCCGTCCAGAAGTGGTCATTGAGGGCAGTATGGACCGCAACACATGGACGGTCAGTTTATGAGTATTTGAGCAAGCACGTAGTGTCTGAATTACAACATTGATTTGTATGTGAAGGAGATAGACTTGACGAAATATATGAAATGATGAAATATATGAAATGATGTATTTAAAAGAAAAAAGGGGAAAATATTGTCCTATCCTAATAAACCATACATCAGCAGGCTTTCAGATGATGTGTAAATCTTAATTTTAAAAAGCTGACCCATATGACTGGTTTTGTGGTCCAGGGTCACAAATGCGCTTGTGTTCAGTAAGAGTTGTGTTTTTGCAGGAGATCGAGTTCATGTATAAGCCTGGGAACATGAGCGCAGCACCCTCTGTGGTGACTCCGCACCAGCCCAGGCTGGACTGGCAGATGTGGTTCGCTGCTCTGGGGCCGCACACACAGAGCCCCTGGTTCAGCAGCCTCTTACACAGACTCCTGCAGGGCAAACGAGACGGTGAGACCACATGTGGCGGCATCTGCATGCATGAAATTGAAATGCGTCCGGTGCATCAGTCTGAACAAGATGAAGTGATTTATATGATACGGTGTAAATAATCCATGTGTGTGTTGAGCAGTGATCAGACTCATTCAGACAGATGAGTCTCAGTATCCATTCAGCAAACAGCCTCCTGCTTACCTCCGAGCTCACCGCTACAAATACTGGTTCAGCGAGCCCAAAGCTGATGGGTGAGTGTATTTTATTTTATTTTAAAATTATTTTATAATTATTTTATTTTATAATTATTTTATAATTATTTTATTTTATAATTATTTTATATTTATTTTATTTTATAATTATTTTATTTTATTTTATTATTAGTTTTTATTTTATTCTATTATTAGTTTTTATTTTATTTTATTATTAGTTTTTATTTTATTTAAATAAAGACATATTTAAATAGAAACAATTAAATTTTTGTTTTTTTTATTTGTTTTGTTTCTATTTAAATTTGTCTTTATTTAAATTTGTCTTTATTTAAATTTGTTTTTATTTAAATTTAAATTTGTTTTTATTTAAATTTAAATTTGTTTTTATTTAAATTTAAATTTGTTTTTATTTAAATTTGTTTTTATTTAAATTTGTTTTTATTTAAATTAGTTTTTATTTAAATTTATTTTTATTTAAATTTAAATTTGTTTTTATTTAAAATTAAATTTGTTTTTATTTAAAATTTGTTTTTGTTAGAATTTGTTTTTATTTAAATTTGTTTTTATTTAAATTTGTTTTTGTTTTTAGTAGTTTTTATTTAAATTTGAATTTGTTTTTATTTGAATTTGTTTTTATTTGAATTTGTTTTTGTTTTTATTAGTTTTTATTTAAATTTGAATTTGTTTTTATTTGAATTTGTTTTTATTTAAATTTGTTTTTATTTGAATTTGTTTTTATTTGAATTTGTTTTTATTTGAATTTGTTTTTAATTTGAATTTGTTTTTATTAGTTTTTATTTAAATTTGAATTTGTTTTTATTTGAATTTGTTTTTATTTAAATTTGAATTTGTTTTTATTTGAATTTGTTTTTATTTGAATTTGTTTTTATTAGTTTTTATTTAAATTTGAATTTGTTTTTATTTGAATTTGTTTAAATTTGAATTTGTTTTTGTTTGAATTTGTTTTTATTTGAATTTGTTTTTATTTGAATTTGTTTTTATTTGAATTTGAATTTGTTTTTATTTGAATTTGTTTTTATTTGAATTTGTTTTTATTTAAATTTGAATTTGTTTTTATTTGAATTTGTTTTTATTTGAA
>JAUMHG010000064.1:16994695-17020162 GCA_032359395.1 Enteromius anoplus | reverse complement strand
TTTGAATTTGTTTTTATTTGAATTTGTTTTTATTAGTTTTTATTTAAATTTGAATTTGTTTTTATTTGAATTTGTTTTTATTTAAAAAAAAATTTATTTAAAATGTAAATTTGTTTTTATTTAAATTTGTTTTTATTTAAAATTGAAATAAAAAATGTATTTGTTTTTTTATTTGTTTTTTTTTATTTGTTTTTATTTAAATGGTATTAAAAATAAAATTTGTTTTTATTTAAATTTGTTTTTTATTTATTTATTTTTGTTTTTATTTACATTTTTTATTTATATTTTTTGTTTTTATTTACATTTGTTTTTTTTATTAAATTTGTTTTGTTTTTATTTAATTTGTTTTGTTTTTATTTAAATTAGTTTTTATTAAAATTTGTTTTAATTTAAATTTAATTTAAATTAGTTTTCATTTTATTTGGGTTTGTGTGTGTTTAGGTCATATCCCCAGCGATGGTGGAGACGGGTGTATGTGGAAGAGTTCTATCCCATGGTGCACCTTGGTGACTCTTACCTTGAACAGATGCTGGTTCAACATGGTTTGAAAGTAAGAAACAAGTCTTCTGTCAAAAGTGAAAGTGTAATTAAATTGGGACATTTTGAATGTCGATAACCTCACAGGAGACCAAACAAACCTAAAGTTTACTGTCTGTTATCTGCTGGATCGTTGGATTCGACAAACAGTGTTTTTAAATAATTTTTATTGAACTTGCTCAATACCTAAATAAATAATGTCATCTGCATCTTTCTGTGTGTTGGTCAGGATAAGGCTCCTCTGAGGCGCAGCTCGGATGCTTGGCTCCCTCAGTTATTGCGTCATGTGGCTGAACATGCCCGTGAGATGCCAGCTCCTCTTCTGCTCTGGACTCTCTTCAGCTCGGCTGCGACCGTGTGTCTCCTCAACTCTCTGAGATCTCGAGCACATCACCACCAGCACGAATCGCTCCAGAACAAACACGCAGATAAACAGGCCACAGGTGAGAGCCGCTCCAATGTGGCGCAGGAGGAGGAAGACGGAAAAGAGCAGGAAGAAGCAACAAGCGAAGAAGAGCAGGAAGGAGAACTTGAAGAGGAAGTGAACACAGAGGAAACGGAAGAGGACAGCCTCAGGAAAAGGGAGTGAGGATTTTTGATCATCTGAGGACTTTAATTCCAGCTCAGGGTAATAACATCTACCCCAGAACACCAGCACTTCCACCCTCGTTGTGTCAAAACATTGGCTTTTCTATATTTTCGCAGGCAGGTTTGAGAGATGTAGGCAGTGTAGGGTTGCATTCATGTTTCCCAGTAGTGTCCTGGATTAACCCGCCAGTGTAGCTCAACTAAACCCCATTGAACACTGCAAAACAAGGTAGGTTATTGTTTTGCACTAACTGCTACGTACCATATGAATAACAAAAACTCTGCACATACTGGACCTCATTAAACAGAAGAGGAACTGGTGTTTTTAAAATCATTCTTGCATACATTACGGTTTAATACGGATGCAACAAAATACCAAAAAACAACACAATTTAGATGAGCATTAATTTGATGAACAAAGCCCAGTATGTGCAGTGTCTTACAGTATGACAAGAGTACCAGAGATTTCTAGGTACCAGGAAATATGACATTTTAAATAGTTTTCCCACTTGGACTGTCATGTATAGGTGGTAATCTAGTATATGACATGAAATGGGTTGTTGGACTGTGACTGGTTATGGTCTGTGATTTATTTGTGTATTGTATGCTTGTTGTGTTAATATAAGTGAAGATGCACCAAAAAAACACTCAGCTTTAATGTTTTGTAATATTTTTAATAAACATAGAAAAATATACACTGGCACAAGCACTATTATTTCCAAAGAAACTTACATTTTATGAAACGGTTTCCTTTGATTGTTTAGATTAGAAGAATAAAAATATAGTATTGGTGATGAATACTGTCTTGAATATTATCATTTTGCGTTACATTGTAGGAAAGTATAGATATTTTAATTGATTGCCACAGTTTATTGTATACCAAGAAATTAAAACTTATTTTATTCATACCTTGTGCACTTTTAGCATTTTATTTATTTATTTATTTATTTATTTTTACTTGAACATTCCAAATATCAATACTAAAATTCCAAAGTGCCAAAATGTTAGGTAGTTTCTAATTGGCTGAATTTTTTTTTTCAATTGCCCACAGAGCAAAAACTATAACTGCACCTGATTTGAATAGGACCGATTGGTAGAATTATTGTTCACCAGTGCAGTATCCCGGGGCAGTACTTATCAATGAGAGACTGATAATACGGCCTCAGACTCTCCACGTCCGGTAGTTCAGTGCTCTTGGTGTACAGATCAAACTTGCTGTCAGAGGAAAGACAAACAGACGCATGTTTTTGTTCCGACCTTCAATATGTGGGTCACACAGCAGAGTGCACAACCTCTCATTGAATAACTCACAACTTACTTAAACTCTTTGACCCAGGGCAGCATCTGCAGGTCTTTCTCGTTGCATAAGTGCATGTAGTCTCCGTTTGAGTGCCAGGGGTAGAAGGAGTGGAAGCGGATCATGTAAAGACCCTGGCAGAAGAGAAGTGTTTGAAAGAGGTTTTCAAAGGAACTCTCCACTTAAAAAAAAAAAGCCTCATTCTCCAACTCCCCCAGAGTTAAAAAGTTTAGTTTCACCGTTTTTGAATCAATGTTCGGGTCTGGCGATAGCATTTTTATCATAGCTTAGCATAGATCATTGAATCTGATTAGACCCGAAGCATCTTGTTTAAAAAAGAGTTTTGATATTTTTCCTATTAAAACTTAACCTATTTTCAAAAAAAGTGGAGTGTTCCTTTAAAGGCATAAATGAAAGCATATTGTTTGTGAGATTTCTGTACCTCTTCAGGGATGGTGCATTTGTTGAACTTCATAACCCGGTATAGATACTCTAGAATAGAGCAAGAAGAATTAAGCAGCAAATTCACTACTGTTCGAAAGTTTTGGGTCAATAAAATACAAAATACAGTAAAAATAGTGAAAAACTATTAACATTTAACCTTTTTCTGTTTAAATGCATCTTTATTCCTGTGATGCAAAGCTACATTTTCAGCATCATTACTCCAGTCTTCAGAGTCACATGATCCTTTCAGAAATCATTCGCTGCTTAAGAAACATTTCGGACTTTTGACACTATCGAATGCATCCGTCTTCCACCTGATCTCAAACATTTGATGTTTCATAAAGATGCAAGATCACTCACTCACCATCATGTCCCCAAGACATCAGGATGTTATCAAGTCCACATTTCGGTTTATAAATCCCAAATTCTGTGCTGCCATGAAGAAAACATGCCAAAAGCATTAGGTAGAACGATATACAATGTATTTTTTACATGTATAGATCATTAAAATAAAGCTTAAATAAATAAATATCATTATTAGGTGAAATTAATTAGAAATATCGATTTAGCAGTTTTAATCTGGAGTATTAAAATGACTAGAACTAACATAAATTAACAATTCCAAGTCTAAAGTTTTGATCCACTTCAATTGTTGACTACTGTATGCTATACTAGTATCTAAATAACACCGTTTTGATGTTTAGAAGATGGTACTTGAGTGCAGGGTTCTTCTCATCCGGATTGGCTTCAAATGTTGAGTTTCTGAACACTATTGAATTCTGAAACTTGCATCCCACTGGGAATGTATCTCCAACTACAGCCCACTTAAACACACACAGGAGCATTCTGTATATCATTGATCCCGTGTGAGAGTTGTTGAAGGTTTTTACTCCGTGATCGGATGCTTTTGTCTCTCACCTGCGGCTCCCCATACAGGGCCATGATTTTTCCAATGTCATGGATCAGACCGACTAGCTGGAACCAATCTGGAGAAGGATACAAATAATTTTAAATTCATAAATGATGAAATATAAGTATGCACAAATAGCTTTTCCTTTTAAGAAATACATTTTAGTCCTATAAGGAGGCCTCAATACGTTTGTACGTATTGATCAGGAACTTCACAAAAACAACTTGAGGTATGTGTTATTGTAAAACACAGTCTTATCTAAGAACACTAAGGTGACGACTGTGACCTTCGTCCCTGCTAATCTCTTACCTTTATCAGGATGCTGTTTGCGGATTCCCTCGGCGGTCTGGAAAGCATGGAATGAGTTTGGGAAGTCGACGTCAGGGTCGGATTCATCAACAAGCTCGTCCAGGGAATCGATGTTCTCCATCATGCTCATGCTGAAGTGATTGCAGCTCGCCCATTCCAGGTGCTGAAGGTCAGAGGTGAGAGGTCATGTTCAATGTTTTTGTGTTTGTAAAGACTGTTATGTGTCTGGGTCTTCACAGGGCAGCCCAATTTTAAATACAGAATTGTCTGAGAATACTGAATTTTATAATTTATAGTTTAACAGTTGTTACCACTGGCCTATTACCTGAATGTTTTTTTGTTTTTGTTTTTTTTATTGTATTGTATTGAATTTTGCTTTTTAATATATATTATTTTATTTTATTTATTTATTTTATTTAAATTGAATTACATTTAATAATTTTATTTTTCATTTTATTTATTTTTTATTTTATTCTAAATTGAATTACATTTAATTTTTTTTTTTTCATTTTTTTTTTACCTGCTTTTTTGATACAGAGCATAATTTTAAGTACTCAATAAATATACATGGGTCAAAGATGAAAAAAGTTTAAATATTATATAGATTAAATATTATGAAGCAGTGTTAAAAAATATATAAATAAATGTATAAAAAATAAGTTTTCTGTTTAAAATTAATTTCAATTTTGTTTTTGTTTTTCTAAACCAAAAATAAACATTAGACATTTTCCCCCTAATTTACAAAATGTACGCATTAAAATGTCATTGAGTGTAACAATCTTGTCAGGCACATTTCAAAAATCAATTTGACACATTAAAAGATTAAATTCTTTCACACCAAATACTAATTTGTTGTCATTTTCATTTTCTTAATGTAAAAATTGAATGTGCTTCCTTATTATTTTACATATTTTAATATATACAGGTCAAAATAAGCATCTTGTTTGAATTTTTACAAATTACATTTATTTAATTTTTTTTTATTTGGACATTTTATACTCCAAAAACTTGAACCTTTGAACTCTTACAAATTTGAAGCCTTAAAAGTAGACACTTTACTTACAATTAAAGTGGTTTCTATGGACATCCAATTTTTCTCGATGTGGATATCTTAACGTCTTTGACCCACATACATAAATACATACGTGTCATGTATTTTTTGTCAAGCACATGTTTTTATAGATATGTTAAATATACTGTATGTCTGTTTGTTTCTGTTCATGTCGTTTGATTTATTGCATTGATACACCGACCTTCTGTTTGACAAAATCCAGTGTTTGGTACGTGTGCATCAGCTTGTATGTATTAAACACGCGGTCAAAGAGAGCTCCACTCTGTGTAAGACATGTACGCACATCAAAATGGAAACAAGGTCGTATTAATAGGAATGACACACGAAAATATACATAATTCCAAGTTTTACCTCAAAGTTCCTGAATTCTGATTTATCTTTCTCAGGACTGTCAGGGCGATATGCCAGAGAGGGATCCGGACCCTAGTAGTTAGAGTTTGTGTGGAAGAGATACAACTAGTTAGACTTAGTCTAGCAACCCAAATAGTCTGCTTCACTGCAAAACTCAATCATGTGCAATGCCTACAATAACTGCTTTACGCCCCATTGAGGAAATTAGCATGTGTGTAGAAAATAGTCTGGATGTCAGGTACATACCAGGTTCACCACCCTCATGATTCAGCTGCGAGTGTGGTGTCGAGGATGAAGGAGGATGTTGTGTGTGTGGCGTCTCTGACTGCTCTATTTATCAATGCTGCACGTATGGGGTCTCTGAACTGTAGTGGGAAACACTAGTAACACTTTAACTTTCTCCACTCTCTGAAGCTTCCAGGGGTCCGTCAGTGTGCGCAAAGGTGTGTGTTTGAGCATATCTTGGCCAAAATACAGTCTGGTTCAGAAAGGACACACCGTATGGTACAGTGACTAAGGGGTTTTTGGTTTAATGCTGTGGTAATTTAGAGTGAGCGAGTTATTTTACACCATTATATTAACCCCTTAACTGTCACCGTTCCGAATACGGGACACCTACATTTTTTTTTAATATATGTCCTGAATTACATCTTTTTAAGCTTGTATAGTACTTTTTCATGTGTTTTCCCGAAAATGGGGGTGACAGTTAAGGGGTTAACATATTTGTTCATGTGGTTTCTACGGTGACTGAGAGAGATCAATGCGCTGCAAACTGAAGAGAGCGCTTGCAAACAGAAAAAAACGCTTGCAAACAGAAAAATAACACATGCAAACTGCAGATTCTCAAAATGCAACCAAACACAGAGGGGCGCTGCAAATAGCACGGACTACAACGGAAATGTTTCAGGGGGACCTCAAACAGTGACGGACCTATCTGATAGTAACTCTAGCTAACATAGCATTAAAATAATGTTTCACAGTTAAGTGTGTAATTCGTCAGATTGGTCTAATAATATCCGTATGATCAGGATGTTAACATAAACACAAAAAAACGTACAACATCTCTGCTCAGAACAAATAATCAGGTCCCAGATAGGTTCGTCACTTTTTGATGTCCCCCTGAAACATTTCCGTTGTGGTCTGTGTTATTTGCATCGTTTCTGTGTTTGCAGCGCCTCTCTGTGTTTGGTTGCATTGTGAGAATTTGCAGTTTGCTTGTGTTTTTTTCTGTTTGCATGTGTTCTCTTAAGTTTGCAGCGCGTTGAGCTCTCCTTAGGTTTCACTATTCTGGTTCTTCTTCCTTTTTATGTTTTACTTCTTAAAGTGCCCCTATTATGGTTGGTGAAAGGTTCTTCTTGTGGTTTTGGGAGTCCCCAACAACAGATTGACATGCATGCAAGGCCATAAAACACTTTGGTTGTCTAATACGGTATACCCCTATGAGCTCAACGACAGCTTTAATGTTTAGAGAGTCTAATTTGTTTTATGTGCGTTTCAGGACGTTCAGAAACTAAAGGCTGGTGTCCTGATAACTGATTCTTTGAATTTGACTTTGTAAATACTGAGCTGTCTGTCGGTCAGGCATTTTGGATGATTGCATTGATAGCCTGCGTGTTTGTTTCTAGGCAGAGTTGATGTAAAGTCTAGCGTGTGTCCTTTTGTGTACAGTAGGTCACACCCCTAGTTTTTATTGGCTGATAGTTTGTGGGTGGGTCTGTGATGTGTTTGTTCTGCAGCGTTCCTTTAGTTCCTTTGGTTATGCCGTTATAGAGATAATAGAATAGCACTCTTAAATTAAATCTTGTTATTAAATGGATACTATGTATATCATCTGCCTCTCAAAGCATCGTTTTCCATTAACGGCCATTAAACAATTCAAACTGCAATTTTTCTTTATATTAGGGCAGATGTTTAAATGAGAATAACCTACTGTAGCAGCAAAAGCTGACGCAGCCAATGCAATGTATTACAACGTATGTAATATATTCATATTTCTTTTTGTGTAATTTAGTCACTTTTGTGTGTAATGTTTCAGGTCTGCAGCCAGCAGGTGGCAGTCTAACCTAAACCTCTCCTGAATGAGTGTCACACAAGGAGACTGTAAGAAGGTAAGAGAGAGACATGTGACCTAAATGATGTCTTTTATAAGCATTGCTTCCAGTAAGTAAAAAGCACTAGAATGTATGTCAAACAAATAGTAGGCTTAGTGCAGGTTACAATAGGCTACAATACCCAAATTGCTTACTAAATAATATTTTTATTTATCAAAAATAAAAGGAAAAAGTGACAGTAAATGCATTCTTGCAAGAGATTTCTATTTTGATAAAATGCTGTTTTTGTTATCCGGGTATAAAAGCATCATCATTGGTTTCACAAAAATGTTCACAACACCAATAATAAATAATAGACAATGTTTCTTGTAAATCAGCATATTAAAATGATTGACACTGAAGACTGGAGCAATGATGTTGAAAATTCAGCTTTGCATCACAGCGATAAATTACGTGTGTGTGTGTGTGTGTGTGTGTATATATATATATATATATATATATATATATACATATATACATATAATATTCAAACCATATTTAATATTCGTTTTTACTGTATGTTTGCTGAAATGAATGCAGGACGGTGAGCAGAAGAGACTCTTTATTAACTTTTTAATTGGTGCATTTTATCATATCTTTATTATATTTCTGCTATGTGTCACATTGGTTTGACCGCATTGCTTCTGGGTCATGCTGACCTATAGATAACACCACCGGTGTCGCTCTGACTCAGTGTGCATATACTTTATGCATTTGCATTCAATTACAGCTGCCCACGTGACGCTAACAAACAAAACAATAACCGTTTGCATTTGTATTCCTTTATTGAAACCGAAACAAACGTTCAGCCGCTATACACTTGCAAAATATTTACACAAGGTTTTGTTAAATTAGAATTAAATAACATCTCTTCCATACAAGTCAGTGGCATTAAAGAAGGTGATGGATCAAGTTGCTTTTTAAAGTGCTTCATGTTTAATAGTAACGTTTGACCTTTTATATGAACGTAACAGACATTCCACCACTGACACACTATGACAAACTGAAGGTGTTTGTGTTTGTTTGGCCAGCGAATTGTTTATATTTGTCGCCCATGTTTTATTTGTGTTTGTGATTGTTATGTTTTGGGACTGGCATGTGCAACGTACACCATCAGGCAGTGTTGAAAGTTTGAGAGCTTTATGGATGAAGATTTGACATTTTAATAGTTTCAATGGGAATATACAGTGGTCCCAAAAGGTATGTGGACACATTTAAAGTGACTGTGTGTAATTTTTCGAAGTGAAAATACTTTCTCCAGTCCTAGTGTAAAGTGCAGAGACGGCTATAAGTAAGACTTTCGTTTCCCCGAAGAGTGTAAACAGTGCGAGTCTGTGACGCTTGCAACATTACTCTGTTGGTCTGAGCGGCCGGACAAGTTGATGTAGGCTCAGCCAATAGTGTGAGTTTGGGATGATGAGAGGAGAGCTTTGGAAACCTGTTTAAATACAGTTACTGTATATCACACCGAATGGAATATCCTGAGCTTTTTCTCAGAACTAACTGCAATTTTTTTTAAACTTACTTTGATTAAACTTTGATTCAAATGTTATTCACTGAAAAAATTTATTCCACATATTTCCACAAATAGGGGCTTTTAGATGCAACACACTGTGTCGGGATTAACATCGAGACATGACCAATAATAATTGAATTAGATGTTTTAAATTCAAGCCTAACAAACCTTTCTTTTAAAGTGCCCCTATTATGGATTCATGCAGTGTGTGACACTGTGAAGTGAATGGAAACATCCTGCGCTATGTTTTTAAAACGAGTCCCAAGCCGTTTCATGGTGAGGTCAAAATTAAACTTTAGCACATTTCCCGCCGCTTGTTAATCTTTTCGGGTTGGTCTGAAAAAAAATGCACATTCATTCTTCACCACTAGGTGTCGCTTTCGGAGCATTAAGAGCTCACAAACACTGCTTTAAATGAAATCGACCTGTATGGGGAAAAATGAATCGTTTGGGAGTCATTGAACAAATAAGGTAAAAATCAATGCATATTATAAGACAATAAATGTGCTCTTGACCTTGCATGCATGTCAACCTCTTAACCCATAATAGGGGACACTTTAAATAACCACTTGGTTTGATATTTGATCTAATGCAGTTAGATTCATTAATAAGTAAAGCTTGAGTGTCCAAATACAGGATGCTTACTGTTCACACTGAAAGCTCTGTTCGGCTTTAGGTGGCTGAGTCAAGGGCGATTTGTCCTGGCTTAGAGAGCGAGAGACGGTGAGGGATTACCGTAAAGGTTCAAGTCACTTCATTACAGGAGGGCATGAAGTATCAAAAGACTTTGCTCTGAATTTGACCTTTAGAAAAGGACAATTGATTGTTAAAGGGGCACGTACAATGTTTACACTTGAATTCTCTTCCCTGAGATCCACCAAGTTGGTTTTTTTTAGTAGTGTCTTCTATTGGCTCCAAAGTTGCATTAGTTTAAGACATTAAAGAGATTCTATAAACAACCCATACTGAAATAAAAAGCGTAAGAGCTGCACACAGTCAGACCTTCCCTCATGTTTTACACTTCTGCTCATTTCCTCTGGTGTTTAGGTATCTAAACGTATGAAATCCAGGCAAATCAAGTTTCTGAACATTTAAGTAAGAGCTTGCAGGTTAATGTTGGCGATCATACCGTGTGTTCATGTCAAACATTACGTCAAAGTTGCAGAAGCTCATAACCAGTTGTGTTTGTTTAGGGAAAGAAGTTCTTAAAGTTCCTGTAAGCACATTAAGGGACTCCTTTATTTCAAAACATTGGATTTCTCGTGACAGGATGCCTGTAAATTGATTACGCCAGTTGTTGATTGGTTGCCCGCTGGTGGTCTTCTGTAGTAGTTACACTTTTGGATAGGTTTTTACTGTGTTTCCATTCATAGCCTTATCCGTAACTATGTGGACTTCTTGGATTGATTGGCGCGTCTTGCCGCCCGCTTTGGCCGTTCAGCTGATAGAGACGGTGGCTGAGGTTTTGTACCTGGCATGTGCCGAGAACGCATCCCACACGCATAAGCTGACCTCGTGACCCTCTGAGGACATGCCGGCGTTCCCGGAAATGTTCCCTGTTTTGATTGGCCGATGTGTTGGTCTGTTTCGCCGGGGCGCCTTTATGCAGGAGGGCCCTCCAGACCGCACGGCGCTCTCTTGCCCCGGCACTCGAGGCTATTGAAGGAATGGTGACCGTTTCCATGGCATTACCACCCCGTGTTTCTGGAAGCTTCCCGGGTTTGCTGGGAAAACTCGATCTGGTGAGAGAAAGAGAAATCGTTTGGTTGACCACCAGTGAAGCACATGCACGCATTGTCCAGATCTATTTTAAATACATCATTCAGGCATTCCCACCATAGCTGACGTATAGTTTAAGTATGAAATTAGAGACTTGGCAGCAGTAAGACCGTTTTAGATGGACTGTTAATTAATCAAGCATTTCTCTGGCTGTAGTCCGAGTTATTTGTGGCATGCACTAGTATTCCCTCACTTTTCCCTGTTTTCAGTCTTGCTCCTCAGGAGGCTAGTGCTGTGCAACAATTAAGAGAGAAATAACTGACGACAGGCCGTTGAATTATCACGTCGTGGCTCTCGGGTATGCATTATTTTTATATTATACTACAGGGCCGTTGAATGCTTGAATCTGATTGGCTGACGAACGTTCTGAGGTGTGCAATTATTTTCAGGGAAACGCACGGTGAATGTAGTTCCAGGCAGCTCTCTTGACCGCATTACAGTTCCATATCACTTCGCATAGTTACCTGTAATAACTAGGGATGTCCCGATCGCGATCTGTAATGCGCGTTTTGTCAGTAAACACGGTCCTGTAATCAGCGATAAATGCAATCAGGTGCGTGACATTGAACCGTATATACTACACACTACCGCTGTTCACTGACGAGCTGCGCAAATCCAAGCTGATAATGAACATGGTTTTGCACAGCTCGTCAGTGAACAACGGCCATTTTTCAGACAGTCAGGTAATCCCGCGGCGCTGGTTGAGCCAGACACTCACATGCCAGACTGCTTAAACACCTTTGACTTGGGCTTTGTGTTTTTTAGCTCGTAAATAAACTGCCATTAATACCCATCATGCACCTGGCAGAGATGCAGGTGAGGGAGATTATGTGAGATTTTCTTTTTAGAAAATGTTTGCACTGCAATTTCCCTGAATTGTTAGCTAATTTGAATTAATTATTATTATTATTATTATTTTTCTGTGAATATAATAACATTAAAGGGACAGTTCACCCAAAAATGAAAATTCTGTCATCATTTACTCGCCTCCCAAGTAGTTCTAAATCTGAATACATTTCTTTGTTCTCCCGAACACAAAGGAAGATGTTTTGAAGAAAGTTTGTAATCAGGCTGTTTTGGGTCAACATTGACTTCCACAGCAGAAAAAAAAAAACACTATAGAAGTCAATGGTGACCCAAAAGAGCCTGGTTACAAACTTTCTTCAAAATATCTTGCTTTGTGTTCAGCATCAGGACAAAGAAACTCATACAGGTCTGGAACGACTCGAGGGAGAGTAACAGATGACAGAATTTTCATTTTTGGGTGAACTATCCCTTTAAGAAGTAAAAATGTTACTAAGCATGATGCTTGAGTGTCTGTATGTGTGTGTTTAAGTGTAGTTTACAGTGGGGTGTTATAGGCTGTGTTTATATTGAGCATTAGTGTGGGTTATAGGGTAACACTTTAAATCTAATCTGAATCAGAATGTTTCTGAACAGGATTAGTCTGAACTTGCTGTAGTATAACACACACATACACAAAAACACTTCCGATCACTGGGTTTCTGGTCAAAAGGAGCATTTAATGGTTATATCATGAATCCACTGTAAACCTTTTTTGTTTAGCGCTTGATTTGAAGCTATGATGTTATAATGCACGATTGTGACGGAAATCATCAATCAATTTACACTGAATGATGTTTATACCAATGTTTTTTACATTGGTATAAATACAGAAAACAGCTCTTTTTAAATAGCTATAATGTTTCACAATATAATTGTTTTTTTTTACTCTATTTTGCAACCAAATAAATTAAACCTTGAGGGGTATAAGTGACCTCTTTTGAAAACAGTACAGTAGTACTTTGATGAAATAAGAGTAATTTATAGGTTGCTTAAGTCTTTTAGGTGCCAAACGGTGTAGTTATAGTATCTGCTTAATTTGGCTCACAATATGCATAATTGAAATGTGACTGAAGTGGATCATTTATTACATGCCAGTCAGGTTGAAACTCACTTTAACTGCACGAGCACCACTGCGGGCAGCTCCTGAATAGCTGGCATTACGTGTGTGTTGGAGCAGTTCTAATGAGTCTGTTTCAGAACCGGAGATGTGGGACCGCCGGGGCTCAGGGTCAGTACAAATCTGTGTGTGTAATTGCTGGTCTCCCACGTGCTTGTACATATCATTAAATGTGGGCCAGAGTCAGAAAGACTGAACAAGCTTGGAATCATTGGAGTTTCCAAAACACACTCCTCATTTAACATGCGCTACACACACGGCTTACGAACAAAACACACTCTGCTTTTCCTCTTCTGAAGGTCAGCATCAGCCTATGCTGTCAAGCCTCTCCTGAACAACACACCCACCCACGTCATTAAGAGCTTTTACGTTCTATTAGCGTGATTATTTTGTGGCTCTGTTCGTCATCTGTCTTTCGTTCTGTACGTTAATCTCATTATATCAGCTGATTGGCGGTTGTATTTATGTGTATACATAAATATAAATGCACTGCTCAAAAAAATAAAGGGAACACCTAACCAACACAATGTAACTCCAAGTCGATCAGACTTCTGTGAAATCAAACTGTCCACTTAGGAAGCAGCACTGACTGACGATCATGTTCACCTGCTGTTGTGTGAATGGAACAGACAACAGGTGGAGATTATAGGCAAGACACCCCCAATAAAGGAGTGCTTCTGCAGGTGGTGACCACAGACCACTTCTCAGTTCCTCTGCTTTCTGGCTGATGTTTTGGTGAATTCTGAACTCTGGCGATGCTTTCACTCTAGTGATAGCATGAGACGGAGTCTACAACCCACACAAGTGGCTCAGGTAGTGCAGCTCATCCAGGATGGCACATCAATGCGAGTGCTGTGTCTGTGCGTAGTGTCCAGAGCATGGAGGCGCTACCAGGAGACAGGCCAGTACATCCGGAGACGTGGAGGAGGGCAACAACCCAGCAGCAGGATCGCCACCTCCACCTTTGTGCAAGAAGGAACAGGAGGAGCACCTCCAGAGCCCTGCAAAATGACCTCCAGCAGGCCACGAATGTGCATGTGTCTGCTCAAACAAGACTCCAAGAGGGTGGTATGAGGGCCCGACGATTTGCCAGAGAACACCAAGATTCGCCAAAAATTCCCCACTGACGCCCTGTGCTCTTCACAGATGAAAGCAGGTTCACACTGACACATGTGACAGACGTGACGGAGTCTGGAGACGCCGTGGAGAACGTTCTGCTGTCTGCAACATCCTCCAGCATGAGTCAGTAATGGGGTGGGGTAGCATGTCTGTGGAGGGCATTCCAGAGGTAGCCTAACTGCCATTAGGTACCAAGATTAGATCCTCAGACTCCTTGTGAGACCATATTCCGGTGCCTTGGGTTCCTCCTGATGCAAGACAATGCTAGACCTCATGTGGCTGGAGTGTGTCAGCAGTTCTTGCAAAAGAAGGCATTGATGCTATGGACTGGCCGTCCGTTCCCCAGACCTGAATCCAGTTGAGCACATCTGGGACATCATGTCTCGCTCCATCCACCAACGCCACATTGCACCACAGACTGTCCAGGAGTTGGCAGATGCTTTATTCCAGGTCTTGAAGGAGGTCCCTTAGGAGACCGTTCTCCTCCTCATCAGGAGCATGCCCAGGTGGTGTAGGGAGGTCATACAGGCATGTGGAGGCCACACACACTACTGAGCCTCATTTTGACTTGTTTTAAGGACATTACATCAAAGTTGGATCAGCCTGTAGTGTGTTCTTCCCCTTCAATTTTGAGCGTGACTCCAAATCCAGACCTCCATGGGTTAATAAATTTGATTTCCATTGATCATTTTTGTGTGATTTTGTTGTCAGCACATTTAACCATGCACATTCACACACACAGAGAGAGAGAGAGAGAGAGATATGGGGAATATGTGTAGAATTGAAAAGAACTGCGAATATAAATATATGTATAGAGAAATATGAAAAACAAAACAAAACTATATTTTACTGCTGTTCTTTTCAATTCTATATTCTTAAATTCACATGTAAAAAATCCAATTCAGCTTCCTGTTTGGTGTCACAGTTCAAATTTAATTCAAATTCAGGAGTTCCTTTATCAGTGAACTCTTTTACTTTGATCTTGTTTTAAGTTCTGTCATTTTCTTTCCTTTACATGCACTTTGTAATTGGTTTTCTTTGCATTAACCGGCTTCTTATCTTAATTAGTTTGACACTCTTTGTTCACTTGATTAGATAAGCAACGCCCCAATGCATCATAAATGTACACCGAATTGAAATTAGGCCGGAGAGTAGAAGCCAGGTTTCTCAATCACTCCGTCCCAGCATAAGCCCTTCTAAGCCTCTGCCCCAAGCTAAAGTCCTACTGTTTCACTGCTCCATTCATACCCTACAGACTCAGGTGGAAGATTACACACACACACACACACACACACACATATGGAAGACAGCGCACAGGGTGAAGAGTCTTGAAGATTGTAGAGGACGAATAGAAGACTTATTGTGATGTTTTTTTCTGAAGACTAGGAGGAAGTCTGTGAGTTTCAGGTTGAGAGAGAGAAAGAGATTGTTGAGGAGCATTCCCACATTAGTGCCCCGCATGGGGCCTGAGAGAGATGTTAGCGTGCACAAATACCAACCTTAATCGCACAAACTGTTAAGAATGATGTTGCAATCCACTCTGCAAGAAGCACATTTTTAAAAAAACAGTGCTAGAGGGGCTAATTTGGGGTGAAATCCACCTTACATAAATTCCTTGTGCCCTTGTGCAAGTTTGTGCTCAAAAGAGGATTTAATTTCCAGTTGAACATTAAAGTCTTAAATCACTTGGTGTTTGTGACCTTGCGCCATCAGTTTGACCTTTTCTCGCATTAGGCACACACTGCGTGTTCAGATTTATTCTGTAAGCTTGTTTCGCTTTTGAAGGCCACAGACTCATTGTTCAGAGGAGGAACGGGCCTCTGCCCACCAGGAGGGGGAGACACTGAGATGGTGTTTAATCAGGCTTTGGGATCAGATCTGACATCATTACATCACCAAAACCAACAGAAGTTGAAGTGACCCTCAAAAGGTATTTGCACACTAAGTTATACCAGTGAAATTAAAAATGAATTATATTAACAAATACAGTGGGTTTTTTTTAAGCATAAGTAAGTGGATTATTTATGAAGTCAGTATCTTAATCAACAGCCAGTGTCTAAATCTTGTATGTTCGTTTATTTTTTATTTTTTTCTTCTTCTCTCTCTTACTTTACCATTTAAATTTAGCTTACAGTGTGCTTGTATATTAATGCTACTTAATTCAGTACATTTTATGTCATGCAATTTTGTTTTAATGCAATTGAATGCCTATATTTGGAGTTAAGTGGATTGTGTGGCAGGTATGTTCCAATATTGCATCTTGTAACTCTGTCAGAAATAGCTTGATCCATATCATGACTAAGCGGTCACGATGAGGAAATATGAGAAACTACGTTACAGGTGGCACGTCTCTCTCGCGCTCACTGTGCCAAATGCAGACAGTCAAGTGACACACTATCTCAGAGAACTACAGGTCACACCCACACACACACACACACACACACGCTCACACACACACACATACGTGGCAAGCCACTTAAGCATATATCCTGCAACTAATGACTATGTGTTGTTATTAGTTTTATTAAAATTGCAGTCCGTAACTTTGTGTTCAAAATGTATATAATAAGTGAGTACACCATGAATCGAAACCGTGCTTGCCCTGAATCACTACGGTACACCTAAAAGAAGTGTTTATATTTGACTATTTTGATAGGTTCGCTTGGGGAATCACTGCAGAGGAGCCCGGGAACTGCATGATTCATCATAGACATAAACAGACAAAAGTAGTTCCGGCTACTATGTTTTTCCACCCCTGCAATTCTATTTATTAACCACTAGACCGCCAAATGTTACAGACTGCAGCTTTTATATTCAGTTATACAAGTAAAGCAACTCAATAAGGATGTGTTTTGTTTTCGATTTCACTAGTACCCATTGCTAACAGTTCATGCTGCATGCAGCATCAATTGCTGCTGTTGTTATTTATCAGAACTTAACAGAATTTGTCTCCAGTTCTATTCAAAGTTATATTTATGAAGCTTACCAAGTCTTTTAAAACTGGTCACTTTGATTTGGTTGTTGTTGTTTTTGTTCAAAGGACTTTACATTTTATATCTTAAGCTTGTATTTTTATTTATATTTTGCAATTTTTATAATATATTTTGATGTTCCTCTGTTGTGACAGTAAAAGAAACAAGTTTCTTTTTAAAATGCCTGATCATAATATTTTTGTTAAAACTCTGAAATAACTACAAATAACTAATGTTAGGGAAATCGGTTTATTTTTTGTTGCGCGCTTCAAAAAAAAAAAAAAGTAATAAATATCGGCCGGTATATATCGGAATATTGAATTTTAAAACCATATTAAAATATTTGTATCGGTATCGGCCTTCAAAATCATTTAACGGTCAGGCTCTAATAAGTATTACTAACAAATATGATCAATAACAAAGGTCCTTTCACATTGAGTCCACAATTTATATATGCATTTTTTCCCCTTCATATTTTTCATATTTGTCATCTTTTCACAGAAAAAATTTAACCTGATCCAAAAAAAATTTATAGTGGACAAAAGCATAATTTGTCAGCATAATAAAAAACGTGTTGTCCTATATATTTTTTTAACTTGTGAACATTTCGGGCTGTGTGCAATGACCTTAACGATAGATACTAGCAATAAATGTTAAACTGGCGTGCCATAAACATACGTTCTTAAATTTTAACTTGGTAATCTATGTGATGTCTGCATTGTGTGTTATATAAAAATGATGGTAACACACTTTACAGTAAGGTTTCATTTATTTGCATTAGCTCACATTAAACCATACATAAATCCACAACATTTATGCACTGTAAACTCGTGAACAACTGTAGTTAATTAACTAGCATTATCAAAAGATTAATAATTAATGTAAATATATAGTTTCACATTGCTTTGAGGATGGATTCACTTATGTTAATGCATATGAAAAATGCGCACGAACACTACATAAACATTAGTGTTCTTCATATTAAATCCTGAGAGTATCGATCAGTGTTTTTTATAATGCAGCATCTATAGAAGCGAGCGCGAGCGCTCTCACCTGTTGCGCAGCGGCAGCGCGAGTGTTTGCAGAGGCAGCAGAAGCACACAGACGAGCAGCAGAGACTTCATGATCCTCTACAGTCCCACTCAGAAATAATGATGTTCCTCAGATCAGACCGAGATGCGCAGCTGTGGAGGAGAGAAAAGAGAGCCGTTCACTCACAAAGTCCTTACGCTGAGAAGAAACTTGGTCACTTCTTTAAAAGACTCACTAATGTGCTGAGGATACCGGTGTATCCAGCTCAGTTCATTTAATAATCCCACAGAGCTGAAATCGCGGGTTTTAAAGCTCTTGTGCGTGAAGGACTCTGGTTGATGTGGCTGGAGAAACTCTCAGTGCTGGCTCAGAAATCTTGAGTCTCTCGTGGATGGAGCTGATGCTAAAATACCGAGAGGGAGGAGACTCGAATACTGACACTCCACATGCTGCACTTATGAGTGCATCCTCCTTACAGCAAATTAATATTATATCATGATCCATGTATGACTGTGCGTTTCCTATTAATACTTCTGAGACTCCACAACTGCTACATGTCAAGCTTTATTTCACAGAGCAAATACCGAATGAGGAGTCGTGGCCAATATGCTAATATATGATAATAACGGGATTGTACGTTTTTTTTTCATCTTTACAATAGGCATATACTGTAGGTCTATAAGATTATACTTTTATAATGTATGTAATATGTTGACTTATATGTAATGTTATACTTTTATAGTGTGTGTGTGTGTGTGATATATATATATATATATATATATATATTATATATTAGATAGATAGATGGATAGATAGATAGATAAATAGATATTTTTTAAATAAGAGATAGGATGTTTTGGTAAAATACAATAAAATACATTTATATATTATTTCAATTTCTTTCATGTGTTTGGTGCACAAAATAAAACATTGAGTCAAATTATTAATCGCATCTAAAATAAAAGTTTGTGTATTGATAGTGATAGTGTAGATATGTAAATACACACACATGCATGTTTAAGAAAAATGTTACGTTCATATATTTTATGAATATAAATATATACATGTAAATATTTTCAGTGTGTATACATAAGAAAAATAAACAACACATATATTAGGTAAACAAAAACTTTGGATGCAATTAATTGTTTGACAGCACAAATTCAAATCCAATTTTGCTCTGGTCTTCTTTAATTGAGGTATATAGGAACATAAGATTTAGGAAGGCTGGTTCTTGGGATAAATATTGTTTCAAGTGTTAAGCTTTTGTCAGGTCTTTAACTCTGTGTCATGATGTAAAAATACAGTTGTGCTGTCAGGTGTGACACAGAGGCTTAATTTAAAGGTCAGAGACGATGTGTTTGGTTCACTGTGTCCTGTGCTCTTTTAAAGAGGATTTTGAGCTAATGTTGATGAGGGTCAGTCTCCGCGAGTGTGGTTCGGCTTCTCTCTTGTGAATCTAGTTTAAGGTCATTTCACTGTTATACTTGGGCCTCAGTGTGATTTCTGGAGCAATGCAAGTGTCTACATTTTATATTGGCACTAAACAAGTATTTTCGATTGTCGTTTGGCATGATTGTGTTTTTATAGCTGCGCTGCATAAAGGTCGAGTTTGTTTTTATGTGAGTGTATTCAGAGGGCATATGTTTGTATGTTTAAGAGCTTAGGATGTTTATTGCATCTCAGTCTCTTAAATTATGTCATAAATTTGGGGGTCTCATTATATGGAAAATGCTATTTTATTATATTCTGGCAGATGCATTTTATAGCAATATATTATGGGTGTAAAATCTTATTTTTGTGTTTTTGCTTTACTCTTTTGACGTGATTGTAAATGATTCGCAGGACACACTCTTGTTTTCATGCACATAAATAATTAGCATTAGCCCTTGAACTGGTTTGGTTTCGGAGTGTGTGTGTGTGTTTGTTGTTCTGCGTCATGGGTCAGACAGCAACAGGATACGCTTGCATTCATGCCTCGGTTCTCTCAGACAGAGCTGCCTGCTTGCGTGTGTAAGTGTAAATTTGTGTGTCTGTCCAAGTGTCTCTCTTCTCTTCATTATTATACACTGTAATTTAAAACTCAGTAGTTTTACTGTAATCCTATTATAACAATATTGTCAAAAAATTTAGATGGTGTATTGTTGCTGATTAAATTCAGATGAGTGCTAGATTCATCTCTGATCCATCTAAATCAGATATTTCCAATTCGCTCCAGATATGCATTTCATTTTTTAAACTGAAGATGCATAAATAAATTGCATATTTTAAAACACTATTTGATAAGTCATATAAATATCTAGTATAAAAAATAATAAAATTTACCACACATTAATTTTACAAAATTGTAATTAATTTTTTTAAACATATGTAGAAACCACTCAACCCTGTTTATATATAGTTTTTCAATAATATGTATATTTATTTAAATTAAGACTGAATTTGGAACCATGTTAACTAGTATAAGTATTTTTTTTTTTGCCTATGTTTTTTGCTTGAAAACCACACAAATAAAGGTTTTTAAAATGTAATCAAACAGTCCTTAAGTTTGGTTACAAGTTGCAAATCATATGAATACTCAATATTATTTCTGACCTCCTGAAGTAGGTTTTATTTTGTACCCTAAAAAGTACGTCTGATCCAACACACTTATAAACTGAACACAATATAGAGACCCTGTTTGCTGTCAAAAGCTCACTGAGAGTGACTGTAGTATTTTACTAGCAGTCTACTGCACACAGTTACCTTCCCTCCCTCTCACCCCGTTTACTCCTCCAATCTCAGCCCATCAGCAGGTGCCCTGAAAGATGAATCAACCAATCAAATCCGTGCACTAATGAGATGTTTCAATGGTCAAGGTCTTTATTACAACTTCTTATCCAAACACTGCTTCACAAGGTTTCATAATGTAGTGCTAACAGCCCTTTGGAGTCAAGTCTTTTGATGAAATATGTGTGTGAGCGTGTTTCAAATCTCCATTACTCTAGTGTTCAGCAGATTTCAGGGTAATAGGAGTGTGTCCCAAAGTCTTTATCAGTGAGTTTCCCTTTGCTTCCCTCTGCTGGAGCAAAACATTTATTCTCACTTAATGCTTTGACAGCCTATGTGGCTTAAATAGTATTGAAAATTACTAATATCACCTATAATTTAGGATTGATAGTTGGTCTGCCTTTCATACTACTCAGAGACTATTTAGTTAGAGCAGTATGCTACAGTATATCAGACTAGACCTGTGAAAAGTACAGCATCGACTGTGTGTGTTGTTCCTCCAGGAGTGTTTGATATGTTGTACTAGTATACTGCTTCAATAGCATGTACTTTGTATAATACGTGTATTTTCTTTATATGCATGGATGGCTGATATTTCTACTTTAGTCTAAATGTGTGGTATACAACAGCACTCTTCACTTGGGTGTATCCTGCAGTGCCACATGCTTTACTTGTCATGATCATTTGGCTGAACTTATTTTTTACACCAACATGCAAAATAACTGATTTGTTAATTAACTGGAATTAAAAACGTGGTTAGGTCATGTGACCGCAGTCTAGCATTTAACAGTCTAGCTACTGTTTTATAAATTTTGCATAAGCTACTGAACGACATAGTATAGCCCAGTGTTTAATACAGTGTATAATAGTGTACCAATATAATATATTGTGTGTTTGACAAATGTAACAGTGTCTGTCGTCCCAAAATCCAGCTCCTTCTTACTTTGAACAAGTTAAAAAAAAAAAAGTAATAAATACACTGATGCAACACAATGTTTCAATGTGGTGTGTGTGTGTGTGTGTGTGCGCGCACCTGGTATTTATCACGTTATGGGAACCAATTGTCCCCACAAAGATAGCAATACCAGTAAAGTTTGACCTTGTGGGGGCATTAGTTAGGTCTCAGTGAGGAAACAAGCTTATAAATCACACAGAATTAAGTTTTTTGAAAATGTCTGTAGTTTCCTGTTAGGGGGAGGTTTAGGTCAGTGTAGGACAATACCACATACAGTCTGTACAGTATTGGAGAGACCCCATAAAACATGGAAACACAACGTGTGTGTGTGTGTGTGTATAAACTGATCTAATTCCTCTTGGGAACCAGTCAGACCAGCTCTCCGCGGTGTGTATTGGTGTGTATTCATGTGTATATTTCTAATATCCTCGGGGCAGTACATTTATGAATGCTTAGGATCGAGGAGAAACATCTGATCTCTCTCTTTATCCTCATTTTCATAGTCTTTCCAGAACACGAACAAAAACTAAGCCCATATAAGACCATGGCTGTATAATATCACGGTATCATCTTAGAGGTGTTCTGTGTTAATTAATAATTGAGATGAAGTTATGATCAAGTCAGAAAAACGATGTCTGTGTGACATGAAGTTTGTGAATTACACAAGTTCACATGAATTTAGTAGCTCAGTATCGGTGTACAGTAGCACAGTGATTTTAATTCCCTTTCTTCACAGCACGTCCTAAACAGACACGACGGGATGCGACTGCATCGCTTATCGGTCAGTTGAGTTGTCATTAAAAAATTAAATAAAGCGTCGTTGACATGCGGCCAATCAGGTTTGAGCAGCAGATTATAGACCAATGGGATTTCACAATGGGCGGAGAGAAAGATGAGTCACGTGATCAAAAAACAGCGTACGCGTACTGCTAAAGTCACGACTCTTGGATTAAAAACTCGGGAAAAGAAGAAAGAAATCTTTTCTTATTTCGTATTATCGCGTCACATCCGATGATAACTTGATGTAACGTTTGTGATTGATTCAAAAATGCACAGTTCAAAAGTTTGAGGTCGGTAAGATTTGTAGCGCCTTTGAAAAGTGTCCTATTCCCACCACAGCTGCATTTATTTGATAAAAAAATTTTTTTTTTAATGTTTTGTGTTTTAATATATTATAAAATGGCATTTAATCCTTTGAAGCAAAGCTGATATTTCAGCAGCCATGTTATATTATTTTATATTATACTTGAAAACTGTGCTGCCAAATATGTTTATCTTTTCTAACATTGGAAATGTTTTTACTGTCACTGATAAAAAAAAAAAATGTGTGGTCAGTTGAAGGCATCCTTGATGAGTTATAGTTGTATTTTTTCATTGAGGGGAATGACCCCAAACTTTTAAATGATAGTATAACATTTTGGAAAAGCACCCCTCCCTAACTGTGTTTTTTCCCCCTATGCAATGTGGCAGACAAACACACCAAGAGGGAATGCTGCCATAATTTTTCAAAGTACAGTTGAAAGCTCCCAGATTCCTAAGAATTGCATCTCGTTGAAAGGTCATGTGGCCACTGGCCAAAAGAGAATTGCTCACGTTCACAGTTGGCACTGAAAAACGCTGCGCTGTCCAATCAGAGCTCAGTCTGAAGTTGATTGACACGTTCTTATTCTACTAGGTCAAAACATCAAAGGGGTTCTTCATGTAACATCAAAAAGGAACTGTTCTAAATAGTGCACTCTATGTGACGTCCAGTCTCCTGGTCTTCACTTGCACGTGTCCATTATGTGTCCCAGCTCATGCAGTGCCTTCTTGTGAAGGCCTCACGTGTATATTCCCTGTGTTTGTGTGTCAGTGTGTGAGCACGGCGATGAGCTCGTCGATCGGTGCCGTCTCTGAGGGCTCCAGCAGTCTGAACATGTGGCTGAAGGTGATGAAGTGTGTGAAGAGCGTGTTGAGGTGTGGGTGTATCTCCACTGCGATGGCTTCCTGGTAGTGAGCGCTGAACAGGTGAGCCAGCGTGCGGAAGAGCATCACAAAGATCTTCTGAATCAGGAACGTGAATCCAGAAGGGAACGATGAACCTGAATGCAAACATACACCGTCACTTCAGTGTGTTCAGATCATTTCCAGTAAGTAAATTCTGATTGTGAGAACTTCATACCAGCTTTGGTGGGAAACACACGCTCATCTGTGAGTATCTCCTGAATGTAGGACAAGGCGTAGTCGATGTATACCGGAGCCGAACACTTCAGTTTCTTCCCTTGATCATCCGTCCATTCATACATACTGAGAAAAAAAAACAGACAAAAAATTGCATTTGTCCCTTGCAATATTTTAGGTTTTTACCTTTATGCACTATTTTTTCTTTAAATAAGTTTTTAATACTATAATGCAATATTTTAGATTTTACTGTATAGTATTTCTGCAGCTGATCATTAATAAATGACTAAATGATTAACTAATGACTCTAAACTCAGCCCAGATCTTCTGACTGATATCATGGGGTGTCCTATATCTTTTCTAACTGATCCGACTTAAGGTTTTCATAAAAATAAAGATTACAAATCATTAAACTCCCATAGACTTCCATTCACGGATTGTTCAGATGAGCCAAGACTCTGCCAGCTCCAACTGTCAATAGAATCAATCAGACTTCCCTTCTTTGTACTTTTTCTAACCAATTTACCAACCTTTATGCTTCCACTCTATCTAAATCATGCTATCAACATACTTATTATGTTAGAAACACTCTAATCATGCTAAATTGCATGCTAGTAACTAGCTTATTATGCGAACAAAATGCTAGTAATTAGATAATCATGCTAACACCATGCTAGTGACATGCTAATCATACTAGAAACATGCTAGCAACAAGCTAATCATGCTAGTTACATGCTACTATCTGTAATCTGACTTTATCATATGACTATTTCTAAGGATTTCACACTGAAAACATCAAACTTAAACTTAAACCTAAACCTTTTTAATTTAAACTGTTTAAATTTTTTAAAATTTTAAAAACTTTTCAAACTTTAAGCAGCCGGCTTTCTCAAGCCAACTCTGTCTCGAAATAATGACTTATAGTTTTTATAAATCTGATGATTAAAAATCATAAAAAGTCCCATAGACTCCCATTCACGGAATGTTCAGATGAGCCAGACTCTTTTTTCAACATCTAACTCTATATTAACTTTTAAACATTGATTTTACAAGTGCTTTAAATTTTCAAACTAAAGTTAAGTTTGTCTTGATAAACTTTTTTCGTTTAGTTTAATTATACAGTTGCATTTTTTGCTATATTCTTGGTGTTGTCACTGCCTGTGACAATAAGGCTAATTATTTAATGTTTTTTTTTTTGTAATTAATTTTTTTTTTTTTTTATAATTTGCTGATGCGCATGCTGATTGTCGTCCTTGGGAGTTAATATCTGCATTCATATCTGTACTACTAATAAATATATGTATGTGCATGTTTATGTTGTTTGAGGACTCAAATTTTATAATGACATGAGTATGAAATAGGTATTACAATATGAAGGTGATTTTTGAGGACATTTTCAGTGTCCCCATAATTAAAAAGGCTTAAAAAAACATAATAAATGGTGTTTTTTTGAAAATCTAAAAATGCACACAGTTTCCTGTGATAGGTAGGTTTTAGGTGTAGAGTAGATGAATGGCCAGAACACAGTTTGTACAGTATAAAAACCATTACACCTATGAAGAGTCCGCATAAACCATATGTATATATACTCTCACACTCATACA